>JAWMAG010000004.1:30145000-30432500 GCA_037013455.1 Ceratitis rosa
CAAGTCCTTGGTTGAAACATTCTGATTTCAATTCAATTTTATTCAAATTGTAAAATTATGCGCTAAAAGTCATAGTAATTTAACATACATATAATTAAACGCAATTATTTATACATACCATGTATACACGTATATCAGAGTTTGCAGTATAAAATAAATTTTTTTGAGAAAATTACCCTGAGATTAGCATAGAAAATTAGCGCACTTCAGAACAAACTCAGATTTAAACTGCTAGTAATAGTCATACATACAAATATAAAACAAGACGGCAGGCGATTTCGAAATGACCTACTTTCAGGTTTATGGTAGGTTTGAGGACATGTAAGTATATATAATATAAAAATGCGCACATATGTTGGCAATAAAAAATCGAAAAAAGTTGGCAAAAAAGTAAATAAAAAATGATTTATGCAAAAATAAAAATTAAAATGCATAAAAATGCATAAAGCATAAAAAGTTGATTTTTTGTATGAAATAATAACAAAATAGCAGTACTATGCTAACGTTATGATCAGCAAAAGTGTTGTAAACGCTTTTCCAGGATAGTCAGTCAGCTGGAACACTTTATACTTTTATGGTTTTTATCAAGTGGTGATTTTTATTTACTTCTAAATTTTCTTACTACAATTTGCTACTACTTTTTCTGCTACTAATGTTTTCAATATTTTTTTGTTCGTAATTGCTTATATTGTAAATTTTTCCACTACTATTGTCTACTACTTTTTCTACTACTATTTTTTTCAGTCTTCTGGAGCTTTTTCTACCCGCCGTATTTTAGTATAATAACTAAATACTAGAATTTTATAATAAAAACGGTCATCTGGGGACAGTGACATGGTCGCACACTCTATTTGTTACTCTCTTGTACAGTATAGTATTCAATAGTAGTAATGCAACAAACGGCAATCGTTGCAGCTTAAGATTGTTAGCTTAAATATGCCAGCAACTCTTAGAAATGCAGCAAGCAATTATACAAAAATGCTCCCACGGGTAACATTACCGTTTTTTGTTACAAGGACATACACACAGGCGTATGCTTGGCCGTTGCTGTTGTCACCATAGGTTGTTCGCTTTATTTTGCTTGTTTTAAAAATGAATACAACGCTTTTCTCAAGCGATGATTTAATGATAACAGTTCATACTTGCAGCGTGGCTTCACCAGTGAACCCTTATAGTTGTACGAGTAGAATGGGACATGCGTGTCCTTGTGTGGCAGAAAAAAATTATTATTACTTCGCTGGGAATAAAGAGATTTTAGCGTTTAGCCATTCTTATGTCATTTATTATTTGAAGTATAGTAAAATAGGTAGTCGTTGGTTATCATGGCATGCAAGAAGCTAAATTATTTAATAATACACACATTTTTGTTGAAAAGTATTCACTGGGAGGGTCAACCCTAGGCACATTTAACCATTGCCCATTCAGATTAACAATATTTATTAAAAAGTACAGTTGGAATGTGAGTTTCAAAACTTTTATTGGTAAAGAGTGATTTAGAATAAGCTGAGAACTGTATAAAATTGGTAGAAAACTAGTGTTTTAAAAAGTAGTCACCAACGACGGCCTGAGTAGTGATGGAAGAGCAAAGCGACTGACATCTCAACTCAGCTACTATTTTGATCTGCTTTAGCCAGTCTTGTCCTTAGTTTCAATATTTTATTTAAAATCTAGTTATTTAACAAGTCCATAGTTCTTGCTTAATCTTACTTGGACCATATCTGCTTCGATATCTTGCAATTGATTATTGATTTCCAGATAGAGAGAATGATGGTATTAATACCGCCTCGGTTTCGGTTAAGGCTATAAACGAACTCGAACCCGTTTTCTTGTAACCGAGAACGCAGATTATCGATAAGGTGAATTCATCTGCAGTTGCTGACTACGCTGGAATTAAACTTTATGTATGAGTGTTCTTTTACATATACTTTTTCTTCTTGTGCTTGCAGAATAAACATCATTGATGTTAGTGGAAAGAATCAATTACGATCATAAGTCATTTGTGCGGCTACGTTGTGCTAATTAATCACTCAGAACTGTTGCTGCTCTTTTTCTGATTTACTTATAGAGAAGACAGCTACTGCTGGACAAGCGTTATGTCAGAGCTCCTGATATATTCAATATATATTTTGTCAAATTATTATGATGACTGCAATGACCAGCGCTACAGGAAAGTATAATGAAAATTAAAAAAATAACTTGAACAACTAGAAATTCAAGAAACGAATGAGCTTAGAAGCACAATGAAATAGGAAAATACTTAACAGCTACTCACGCGCAAAGGCATACATATTTGCATATTAATAGTACGCCCTTCAAAGTGAAGACTTGAGCAGCTGAACTTGTAAAGAACGTAAAGCGTTGGAAAAAAAAAATTGATTAGCATAAATGGAGTAAAAGTTAGAAGCAAGCCCTGTCCTCTTACTTTCAGCTAGTATATCGATCAACTAGACCTGCACTTGACTTCTACTTCATTTATGCTAAGCAATTACTGTATTGACGGAAGGAGAGACCGAGGGGGTCGAATGATCTTTTTGCGTAGTGACTGAGTGCTTAAGTTTGAATGTTTGTTCAATACATGAGTTGCTCACGATTGGCTCGAAAGACAACCAGACGAGGAGCAAGACCAATCAGTAAAATATCGAGCAACTACTGAATACAAGGAAAGCGAAACAGAAGGTATAAATGGGGAGCTCAATGACATATTAACCAAAATAAAGTAGCAGACAGAAGTAGAAGATAAAACTTCTACAACAAACTTCAGAAAAAAAAATCGTAGGATATATTTTAATAATATGGCAATATTAATATTTTTTATTTCCTTAATAATTAATTTTAAAATTTACATTTCTAATAATATATTCTTAGTTTTTAGATCTATATCCAATATCCTAAATCTTCAATTTTAAATTTGAAAATTTTAGTTTTTTATCTTTTAATTTATAATGTTAGATCTATAGTTATTTAATTAAAAAAGCTAATTTTTAAAATATTTTGATTTTCTAAACGCAAATTTTTAATTTCCACTATAAAATTTATAATTTTTAATTTATTGTATATAAATGTAAATTATCAGTTTTTAGTTAATATATGTTTACTTTTTATATTTTATTCTCAATTTATAATTATTATTAACATTATTTTTAGAATAGTATGCAATATTACACTCACATATTCATTCCTATTTACAATGATTTTTAGTATTTCGTATTAAAATTTAAAAATATTTCATTTATTATGAAAAATAGAATAATAAGTTATAGTTTCATTTTTAAATATTTATTAATAGCTTTAAATTTTTATTGCTGTTTTTAATTTTTAATTTTTGATTTTTAAATATTATATATTATTTTCCATTAATAATGTATTGCTTTTTAATTTTAATTGTTAGTTTTTAATTCCTTATTCATAATTTTTATTATTCTCGTTTATACTTTTTTATTAATATTTTTTTACCTTCCATATTTTACTCTCAATTTTTAGTTCCTATAATAATATTTAATTTTGCGTATTTATTTTTTATTTTTTATTTTAAATTTTTATTAAAATGAAAAATTAAATTTTAGATTTTAGTTATAACTTTTAGTTCTTTTATGAATAATTTCATTTTATTTTTAAGTTTTAAATTTTCGTTTTAATTTAAAGAATTTGTACTTTTAATAAATAATTTTTATTTTTTATTCATAATTCCTATTTTTTAATTTTTAGTTTAAAATTTACAATTTTTAGTTTTTGATTAAAATTTTTAGTCTTTCTTTCAATACTTCTAATATATAAAAATTAAGTTTTAATTTTTTGTTAAACAAAAATTATTTTAATTTTTTAGTTTTTAATTTTGGTATATATTTGTTTCATATTTATTATTTTTAATTCTTTAAAAATTTTTAAATGTTTATTAATAATTTATATTTTTTAAATAAATTTTGAATATTAAACTTCTGATTTTTTATGTATTTTTTTTATTTTACATTTTGTTATGTTTATAATTTTTAATTATTTATTCATGTTAACAATATCTTTTAAATGTTTATTAATAATTTCTATTTTTTAAATAAATTTTTTTTTTTTTTTACAACGAACCCAGCGTTACGCACCTCCGAGGGGAGCGTCTGAGGGATAATCGAAAAAACCAACAGACCGGTGCCCGAAAACCAGTTACAGTTCGGACTGCCCTAAATCAGAAACCGATCGAGAAAGGTCGCGGTTACATTTCCCTCTTACACTAAACAGCTACATATTTCTTTATCAGCTGTTTAAAACACTCAATAAGTAGGTTTTAATACAGAAAAGCGAGTCAGAGGAATCAATGTTGGCGAAATGTGTATTAAAATCGTTACAAAAAGATCGTGCATTTTGATCATTATTTTTAAGGTTTTGAATCTTAGATTTCCATTCTTTACTTTAAAGAGTAAATTTCTAATTATTATTTATTAAATTCTAGTTTATATTTTAATTTATATTTGGTTTCAAATTTCATTACTTTTAAGTTAAAATTTTAATTATTGTTTCTTTTAATTTGTAATTTTTAATTGAAGGCTTTTGCATACAAGTTTTTTATGATAGGAAAGCTACTTTCAACCTCTTGAATATTGCATGTACCACAGAGAGTGAGAAAAGATTTGTTTTTGTACGTGTAGAATGAAGGAAGAATGAAAGCTCATTGTGTTTAGCAAAAAAATATGGTATGAAAGCTTTGGATGTAAGCACGTTCACTTCGCCAATCTACTTTGTCTACTTGTTTGTGCATAAAGTTAAAAAGACTGTCTCTTAGATTTGTTGTTGTATATATTCTTACGCCGTTACTATAAAAAGGTGAACAATTTTTCTTCGTGCTTTTCATTGCTACAATTTCCGTCCATCCATCCGTCCGTTTGTCATCATGTGTCATCATTACCTTACGTATCTTGCTGTGGCTTGCGTGTGTTGCAACATTGCCATATTATTATTTTTCTTTCATATTGTTGCCAAAAGCAATAACAACAAAAGTGAACAGCAATGAAGCTAGCAACTAGCATTTAAGTCCAAATAAGTTGGTAAACAATGCGGCTGGTTGCATTGACAGTGCTTTTTTTTTGGTGCTTCTACTGCTGCTTCTACGGCGGGTAGTTGAATTCGTTGAAAAGGGTTTTTATTTACGCCTTCGCCAATACAAATATAATGCTTTGCGTTTTATTTTAATATTTTCACTTTTTGTGATTTCCACTTTTGATTTTTTTATTTTTTTCTGCTATATATTTTTTTTTGTAATTTTTGCTGCTGTTTTTATTGTTGGTTTTTGCCATTTTCATTTATTGAATTGTTTATGTAAACGTATTGCGTTGTCGCCGCACAGGTTTGGTTTCGTTTTTCTTTTTCGGTTTGCTTGTCTGTCGCGCGCAATTTTGATTGAGTTTTGCCTACGTTTTGTTGCCGGTTGCCGGCTTCGTCAGTTGCTGTTGAACTCTTTTTTGCGCGATTCTTGTTGCCGTTGATAATCTTGTGCGCGTTTATGCTTATATTTTCCATTTTGACATTTATGGGCGCACTTTGCTTTGTGGAGCAAGGTGTACATATATATGTGTGTGTGTTTGTGTTATTTCATATGAAACTGTATTCAATTATCCAACAAAAAACATCCTTTTTTTGTTTTTACCTCGTTTATTGTAAGCAATTTTGCTGAATTGACTTGGTTTGACGGTGGAAAAAAATATTAAAAAATGTATATAAAAAGGTTAAGTAGAAATAAAAAAAAATGTATAAATAAATTAAATATTCTTTATTTTTTTTAAGAATAAATGTAAAACATTGCTTTAGTAACTTCCTGAAATAAAATTGATGTCACTTCTGCGGTCTTTTGACCTCTTCAGTATTTTCACACAGTTTTCAAGGTTAAAGGAGCGAAAGTCACTTAAATACTTTAATATCGTTTATCATTCTATTCTTTACTTTATTGTTGTTTGACTTTCTATTTGTTCGAAAAGTTTATCCCTAAATTGATTTTGGTCTGGTTATTAAATTTTTGAACGGAAAAAATATTTGTAAATGTTTCAAGGTAAGTGGAATTGGCTTACATTTAGATCAACTAACCGAGCTCGCTTTTATCCGGTTGTCTTACTGTTGTTGTTTTTTTGCTCGTGATATTCCTGCTTACTTTACTCACATTCTGTTAATGATAAACCATTTATGTTTAGGGCATTCATTTCATCTTCACGAGGCAGTGCTTTATTGATTTTTGAACCTCAAGCGAGGTGTCGATTTACTGTTCCAAAGGAGGAAAATATCAGGCTGATCGAATTGTTATGTCAGCAGCACACTTAAAGGTTTTAGTAATTGAATTTTATGATAATCAGTGATGTCACATAATTACCAGAAGAGCTTTCAGTTGACAATTCCACTGAGAAGTAGCACTGTTAAGCTCCTCTTCATTAAGATACTCGTACCAGGTTAGGTGAGCCTATTGGTGGCTATATATTTAAGGCATTACTTGTGATGCTATTTTTATCAGTTCCTGAATAGTTATGTGATAGCCCACAACTACAGAAAGATTACTTACTTTCGTATCCGATAGCTCACTTGAATTGTTAAAGGTAGTCTCGAAAACACAGTGTTGTCAAGGTGATAATATTGAGATGATTAAACCTAGAGATAGCAGGAGGGAACCATAGGCCTCCAGAGATATTCCCACTAGTATCTTGTTCAAAGGTATTGGCTCAAGTGTGCTCATTCAGCAAGCTCGTCAGCTGTATAGTATCAGAGATGCACCTTCGATCAATAGATAGATAGGTCGAAGCCATCGAGGAGGTGGCTAGACTTTATTTAACTACTCTTAACAGCATCGTAGGTGGACCTAAAGCTCACTTTAATTGTTAAATATATGCAAACAAGTGTACTTAAGCTTCAGCCTCGAAAAAGTAGTTCAGTCTAGTATATAGTGTTGAGATGATTTCACTTCCACGGCTCATTCGTGCAGGAAAGTGCCACAGGTATCCAGAGGCATTCGCACCAGTTTCTTATTAAGCGATAGTGATTCAAGGGTGCTCATACACAAATCAATCTAAATCAACCTTCTAATAGAGCAGCTCGCCGTTATCAAGAGGTTGGCTAGACTTCTTTAAGTACTCCCAACAGCAATCCGTTTGGTTGAGATATTAAATGCAGAAATTTTAGAGTGAAATGCCGCTCCGGACCTATCTAACCCATCTAAGTTAGCCGTATTTTATCACTTCCGCTTACATTGAAATCAAAGGCGATTGTAAGTTCCGACAAAAAAACTTCTCTACTGACACTTGCTTTTAGCTTCATTCCGATTGTGAAAGAGTTTGCTCTTCCACTTACCTTCAATTCGACCTTGAAAAAATTTTACGGACCAAGCATTCAGACGGCAATTGGCCGGAAATGGGACATGCCACCCAAAATAATGCTTGGCTTTATGTCACAGTTATTAGGTCCATACTTCTCTATGGGGTTGCAATCTGGTGGCCAGTACTTGAGAAAAAGTCAAATATTTCCAAATTCGATAGAGTACAAAGGGCAGTGCTCCTGTGCATCAGCGGAGCACTTCGAACTACACCAAATGAGTCACGGAACGCTCTCTTATATTAAACCACGGGCACACTAGCATATTAAGAAGTTTTCGTATACCGTAAAATTATTCCATCGTATCCATATCTTCTCGGCTAGCCAGGGCGCATTACAAGCCCTGGCGTCTGTAATACTTCCCTTCCTCTTTCGCCATCATGTAAGAGTAAGAGGCATGCCGCTCTGCACTTGTAAGTTCAGTATAAGAGAGTTATTCATTAATGATACCAACTTAAGATGGAGAAGTCTCAACACATGTAAGGTGGTCAGGACAATATGTCCAGAATGGAACAATAGAAAGTCACGTGACCTTACCGAACTGAAAATGAAGGATATGTCTACAGTTATCGGTCTTCTTACAGGACATATTTTATTGGGCAGGCACACTAAGAGAATGGGAGTGTTATTTAATAATTTCTGCAGAAGTTGCAGACAGAAAGCAACACCAGAAACTTTAAGCCACTTTCTTTGCGAATGTCCCGTACTTTGGAGGAGTATGCTGAAGTCTCTAGGGGCGGCAACCTTTCGGGACCTAAGTGAGATAGTGGGGGCTAAAATGCTAAGTTTTGCAAACTCCACGCAGTGGTTCGATTACGAGTGGGGGTCTTTGAGATCCTCAGTGGTATCACAATGGTCCCGTTTGGGGCCTAGGTGTGCAGATGTCCGGCAGCCACTTCAACCAATCAAGCACTCAGATGGCATGAGGAATACAACTACTTCTTTCATCCCAACTTTAGTCTATATTTTTCATTACATTCCTCAGATACTTATTTTCAGGAGTAAAAATGAAAATCAGGTTACTTAAGCTTTGAGAATAATTTATATAAAAAAAGCAAAAAAGCAAAAAAGAAGAAAAATATTTCGCAAAGACATTTAAGAAGACAGCATTTCTGTCTAAGAGAGCTATTTTCGTTATAGGGTGTTTCTTAAAGTACACAGTAAGCTTACACAAAGCTTTAACAAATTCAATAAATTAGGAGCTTACATGAAAATTTAGAGCTTTTTATGCAGAAGCACCTGTCGTAAACATCTTGAAAGAAATTTAAATCGAAAACATATTTTCTTAAGAGCTTTAACTAAGGGAAAAATCATCGAAAGCTTCCACAAAGCTTTCACCTACTCCAAATCATCAATAAAATTAAATATTCGTATAGCATACAATTATTAGCATTTCATATTTTTTATCAAGCTCACTAATATACACATAACGTCCTGCGAAATTAATTTGCACACATTTATCCGCATATACACACACACACAATCATTAATTAGGTGGTGTTACAAAATATATAGTTTAAAGCCGTTAAATGTCTATGAATAATAAAAATAAGTATGTTTGTATATAATTACTGCCAACATATGAGTACACACACACTACCAACAAGTTCACATTATTAAAGCAAGCATACAACAACAACATAACAACATGAAGAGAGTAATTAAAACCTGACACTGCCTCGTACGTGGCAACGAGAGCAACAACAAAAATTTATATAATAATAAAATAATAATAAAAACAATACTCATAATGTAATAATTGTGCACATAAATATGTAAGGGAACAAAAATGTTTATTTATATATATATTATTCACTCATTCAGACTTGCCACCTCATCATCAAAGCCATCAAACCACATGCATAATCCCTTGAGGCCAAACGGCGTGTGATTCACGCCACGATCAAACCAAAATAACTGGTCACCACTGTATATATTCACGTGTTGCTTTGTCGGCCTGCTGCCACCGCTGGTTGCCAATGTCACATGCTACCACACTTTTTGTTGCTTGCAGCTATTGTTGCAATGTGGCGGTGTGATGGACGCATCTGAGTAGAGATGGTGGGGTGAGCGCAGTGGAGCCCTTGACTCTTTGCCACTTCTTACACTGCTGCTAGCTATGATGACAACAATGTTTAATGATGACAGTAACAACAAAGGCAACAACAATAACAACAACAATAATAATAATGATAATAATAATAATAAAGAAATTATATGACGAAAGTTATGTTGAAGGCAATGTTGCCACATTCAACTAATGACAATGCGACGCCGCGGCAATGGCAATGACAATGTCAATGGCTGTTGATGACGTTTATGATAGCTCCACGAGCAGGTCAAGCAAGGTGGTTTGTGTTTGTCGCAAGAATGTCATCGAGTAAAAAATGCAATTGTGCCGCCACAAAGGTATGAAGTAAGAGAAAAATCTAAAAAAAAAAAAAAAAAATTACAAAAATGTGTGTACTTAATTAAAATAAAATTTACCTTCCAACAACAAACCAGAGGGAGAGAGAGGAGGAAAGGTCACATGATACGAGCTGATTAACAAAAGTTCGATCAGCTGGTGACTTTCAATTTGTTTTTGTTAAATCCAAAAATACCAAAGCCTTTGCAATTAATTTATTTGTCTTCCTTTCAAATTTTACAACGATCGGCTAAAATGGTGATGAGAAAACGCAAGATAGCTGAGGATAGATCAGACGAAATTCCACAACCAAAGCAAACAGAAATTCGCCATGTGATTCTCTTCGGGTATCGGCGTAATTTACAGCCAATAAAAATATTCAGTGAATGCCAAATTGCATATGAAACGATTACACCGTCCTTAGTGACTATTTCTAAGTGGCTCCGAAGATTCCATACAGGACATTTTTTCCGCAGAGGACGACCTCGTTGACCAAAATCTTCCACTGATCACGCCACTGTAGCTCTGGTGAAGTCCAAAATTGATGAAGACCAACGATTCGCAGAAGAAATAATTGAGCTGTCATGCCAATATAAAGTAATCATCTGGGATTGGATGGGCCACGAATAATTAAGGCCCAAAAAGAGGCTCGAGTTCATTTTGCTCAATTTTTCCCAACTAAATTTGGAAATGGTCAATCTAGCAACTTTAGTAAAGTCGTTACTGTTGACGAATCTGGGTTCTATATGTGCCATCCAGAAACTAAACAGCAGTCCACGGTATGAAGCCCAACAGGAGCAAACCTACCCGCAAAATCTTAGCAACAAAAATCAGCAGCAAAACTAGTGATGTCATTTTACTTCACCCGATCTAAAATCGTAGCTGTTATTCCACTGGAAAAGGGTTAGACGGTAACTGCTAAATGATACACCGAAGAGTGCTTACCAAAGGTTTTCAAAAATTTGTTGGAAAACAGGAAGGAAGAGGATTTGCGGCGCTACTTTTATAGCATGACAACGCGCCATCCCACACTGCTGAAATAACGAGTAATTTTAGTGCGATCTCTGAGATCGATGAAATATGTCCAATCCATATTCCACGGATATAGCACCTTGTGATTTCTGGTTATTTACAAATATTACAAAAATTTAAAAGGAAAGATAGCAACGAGGAGATAATTAATGTGGTTAATGCTGAACTTGATAAGCTCCGAACTTTTGTTAATCCCCAGGCATACATATTTATTAAAAACAGGCTATCATCATGACGATAATGAGATGTTTTCTGCCCATCTCTAGCAACAACTGTATAGGACTGCTTATATAGGGTTATTCATTTTCGTAAAAAGCACAGAGCTACATTTTGACAACCGTAAAACTTAACCGTCAAATAAAACATATTTTGCCAACAGTCAGACATTTATCAAAATTGTTGAAACCTACTAAAAAAATGTTGCTTCAAACGAGACCACGGCTCGTGCTTTAAGAAGAGATTATGGTGCACCATAATTGGTCAACTACTCTAGTGATTAGTATAATTTTAAAGAAATATGAAGAAACTGGATCAGTTACAGAAACTGTAAGACGTGCGCATCATCCTTTTGCTCGTTCTCTAATATCGCAAATGTAAATAAAAGTGTGAAGACCAGAAGGTGGAATTTTCTTACGGCACAATATGGCGAATTTGACACTCAGACTCAAACCTACATTTATATAAAGACGGCGATTTTTTGAACAGAATTTTCTTTAGCAACGAATTGCCTTTTTCACTCGGGGAATAAGTAAATAAATAAAATTGTCCCAAAAAACTTACTATCTGGTGCGCTTTTGGGTCCGAAGGTGTGATTGGAACTTCCTTCTTCGAAAACGACAGTTAGGAGACTGTTACTGACAATTCGTGACGTTATGGTCATATGATAACCAACTTTCTTAGCCTATAATTGAAGTACATGACTTGGACAATATGTGTTTTCAACAAGACGGTGCCACATGTCACACAACACGTGCAAATATTGCTTTATTGCGAGAAAAATTTCCCGGCCTCGTGATCTCTTGTATTGACAGGTCAGTTGGTCATCGAGAAAGTGCGATTTGACACTGTTGCATTTTACACAGGTTTACATTTGTCTGAACCGGTCAGATGGGACATGCACTACCGATTTTTCCGGTGCGTCACAATTTCATCAAAAAAGCATCTGAGGGCGGAGGAGATGGAGGAATTTGGCATTATACACTTGCATCTACAAATAAAGATTGTCCCCGAAAATCAGCGAAATCAGAGAACTATTCCATATAGTCCCCTTTAACTTATCTTTCAGATTGAGAATAAATGTATAATCCTATAAGAAATATCATAAATTTGATTCAATGGGACCACTTTCGTATTACTTCAGGGTGAAATTATATATAATACATATTTTTCATAGTAATAAGCCTTGAGCCTGTGTTCAGGTCTCGCGTTTTTGCTGTAACACTTTTACTATATAAAACTATATGTGGTTCATTGTTTTGACGTTTGTGGTCACCAGTTCAGCAATGTTTTCCGCTTTCGTTTTTCCTACCTATGTTTCGAGAGAATCTCTCTACTTTCCAATTTCTTGCATTGGAGAAGCTTGTGCTATACATTATCTTCAGCGCTATCGCTATAAATACGTGATGGTTCGTCCACTTTGCCCATCTTGTGTAGGTTTTTCAAAAATATTCACGTTCTGACAGAAATTGAGCAAGATAGTAATTTATCTCGCTCCCCGAGCGTTTTTGCCCCTGTGTTATTTCAGGAATGAAATCCACCGTGTAGCGTGGTTCCATCTTTCCTGTCATTGCCTGGGGGTTTGTTGCCTCACTTTCGCTTTACAGCGTGTATTGTTTGCCGACTTCTGTCTCTCGTTAGTGAAGAGGTCGATCAGTAAGGTTCCATTGATAACTAGCACTGCTTCCGTGTATACTGTCCGGTATGCTGATGCTATGCATAGAGCGCCTGTTGTCTGCACCGACAGTAATTTCTTCTGGTACTGCTTCTTGTTAAGTGCACCACCCCATATTTCACTTTTTTATAGAAGGATGGAGTTAATGGTGGTCATAAGTACTGTTCATTTCAGTAGGGCCGCCTGTATTCATTATTGATTTGCTAAGCACAACGGTTCCTCGTGCTACCTTAGTGGTGGCATTCTATAGTTGTGCCCTGACCTCCAGTCTTGAATCAAGCCTTATATCTAGCTACTTTACTGTTTTTTGTTTTACCTCGTGCTACTTTAGTGGTTGTATTCTATAGTTGTGCCCTGACCTCCAGTCTTGAATCAAGCCTTATATCTAGCTACTTTACTGTTTTTTGGGTCTTTATGGTCTCGCCGAAGATCTACATATCAACCACGAAGCGCGTATGTTTTGCTGTTAGTCATTCGGCATGTCAATAATAAAAAAAACAATAATGTTAATAATAATAATAATAAAACATAACTAAAAGAGAAAAAAAAAATACTAGAGAACAGAAAAATGTAATAAAAATTGCCTTTTTTTAAACAATTTGTTAAAAAAAAAGTTTTAGATAATGCCTAAAATGCCACTGCAAAAATATTCTTTAAATCTCCTCAAAATGGTTTTCTACGGCCGCATTAATCTCACTGTTGCCTAGAAATCTTCCCAACCGCAAACAATTAGTTAAATTTAATAAAGGGAAAAAGACACTGGGAGCCAGGTACGGACTGTTGGGTGGATGGTAAATTTTTGTGAATGTAGTAGCTTTTAAGGTATCCTCGCAACGGGGGCCTTTGTCTTGAAAAAACAGCACTCCGCGCGCTAACTTGCCACGTCCTTTCAGTACGACTGCCTCACGCGTCTGACGTAACAACCCTGCGGGGAAAAACCAACTAGTATGCGAAAATTCTAGTTAAATACTAGTATGTTGGAGATGAAATCATACCAGTTCGTTATTTGTAAAGAATCCACCTGTAACGGGAGAAATGATAATAACCACTACCGTTTGTTGTTACTATATCGGCACGCCACGGCTGAATTCCATCTTCTGCTCTATTCTATTGAAGTGCGCAAAATGATATTAATCGTCACATTGCCATTATAGCCGAGTGGTTAGAGGTTATCCCTGTAGCGCGTTAAGCTTCTAGTTCGAGACCCACAAGAGGCAAATTAATTTTTAATTTTTTTTTTTAAATTTTTGGCTAACCAGAAATTTTCACCATTTTTCATATGTTGTTTTAGTTATTAGTACGCCACTGCTGTGTTTCACTTCCAAAAAAGTTCTGTAGAAGTGCACAGACCTAGTTACTCTATACAACATAAAAAATAGCCTAGTGGTTAGAGGTCTTTACTACGGTGCGTGAGGGTCTCGGTTCGATTATTTATTTATTTATTTCTTCGTGAAATAGAAATTCAATATGCCTAAATGAACTAGTATACAACTAGTATGAAACTGACAAAAATAGGACAATTGTCAGCTCGTAGGACATCGCCGTGTTAAAAATATCAGTTGCTTACATGGAAAATGGATGAAGATGAATTAGTTGGTGTAAAAATGTTAACTAGAAGATATTCTTGTTGACAACTAGTATTTTCCCCTGTAGGAAAACTAGTGTAATACTAGCCGTTCATTGTGGTTCCCTTTGGCAAGTAATCAATTAATATTATACCCTCGCCATCCCAGAAAATGGTAGCCATAATCTTCGACGCCGACTGTTACACTTTGAACTTTTTTGGTGGCCTTTCCCATGTATCGACTACTGTTTGGGCTCAGGATCTTACTGACAAATCCAAGTTTCATCCAGTGTTGCAATGCGGTTGCAAATTTCATCCAAATCATCTTGGCACAAGTCCAAAAAATCTTTATAACTACCAATCGTCGCTGCTTGTCGAGCGGCGTGAGCATTCGCGGTACCCTACGCGCACTAATTTTTTTCATATTCAAATGTTCATTCAAAATCTCTCCAGCTCGTTCTTCGCTAATCTGTAATCCTTCTGTTATCTACCATAATCCTTTGATCAGCTAGTACTAATTTTTCGTCGTTCTTATTTTTTTCTTCGGTCACAACTGTCACTGGGTGCCGCGGGCGGGGTCATCATCACAGGTCTCTCTCCTTGTTGAACCGATGACATCTCTTTAAGAATTTCTTTCGGCGTACTTTTTTATTTTTGTATTTTGTTATGTCATTATAGACTTTTTAAAAAAACTCTAGCCACATTTTTAACCACCTTCTTTTGAGTTTTGCCTTCTCTTCCTCTAAAAATTAATTATTTTTTCGTTGGCAAGCCACTTCTTATAATTTTAAAGCATCTGTTGACTGAATTTGCACATTTTGCGCATATTTTTCTCACATAATCACATGCTACTTTGCATTTACTGTCAAATTAATCCAATTTAACGTTAAAGTCCCCAGCGTACATTGTAATCACCATGGAATACAGCGCGCAATGGATACGCATGCGCGGCTGCGGACAGTAGTGCTTAAAAAGCGGGCGGCCACTGTGAGAAAATTATTGGATTTTTAAATTTATGTTATTTTAGAAAATTTAGTTTTAATTTTTCTTTGCTTGCATTATACATATAACACAGTTAAAATAATAATAATTAATTAAATGAAATTTTGTGTTTATGTTAGCTTTTTATATTGCTTTAAATTCCTAAATTGCTGTCATATGAATCACAAAATTGCCGCACTGCGAATATTTATTTTTTAATATTTTTCTTATTGTTTTTTCTACAAAATTTTTTTTTTTAATTTTTTGTTTGTTTCTTGTTGACAGCTACGTGGCATTCACGGCAATTAATTATACCAACATAAAGTTCAAATGCGATAAAATATGAAAGAAGATTATTAACGGACACAGTGGTTGTGAAAAGGCAAAAAAACTAGCTCAGGAATCCGTTTGATTTTTTCATTCAGATGAATAATTTCGGAAATACAATGGTCACCGCAAAACGTCTTTTTTGGGAGGGGTCCCTGGAGATCTGCTGTAGCAGCTTCAAAAACTCTTATTTTCATAAATAAAAAAATTGCTAATTACTCTTCAAAAATGCCATAATGTACAAATGCTCAAAATAATAAACCTAAAAGTTTCCTCGTGAAAAATTGTTGAAAAACCTCAATTTTTAGGGCTCCTAACTAGATGTAACCCCTTAAATATCTCTCTATTATATTGAAAACAAAATGTGTGTAGCTGCTGATGTGCAATATTTTATTTTGGGCTTTATATACTGTGAATGGAAAGTAAATGTAAAGAGATGTGTCAATGTTTATGCACGTATTTGTGACTACTGGGAGCGGTTGTAATGACACTGCAGGGAAAAGTCAAAAAAATATGCAAAAATATTAGCTAAATGCTGATCTTTCAAATAAAAAATTCTCAAGTTATTGCCATATTAGAGTTTACCCATATAAAATTTTAAGATGGTTTTAATAAGAGATTTTATTGGGATTTTTCATTATTCATTTTATTATGTTTAAATTTTTGAATATTTAAAATAAGTATTGGTAAAACAAAATAATTCGGTCCGTTTGGTTGAGTTTAAAAAATTGTCTTTCTTCCCGCTGATAACGAATTAATGTATGCATACCTGGGTTTTTTTATTCAAACATCAAGCAAATCGAACCATAATTCTGATATTTTCCAACTGATCGTATAGGAAAAATGTTCGTGTACATTAACCTAACTAAGAAGCTATTTATATTTTGAATATCAGGCAAGTTGAGTAGTTTTTTCGTATAGATCGGATCTAATTCCTGTGAACAAAAATATTTCAGGTTTTATCCTAAAGCCAAATTTCAAGCTATTCGATCAAAACAGCGATTTATTTGAACTGATCGATCCTCGAAAAAAATTACTTCCACCTATTAACCAAGAAAAGGGTTATCTATCGAACCATGTAGACAATTTTTTCGAATAGATCAGTTCCAGATCCACCTTCCGGCAATTTTTTCTTATCGGATGCTTACGTCATACGCAGAACACATTGTCTAAGTTTTGAATTTCCACGACAAAAGATTTATTCGCAGTCATACAGGGCAAAGCCTTTTATATAGTAAAGGATAATAATAATTTCCACTACCATGGCACCGCTATGTTGTGTTAATTTCCAGCACTCCACGAATTGTTGTATTAAATTCCGTTAAGGACTGGTGAATTGCGCTGTATACCACTACCCGTTAGCTCGTCACCACAGCCGAGTGCTTAGCGCTGTTCCGCTTGCGTTTAACGTTTCGAATCTCTATGCAGGGAAATTTAATTTTCAACTTGCATAAATGATCTAGGTTTTAACTAGTATAAAGTGATGATAGCCGAATATATTTAGATATGATGGTTGGTGGGATGTCACCAAGTATAGATGGAAGATAAACTAGTTAGTAGAAGACTGCAAACTAGTTGGATTCTAGTTAACAACTAGTAATTCGGACTGCAGGGCAATGCTACAAATTGAAATGAGGGTTGAAGGAATTAGCATGGAGTGGAGCCTCTTAGTTGTAATTATAAGCAAACAAATTTTTTGGAATAATTTTGCCGAACACATTTTCTTTTAATTTTCGAATAATTTGTATTTATTCGTAATATTTCTAGAAAAATAAAACAAAACAAACAAAATTTTTGTAGTCAAGGTTTAATATTATTTATACTAAAATATATCAATATATTTTAAGGTGGCCAGTTGCACAGCCAAGTGGCAAGTATTGCGTACTGCCACTTGAAAGGTCAGTGTTCGAGTTCTAGTCCGACTAGCGTGCAAATATTAGATAATATTAATTTAAATAAAAAATTTAGTTAATTTTTCCCGTTGAGGTCGATCTCGACAGGGAATGTTGGGTAACATCAAGACGCAAAACCGAAAATTGAAGGAGGAGCTCAGCCGGAAATCGCTCCAGCGGTTATAAAGCGTGCATTATATATCTGCTTCCAATTTTCTGAAAACTTAAGCACTTTGAAATTATTCTTCAGCCAATATAAATTATTTTCAGTGTCTTTCCTCTTTTCTTTTTTGCATAAGCTTGTACGCATTGAAGAAGCGCAATAACAGCAAGAATAGCAAAACAAATATTTCTACAATGACAACAGTGATCAGGTAAGGAGGTAAGGAACAACTACAATGCGAGAGGCAGCAAGCACAACCGAAGACAATGCTGATTTAGGAGGCCATTGCGTAAAATGTTACCTTAATTGCCTACAGCAACCAGCCAAGAGAACTCAGCCAATCTTGACTACACCAACAGCAGGCTACAAAGCCATTTGACCGAATATTGCTGCTGCTGCTGCTGAAACGAATTTGCAATATGGGAACGAATTGCGGCAAGTGATCAGCAGCGGGGCGACTAAAAAAAAATTAGAAAATATATGAAAAACAATTTTAATACAAAGAAAAATCGCGCACAGAATGCAATATACAAGCGCTTGGGTTGCTCTGGCTACGACAAGCAATACCCTCACTCTACGCTTGTACGGCCGATCGCATTCTTCCGTGCGGTGCAGCAAATTCGGTGATTCTTGCAGCAACTAACCAAAAAGCGTGTGTGTCTTGCGCGTACGTAAAAATGCCAATAATGATTGCGTGCAACAACATAACATAACATAACATAGCTTAGCATAACAGCCACAAAAGTACTCATTGTTAGTCACTGCCTGGAAGCTGAGATCCAAACATCTTGCCGCGCTACGCACATTATGCGATTTCTTGTAGCTGCGGCTGCGATTGTGGCTTCCGCGGCGGTCGTATCTGTGGTTACAGCGGTGCACCAAATCAGATACACATTTAGATTTTCCTGTTCTGCATAATGATGATTGTTTACCATACATGAAATCAAATGTATGCAGCAACATCAGCGAAGATACTATGCACCTCTGTCTAAGCGGCGGCGTGGCTTTGCAATTTTTGAGACACCAACTCGTGTCTTTGGGTGCCAAAAAGCGTTCTGGGCTCGGTTGTGCATGATCGATTTTTTACACCGAAACGTAAAGCCATCGCCGCTGCACTCCTCTTTGCCCCCGCGTAGTTTTCTTCGCAGCCATGAATTTACAACGCAAAGCCTGGCTTTGACGTAGATTGCACATGCGGTAAAGTTCCAACTCATTCTGCGCTCAAATTTGCATGTATTTGCATTTTATTACTTTTATGGTATTTATTGGTGTGTATTTTTTTACCTTTTAATTGGCAAAGGAATATCTAAACATGTTGCTATAAAAAAATACATTTGGTATAATAAATAGATGGATTCTGTATATTAAAAAAATTAATTTTAATTAAAATTAGTAACTAAAATCAAGCTTTTTTTATAAGTAAACACTATTTTTGAAACTTAAAAATTAAAATTTTTTCAAGACTTCTTTTACATAAACTATTTCAAAAGCAAAGCTTTTTCTATACATTCATTCATTCAGCTTTGTAAAGCTTTCAGTAAAACTCTATATATAGTCGTCCTTGGGTCAGAGCTTTTACAAATTTAAAGTTTAACAATAAAATTCTTAACACGAATTTCTTCCACAGCAGAGGTTTCAGTAAATTAATTCAGGAAAATTTTGAAATTATTATTTTCCATGCCATAAATATGACTTAATCAAGTTTTCTTGAGCCACTATTTCCAGAGGAAAGATTTCGGTAATACTCATTACTAAAGTCTACTTTTGGTCACAGCTTCAAGCTCCAAAAATTTTTCTAAGAAATTTTTTCTGATAATTTTTCAACACATTTCGTTTTTATGCCAGAAATTTAATACAAGCACGTTTAATATTTTGTTAAACTTAGTAACAATGTTTTCGTTAGGTCAGAGCTTTTAGAAATGTAAAGTTTTTTTTTAATAATTTTCTAATTCAAATTTTTTTTCAGCTTTCAATTAGCTTTTTACGTCTTTCCGATGTCTTAATAAAATAGTTACCGAATATTTGCGAGCTTACAAAACATTTAAAGCTTTCACATCCACTACAAATTTTGGCGTAAAGAAACAAAATGGAATAATATGTATGTTGTAAGTTGAACACATCGTTTTAAACATGTTGCGCGAATTTCTTTGGAGAAAAGTCAGTTAAGCTAAGCTTTCCAAAAAAAATTCCTTGTATAAATAAAAATATATGTTTAAGGGAGCTTTATCAACAATTTTTAATATCTGTTGCTTTCGGGCAAATTTAATCTTTAACGTAAGAAAAACACTTCAATTGATGTGAGCTATTTTAAATAATTTTTGATTAATGGTAATAATTTATAGACACATTAGCCATGAATAAATTTTTTATACAGAAACTAAAACTTTTTAATTTTTTTTGTAAATTTTTTTTAATAAAAAATTAAACTTATACAGCTAACCAAAGTAAATATGAATAAAACTAATGAGCACAAACTCAGTATTAAATTTCAACTGCCCATATAATATTGTATCGAATTTTCATAGCAAGAAAATATGAAAATTTCTCATCATTAAAATTTCTAGCTGATTTTAAAGACAATACTCAAAGTAACACAAAAACATTTTACTTTTATTTAACATGTAATATTCATTAATTTCTTAAACCAATAGTATTGCTCTGCTGCAGGATTTTTATTTGTAAGCTTTCATTTAATTTGCAGAAATTCAAATTTCTTCATATGAAATTGGAAAATTTTACATAAAGTAAGAGTTGAAAGGTTTGCAGAGCTTGTTGGCGATATGGGTACACATGGGCTGAGATAATTTAAAATGACGTAAGTCTCAAACTGAAAAACTCATTAAACCAAACAACAATTAATTAAATAAAAAAATTAAAATAAAATAAAATTATACCAAATAAAATAAAATAAAAGAAAATAAAATAAAACAAAATAAAAAAAAAAAAAAAATAAAATAAAATAAAGTAAAATAAAATAAATAAAATAAAATAAAATAAAATAAAAAATGAAATAAAATAAAATAAAATAAAATAAATAAAATAAAAAAATAATTTAATATAAAGTAAAATAAAATAAAATAAAATAATATAAAATAAAATAAAATAAAATAAAATAAAATAAAATAAAATAAAATAAAATAAAATAAAATAAAATAAAATAAAATAAAATAAAATAAAATAAAATAAAATAAAATAAAATAAAATAAAATAAAATAAAATAAAATAAAATAAAATAAAATAAAATAAAATAAAATAAAATAAAATAAATTAAAATAAATGAAAATTAAATTAATTAATTTAAAAAAATTAAATCAACTGCAGTAATATAAAGAAAAGTAAATAAAAATAAAGTGAATAAATTTTGTATATATTTTCGTTTCATATATAATATGAAAAGATGAAATTGCGTCAGTTTTATATATTACAGTTTCCCAATTTTTGCGGAAAATAAATACAAGCAAAGAGCTTTCTTGCAGTAAGAAAAATTAATAAAATGAAAGTAAGTTATATTGGAGAATACAAAGCAAATATTTGTTAAACAAAAATTCGAGATAATAAAAAGAGATGTGTATCCTATGTACATATATTCTCAGATATGCACTTGTTAGCAATCAGCAACGTGTTGCATCAAATAATACACAGACTTCTGCAGAGGCAGCAGCTGTAGCAGCAGAACACCGAAATTGAAAGAAAACATGTCAATGGAGAATATCGTACAAAAATGCAGAGCAACACAAGGAAAGTATGCCGACAACAAGAGTGCAATAGCATACCTACCATACTGCAATTATTTTGCTATGGTTGATGATGGCCTACAGTAAGAAATTTGCTACAACACAAATCAATGCAATGGACAACAATTTCTATTAGTGAGCGCAGAAGACTGATGACCAAAAATGTGCGACATATGAAGGTGGAAGTGCAGCATACAATACAACAACAGCAATAAGGTGTACAAGTGCACCACAATCATTGAAAAACAATGCTTTAGGAATATATACACCATAGCAATCTCTATTAAATACTGAGAAATGCACGCATGCGTATACGAATACATATATATGCACACACATTCTTTTCTATCAATAATTCGTTGGCCTTCTAAGCTGACCAACTAATAGCTCTTGCATGTTTTTCCAATATCACTGGTTGGCGGCATGCTGACCATTAACTGTTACTGAGGCTGCTGCCGCTCGCTTGGTTGTGCTCGACTTTTAATGACCTGGTTGCACATGTACGAGTAAGTAAAATCTATTGTGGCATATGAAGCGCAGGGAGCATATAGGTACATATATGCATATATGTATATCGGTAGCTCCATGTTTATAGAGCAGCAGCAGTACAATGCAATGTTGTAGTTCATTGCAAAATCATCTGTTTTTTGTTGTTCTTCATGTTATTTTTGTTTTTGTTTTCAATACTATATTTTTGTTGTTATTTTTTGTACATTTTTAGCAATAGAGTTGAAATTATGAGCCCACCTTTAAGCACGTTTGCTGCTGTTTTTGTTATTATTGGTAATTTTACATTTGTTTTTGTTATTGTTGTTGCTCATTACATGCTGATAACTTGTTGATACCATATTTATGAATATTTTTTTGTCTCGTTATTCTATAGACTCATTCGCTTTACATAAAACCAAAATTAATAAATAAAAGAATTTTAGAAAAAAAAAACTTTAAAATTTTTTACTTGTTTTTTTTTCGATTTTAATAGCTTTTAAAAATTGTTTGCTTATAAGCTTTTGCGTCGACTTTTAACCAATTAATAAGTCTTTTATTATAAATTTAGTTTTCAGAATTGCCGTTTCCTTCAGTTTCATTTTCGTGGTCTTGTTGAAAAGTATATATCGGAAAAGCTTTTAAAAGCTCTTCGGTTATAACTACAAAAGAACTTTTATGATCACACATTGTTAAATATTTTTCTAATGAAACTTATAATAACGGCTCTAAAACTGAATATATAGTGCTGTTGAGGAGCTTTCCAACAAGCTCAGTTGAGATTTTGTTGTATTCTCTTTGCTTTGCTGAAACACTTATAATAATAACTCTTATTTTGATAAAAAGTAGTAATTATAAAGCTCTTGAGGAGATTTTTCATAAAGCTCCCTCAAGCTTTTTTTATATTATTTTGGCTTATCCGCTTATAAAACTAGCTCTAGGCTATCGGAAAGCTTTTTCTGAAACTGAATATTGATTGTTACCGAGTTTTAGAATTTTTGGAAGATGAAATAAATTTAGTTTTATTTTTTTTTTTTTTTTGATATTTTACATTGCCGCTGTTGCACCTGGGTTCTGAGGGTTTCCACTTAAGTGTACGATGGTCAGTTGTCACTACTCTGTGAACCTGGAATGGTCGAGTAGTTGGATATGGATGCGATGTCCTCTGCTAGATGTGAGCTTCCTTCGATATGTAGAGCTGTGGCAGCTTTGGGAAATTTGTGACGTCTATCTTCATTTTTTGCATCTTCGTTTGTTTTGGAATTGTTCCAACTGCGCTAATTCGATGGTTAGATCGCTGACACACAATATTGCGGGAGAAGTTAAATCGGCAGAGAATTCGAACTTCTTTTCCGACATCATGTGAAGTTTTGCTCGGCTGAGTAGTAGTCTGTAGAATAAGTACGACGTTTTTTAATAAAACTTCCAGTCTCTGAGGGGAGAGCGCTTGAGCGCTTTTCTAGTTTCAGGTATGAGTGAGCCTTTTGTTTTCGTATTTAGGGGATTATGAACTTGGAAAGTGTTCCAGTTGTACAATTAGTTGTGTTTAAGAGTTTCATTGAAATCGCCGATGGCCATCCTGCCGAATCGATTTAGAGAGTTTCTGTATCAATGTTAGGAGCAAGTGAATCGAGTTGGTTATCGGGAGGATCTTTTACGTTCACGGATACTGGGTTGTGGATGCCGTAATTTTATCCGTTGTTGGGCCGCTTAATGTCCACCGAAAGATGGTGTTTTGGGCTACTGAGGTTTCGCAGCTCTTAAGGCCTAGGAGAAATATTTGAGATAGAATGCCGCTACCAATCACCACATCAATTTTTTCTGGTGTGAAGCAATTGGACGATGGGATCATGTGTAGAAGTTCATGTAACTGAGGAAAGTTTGTGACTGCCTTTTACCTGGGAGTGGGCAGAAATGATTCTTTTGCATATGGTTCAAGCAGCATACGACTTCCGGTCTTAGACCAGGTATCCTCCGTTAGGAATCGAGCTAAAGTAAGAAGCCGAATTTCATGCGGTTGTACGCAGGGTTCAGCACACAACACATGAAAAATAAAGTCCAAGGAAATATCAAAAGAGCCTTGGATAAGAGCATTCTCCTGAGATGTCCTGTGACTTGATTGAGAAGGTGCCACCGCCCAGGTGGTTGATGTCCTCGTAGGAATAAAGTCTGATAGCATCTCAGTCTAAGAAGTGCGATGGACCTGACAAGGACGGAAGCGTGTAGATTCTTGTGACATTTACCACAGCGCAAATTTGATGTCGGATTTGTGGTGGGAGAGAGACTTCATCCCGTAATACTGCCATACACTCCGGTAGATGAACGTCTCCCCAAAAACTGGGCAAAGAGTGTATTTTCGGCACAATTTCCAGCCACTACAACCAAACATTTCCAAATGGTTTGAGGCTTATCGACCGGAGCCCGAAAAATTGTTGTCTCTAGTACTAGATTCCAGCTTAAGGAAATCACCTAGCTACCAGACTGTCTCCAAATCGAAAAATTCACAACCATACTGATCATGTTGTGATACACGGAAGACATGTAAGTTAACACGTCCGGCCAGGCATAAGTCACTAATCCGCTGATCATGCAATGAACAGCTAGGTTGGCAAGCTTGCTACAGTTATGTTGTCGGCAAAATACCATGCGCCGACGTCCGAAATACTTTCCGCTCAGCTACAACAGTGTTCTAGATGTGCGTACGTTCCGAGGTCCTATCATCGACGGGATTACTATCTTGTCGTAGCAAAGATACGCCAACGCCTCTGTGTATCAAAGAACGTCCATCGTCAAACACAAGCAAGGTTCGATGTCGAAAAGAAGCAATCATAACGGACAGCCGAACGGTTTTCTTCTCGACTTGCACTCTTACTCTTTGAGAGCACTCATCAGAACGTTGATATAAGGGAACTGTGTCTTACGTACCATCGCTACGGTAGCAATTGCTTTACGGCAGTACCTGAAAAATAGTAGGTACGATGAGGAATATCGAGCTGTAGTGGAGAGAAACAGATTCCTTACGATCGACCACTACACTAGCGGCATGATGTAAATACCGAAAATTAAAGAGGGGAGCAAGAAGCATGTGCAACCAAAAAAAAAAGAGAAAGAGATACGTGAGTATGAAGACCTTGAGAAGCTGGCCCACAACGACTTACCAAAGATTTCAAGATCGGAGCAAACTCTTGTAGGACCTAGGGAGGTGATCTAGAGACTGATGTCCAGAGTATACTGAATTTATGGAGTGAACACTTTTTGGCAAACCATTGAAATATTTTTTGATACAAAACACTCAGAAAAATTAAATAGCTATAATTGTAGTCCTTATTTTACGAACAATGGAATGGAAAGATATTTAAGAAGAAAAAAAGAAACTATTGAATAATAAGAAAAGAAGAAAAGAAGAGCTTACAAACAGCAAATTGTCACAAGTGTTTCCACAGAAAAGGAAGAACTAGAAGACATTCCCAAGAGCGTATTGCTCATTAGCACCACAGAGAGTGTAAAACAGCTGTGACATTAGTATAACAAAGAGAAAAGACATGTCGCCTGCGGATCGGTTTTGCAAGTAATTTCAATATTTTTTTGTGGTTACTATTTTTCTATTCAACTCTTCAACGCTAAAGAAGAATAGGAAATAAGCAACCTTTTCTAATTCTCTGAATGTTGTATTTTATTTTTGTTTTTATAAAATTCCTGCCTTCACTTGATTGTCTTGCAATATTGTCAACACTCAAGAGAAATAAATTGTCAATGTTTTGCCGCGAGCATATTTATGATTTGGCACGTTCAGCAATCTTTTAGAGCATCGCCTCTCTTCCCTTTACATCTTTAAAGTTACTACAGAAACAAATGTTCTGCGCAATCATTCGCTCTTAGACGAGGAGGGACACAAATTATTGCGAACTGGCTAATGAGGCTAAATGCCTGAAGGTGGTTTAGAGAGTGAGAGAACATGGATGGAAGAAAATATTAAAAAAAACGACAAATAATTGTGTTAAAAAAGTCGAGTAGTTGTTATTAAAAATAAAATATTCTTATCGACATCATTCGGTGCCAAGTCAAGACAATACGGTGAACGACTCATCAAATCGATGTTTTGAGTGCTCAAAAATGCTGACGTAGCAGTCGATGTGTTGGGTTTGCCTGATTTCTTGAGAGACAACTAAGAAGCAAATGATTTTGTACCACTCATAATTTACTGTTCTCCGCTGTTCTAGTGGTACTGTGTCGACATGCCCAGTTTTCTCAAGAAAAATAAGGCAACCATTTGCTTAGTAGTGCTTCGTACGCTCCAACAACTTTTGTAGGATTCGGTTCAGCTTTAAACATCCATATAGTCGACTGCTGTTTACCTTCAGGTTTACACGCGTAAATCTACGATTCTTCACCTGTCCCGATGTTATAGACGTGTTTCGAAGTATCACTGTGGTATATTCTTAACATTTCTATAGACCAATGGGCACGAGCCTTTGTTTCAACGATTCATAAAATTAAGAGGGATCTAACGTGAACAAATTTGCTTTAACAGTGACATTTTCATGCAATATTGAATGCAGACTGGTTCCACTAATGCCTATAGTTGTCTCAGTCTCACAATAGATCACTATATCAGTCTGCGTACAGTATAAATAGTTTCCAAAGCAACAACTGATCTTGGATGAACTTCATGATCTTCGTCTAGAAGTGATCTACGACCTCGATTGAATTCAACAAACCAGCGATAAAAATCGATCCACTGTTGCTGAATTATCGCCCGTGGAAAATATTGAGTGTATGCATTAATTCGTGCGGTTTTCTAAGAGAGGGCTCTATTAGTATTATTTCGCGTCGTGTTCATCTGTGGTTATATTTATTTCAAAGGTACTGTCATTTCGCATCGTTTTCAGTAGATGTCACTTGTTTTAGCTTGAACAACAATTTGTTTCATTCATTTGAAAATGTCGAAATTTGTATCAGATAAAGTGTTTTTGCGAGGAGTTCTTCTTCATTACTTTAACATGAAGAAAAGTGCTACCGAAAGCCATCGTATTTTACTGGACGTTTATGGTGACCATGCTTTAGCCGAATGAACGTGCCAAAAGTGGATTGCACGGTTTAAAAGTGGCAATTTCGACTTAGACGACGGGCAGGCAAAAAAAATTCAAGACGAAGAATTGGAGACATTGCTCGACGCAGATGCAAGCCAGACGCAAGGAGAACTTGCAAAAGTATTAGGAGTTGATCAAGCAACCCTTTCCAGACGATTAAAATCATTAGGATTCATCCAGAAGCTTGGAAATGGGGTGCCTTATGAATTAAAGCCAAGAGTCGTCGAAAGTCCATTCTGCATGTCGGAAATGTTGCTTCAACGCCACCAAAAGAAGTCATGTTTGCATCGGATTGTCACTGGCGATGAAAGATGGATTCATCATGAGAACCCAAAGCGCACGAGATCGTATGTGAAGCCCGGCCAACCATCGACATCCACGGCAAAGCCGAATATCTATGGTGCCAAGGTTATGCTATGTATTTGGTGGGACCACAAGGGTGTGCTCTATTATGAGCTATTGAAACCGGGTCAGACGATCAATGGGGACCTCTACCGAAAACAATTGATTCGTTTGAAAAAGGCCATCGCAGAAAAACGACCAGAATATGCGACCAGACAGGAATCAATAATTTTTCATCATGACAACGCTCGGCCACATGTTGCAAGGCCAGTTAAAAACTATTTGGAAAACTGTGGGTGGGAAGTTCTACCTCACCCGTCTTATAGCCCAGACATAGTTACTGTACTGTAGACAACACAAATAGCGCTCATGATCAAGTAGTCAGATTGCAACACTAGGTCTTTCAAATCGCGAAATATAAGAGGCAACCCTCAAATATGTCCTGTGAAGCTTGTATATTTTTGAAGAGTTTCCAAAGGTACTTGTTTGCCTAAGAGATAGGCACTACTTTTTATTTCAGAAAATAGTCCTGGATCTAATCTGCTCAATAAAAACAATTTTTATTTATGATTTACTTATATTTTTTATGACTCTTTGAATAGTTCCCAAGACTAGTCTCTGGCTGATCACAGTAGAGGTGTCTGGATTACTTCAGGCATATATATTCTCATTTTCATGGAAGATGGTTAGTTTAACAGGAACCCTGATCAAGCGCACTTAGGTCTATTGACCCGTTGTGATACCTATGTTGATTCTGATATATAGATTCCTTTCCAAATTTTCAAGCCACTTGGTGTGTTTTATGAAATTCAGGTAATGACCGATGCAAGCTCTGCAAAGCAATCGTAGAAGAAATTCCCGAGAAAACGATAACGGACCGCACTGAGAGCTGGGCAGTGACATAGGTAGTGTTCCACCGATTCCTCCTCATCTAAGAGCCCACAGCTGCGGTAGCGGTCGTTTGAGGAACAACGTATGGTTATTACGCCGGTTGTTATGTTTATGGAGGTCCGATTAAGAAAGAGTAGAGATTTAGTTCTGTTTATCTCAATTAATGGACAGATTTTTTTTGTCACATTGCGCGTGGTTTCGCTCTGCCATGTGCTGTTGGCGCTTCTGGTGAAGGCGTCTTAGCAGATACTTTGCTGAGGAAAGGGTGTACCGTGGGTAGTACTATTCTCTCTGACCAGTTCGCCGGCTGCGCAGTTCCCTGGGATGTCCCTATAACCCACAATCGAAAGTTTGTTTAAGATTTCTTTGTATTTCGTTGTCACCTGTTGTTGGTATGATTGCATTGGTTAGACTGGCTGTCAGTACACGAGTATAGGTATTATAATAGGTTGGGTTAACGTATTAGAAACGAGCAACCATGAAGTGGCTTCCGTTATAGCGACTACTCCCTGTTATAATACGTTTTAGTGGTCAGGAAGCTTTTTACTTAATTTTTTAGCAAACACTTCATAGTAAACTCCACAACCTACTTTGTCATCTAGTATAGAGCCATCTGTGAAGAAGACCACGGATCTATGATCCAGAACTGCTACATTTTCCCACTCGTTCCTCTCTGGGTTTTTTGTTGAGAAGGTTATTTCGAAAAGAAGATGGAATTGCTGTAGCCCACCTCTTTCGAGAGTGATGTAGAGCTTAACATTTGAGCGTGTACTATGCGGTATCTCCATGGTTGAGTTGCATTCAATCTTAAGGCTAGCATGGAGTTTTCCGTGTAGGTCTGCCGGGTGAAGATTAAGTAGAATTTCAAGGGCTTTTGTAGGAGTTGAAGGCAGTGCACCTATAATGAGCTTCCCCTTATAGGTAGTCTTCTCTAGTGCTGGCCACCAGACAGCGACTTCGCTAAAAATTATTGGGTCTTATTACCGCTACACAATATGTGGCCTTAGTTCCCATCTATTGCCCATTGCCGCCTTGCTGGCATACAGGGCGGTCGCAGCTTTCTTACATCTTTCTACCATATTCAGGTTCGAGCTGAGTTTGCTATGTAAGACTAAGCGAAGAGTAAGCCTAGTGTGCCTCTATTGACTTGCCGGGTAACTGATGGCTCTTCTAATTCAGCGAAAACTGCTCTGTTAATTATAAGAGAATTTACGAGATTCACTATTCGCGCCGCGAGACCCATTTCTCGGAGTCCAGACGTAACTATTCCTGCCAAGACATGGTTAAAGGTCCTCTTGATGTGAAAAAATACGTCCAAAATGTACTCTTTGTTTATATTTGTTTGTTTGGCGTCAATTTTCATATGGAGCCCACAAAAGAACATTTTCGCCGTATTTTAATTTTTCAGAATTTCCTTAAAGGAAAAAGTGCCGCGCAGGTTGCTATAAAAAGCTGCATAATTTGTATGGTGATAAGACCTTAAAAGCAACAGAGTATCGAATTTGGTTTGTCCTATTCCGTTCGGGAGATTTTTCACTCAAAGATTAGCCACGTTCAGGTTGGCCAATTGAAGTTGATGATGACGTTATCAAGGCTTTAATCGAAACGTATCGTCATGTAACTGAGCGTAAGATTGGAGAGAAGTTGAGTATACCAAAATCAATCATTCATAATCATATACGACGTCTTGGACTGGTAAAAGAAAACGGGATATATGGGTACCACATGAATTAAAAGAAATTCATTTAACAAGCCGCTACAACGCTTTTGAAATAAGTCATAACTGGAGATGAAAAATGGATTGTTTACAATAACGTCAATCAAAAACGATCATGGTCCAAGCATGCTGAAGCGCCACAAGCCACTCCAACGGCTGATGTTCACCAAAATAATCTTCATTTGCTCAGTTTGGTTAGATTGAAAGGGTGTGGTATATTTTGAGCTGCTTCAAAGGAACCAAACGATTAATGTCTACTATGAATAACTATATACAGTGGCGGACTAAAGTCTACATACGACCCCTTTTTTTGGAATCCCTACCGTCCCATAGTTTTTACAGGAAAAGTATTGATGTAGTCTTGCTTTGAATTTAATTGTAAGACAAAACCGAAAATTTCATATTTGTTCAACATTAACTTTCAATGTTATTAACAAAAAACTCAAAAAAGCCGTTGACAAAAGTGAACATACGTTTCATTAATTTGTTTCGTTCATTACTTCAGCTATTGTTTTCAGCGGTCAAGTACCGTTTTTTTTTCTATACTTTTCTTGGTATTTGGCTTTATCTTTATTGTTTTCCATCATTTGAAAAAAGAAATACAATCGCGAAAATGTCGTCAGGAACGGAAATCCCGGTGGCTGTGCGAAAATTGGTTATAAAACACAGAAATGACAAGAAAACGTTCGGCAAAATAGCTAAATTGTTAAATTTAAGAAAAGCGACGGTGCAAACAATTTATAAAAACTTTGCAGAATCGGGCTCGTTCGAGAGTAAGCCGCGAAGTAGCCGTCCAAAGAAGCTTACCCATAGGGACATCTCTTTCATCCGTAATAAAGTAAGCCAAAATTCCAAGGTACATGCTACCAATTTGGCCCAGAAGCTAGCTAAATGATCCCAAATTGTTGTGCACTTACGCACAATAACAAGAACTCTTAACAACGAAGGATTCTACAGCAGAACTCCTCGCAAGAAGCCTCTCATAAGCGAGAAAAACCGCGCACATCGGTTGGATTTCGCTAAAAAGCATCTAAAGAAGGATCATGAGTTCTGGAAAAGCGTGCTATTTACGGATGAGTCAAAATATAACATATTTGGATGCGATGGCAGAGCAAAAGTTTGGAGAAAACCCATTACTACCATGGATCCCAGGCACCTTATTTCGACCTTAAAGCATGGTGGTGGGAGTGTCATGGATTGGAGAGCAGTTGCAGCGTCTGGAGTGGGTAAATTGGTCTTTATTGAAGGAAATATGGATCGCTTCGAGTATAAGACCATATTGGAAAATAATTTGAACCTATCTGTGGACAAACTGTGCCTTGGCTCGAGCTGGATACAGGATAATGATCCTAAGCACACAGCGCAAATTGTAAAGGATTGGCTGCTGTATTATGCTCCGCGGCAGTTGCACTCATCACCACAAAGCCCGGAATTGAATATTACATAGCACGTATGGAAAATATTGGAGCGAAAAATTTGAAAACACCCTATAAGTAATGCATCAAAGCTCAGAGAGAAACTTCAAGAAGAGTGGCAAAACATTACAGGAGAAGAGCTGGAAAATTTGGTTTTTTTCAATGTTAGACGCTTGCAAGCGGTGATCGATGCGCATGGTGGCCCAACAAAATATTAACTTAGTTATTAAAATTAATATGCTTACCTAGAATAGCTAAGCAAAAAATCGTATGTTCACTTTTGTCAGTGCCTTTTTTCCATTTTTTGTTAATAACTTTGAAAGTTAATGTTGAATAAATGAGAAATTTTAGTTTTTGTTATATACTTGAATTTAAAACAAAACTGCATCATTATTTTTTCTGTGAAAGCTTTAGGACGGGTTGAATTCCCAAAAAATGGATCGTATGTAGACTTTAGTCCGCCACTGTATGTATATATGAATAACTGGACAAATTGAATACATCCATCAAAAAGAAGCGGCCAGAATGGGTCAATCGTATATGTGTCCTGGTGGAAGGGACAATGCTAGACCGCCAACATATTTGGTCACTCACCAAAAAAATGTGCGACCTTGGCTGGGGAACTTTTGATGCATTCACCATATATGTAGCTGTCGCCTTGCACCATCAGACTGCTATTTATTTCGATCTTTGCAGAACTCATTAAATCGTAAAACTTTCGAAAACGACGAGGCTATAAAATCGCACTTGGTTCAGTGTTTCGCAGATAAAGGCCACAAGTTCTATGAGCGTGGAATAATTATGTTGCCGGAAAGTTTTTCCAATGAAATGGAAAATGCATAATTGATTAAAGTTCTTTATAAAATTTAAAAGAATATATTTACATTTTTTTTAAAAATCTCCGGTTTCTTTTGGGACAACCCAATAAAGACCAAAAAAATATTACACTAAACTAAAAGTATTTATAAATATATACACCGTTTATTGTTGTTTATAAAAGCGAATATCACTTAAGCTTATAAACTTTGCTGCTACTGTTTTACGCACATTAGTATAATTATTCAACTAATTCAGCATCCTGTTTGCACAATGCTTTACCTAATTTACATATGAACACATACACACACACATACACAGAGCAACACACACAAAATGCAGGCACTTGATTGCACTTGTTTACAGGGCAAAACAGAAACAAAAAGTCACCCAGACAGTGAAACACACACTCATGTATACATAGATATGTACATTTTCAGTTTGAAAAAAAAATTCTATTTTTTCATAAAAATTCCTTTCGTGGCTATCATAAAAATTTGTAAAACATCCGCTATTCTCAGGTGAATAAAAAATGAAGAAAAAAAAAATCAGCGTAAAGCTTTTGATGTGTCTAGATGTGGGTAGATGGACATATTTACATTTTTATAGACGAGAGAGATGTTATGTTTATATGTACGTACGTATGCTTGTATTTACAAACACTCTAAGATTAAGTTAGACAGGAAATTATGCTAAAAGCAGACACTGCAGAGACAGCCGAACAACAAACAAACAAACAAACAAATAAAAAACAAAAAGTCAGCAATAAGTGCTGACAGACAGACAAAAAAACAGACAGCCTAAGCAAACACAATATATATGTACTAAATACATATCTAAATAAAAATATTTAATTTTTTGAACACACACACACACACACACACTTGCATGCGATATATGCTTAACAAAAAGCTTTCTTAGGTGTTGCAACAACTAAGAAAGGGGTGCAGAGAGCACCGTGTAGATGAGGCCGATGAAGTTGACGCCTCGAGTGATGACAACTTTTGCACCTGAGCAAAGGTAATTGAAGAAGGAGGAGCAGAAGAAGAAGATTTACAACACCTACGCTGGCAAACCAACACTCGTAGCACAATGAAGATGGCAAATAAATGAGTGGCAAAAAATAAATAAATAAAAAGCAGTCGCAACTGTTGTTGTTGTTATTGGTCTTTATGCTGTTGACACAATGAATGCATCATAGCGCAGACGGGCCAACCAACGCACGCATCATGCATTTTATTGCGACCAACAACAATTGTGTTGGCCAAAATGCGTGCAAACAACGCAGCAGCAACGCATGCCTAAGTCAATAGACAACGCATAAATGTTTATTTGTATATTTGTTTGTACATTTTCTTTTTTCATCATTCCCCTATACACACAGGTAAATAAACAATAAATCACTGCATTTCGCCGCCGTCTCGCTGTTGCTACCGGTGTTTACGCCAGCACGCGGCGCTTTTGTCGCTATTATCTTTATACTCATATGTATGTACATATGTGTGTTTGTACAATATATTTGCTTGTAGCGCAATTGCTTTTGATAATTCACAAGTGTAGATTAAATGTTTAATGAAGAAGTGGCGGACAAACAGGAAGTACGAGTATATTTGAAAATTTTGAAATTTTATTTTGTTGAGAAAATCATTGCAGCTGACAGGTGCATACGCATACACATACACCACCTGATTTTTTAAACAAATTTTGTAGACGGTTTTTCTTTTCTTTTTTTATTAACGAAAAAATACTTTTGAATGTACATACTGGAGGCCCAGACCACACGTTGTTGTGGCTTTCTGTTCAATTTATGTATGTATGTATTAATATTGGGTTGCCCCAAGAGAAATCGGCGACTTTTTTGAAGAAAGTAAAGATTTTTTTTGGAAATTTTATAATGTACTTTAATCAATTATGTAATTTCCATTTTCTTGGATGACCTCTCGCCATCTCTCCGGCAACATCATTATTCCACGCTCATAGAACTTCTGACCTTTATCTGTAAAACCCTAAACCAAGTGCGATTTCATAGCCTCGTCACTTTCGAAAGTTGTACTATTTAATAAGTTCTGCAAAGATCGAAACAAATGGTAGTCTGATGGTGCAAGGTCAGGGCTATATGGAGAACGCATCAACAGTTCCCCAGCCAAACTCTCTCAGTTTTTGGCGGGTGACCAAAGATTTGTGCGGTCAAGAATTTTGCTGGTGGAATATGACACTTTTGAGATTGACCAATTCTGGCCGCTTCTCGTTGATGGATGTGTTCAATTTGTCCAGTTATACCACACCCTTCCAAACCCATCGAACTGATAGCATAGATAGTTACATGACGATCCGATTCGAATAAGGCCTTGATAACGTCATCATCAACTTCACTTGGCCGATCTGAACGTGGCTTATCTTTGAGTGATAAATTCCCTGAACGGAACTGGACAAACCAACTTCAACTCTGTGTTTCTTTTGAAGCCTTATCACCATCAAAATTATGCAACTTTTTAGCAACTTTCGCTCCATTCTTTACTTATTTTGAAATTTTCTTAATTTATAATTATTTATAATATTTATAATAATGGGTGTATGCATTAATTCGAGCGGTTTTTTGTGCGGTTTTTTCCTGGCAGAACTTCTCCGGTTTGGAGGTCAAGAAAGAATCGAGCCAATTTCTGATGATATCCTGTTCTGAAGTGAAGCGTACTCCGGTGAGGGTATTCTGCATTGATCTGAACAAGTGGTAATCGGAAGGTGCTATGTCTGGGCTATAAGGTGGGTGAGGTAGAACTTCCCACCCACAGTTTTACAAATAATTTTTAACTGGCCTTGCAACATGTGGCCGAGCGTTGTCATGATGAAAAATTATTGATTCGTGTCTGGTCGCATATTCTGGTCGTTTTTCCGCGATGGCCTTTTTAAAACGAATCAATTGTTTTCGGTAGAGATCTCCATTGATAGTCTGTCCCGATTTCAACAGCTCATAATAGAGCACACCCTTGTGGTCCCACCAAATACATAGCATAACCTTGGCACCATGGATATTCGGCTTTGCTGTGGATGTCGATGGTTGGCCGGGCTTCACATACGATCTCTTACACTTTGGGTTATCATAATGAATCCATTTTTCATCGTCAGTGATAATCCGATGCAAAAATGACTTCTTTTGGTGGTGTTGAAGCAACATTTCCGACATGCAGAATCGACGTTCGACGTATCTTGGCTTTAATTCATAAGGCACCCAATTTCCAAGCTTCTGGATGAATCCTAACGATTTTAATCGTCTGGAAACGGTTGCTTGATCAACTCCTAATACTTTTGCAAGTTTTTCTTACGTCTGGCATGCATCTGCGTCGAGCAATGTCTCCAATTCTTTGTCTTGTAATTTTTTTTGGCTGTCCGTCGTCTAAGTTGAAATTGCCACTTTTAAACCGTGCAAACCACTTTTGGCACGTTCGTTCGGCTAAAGCATGGTCACCATAAACGTCCAGTAAAATACGATGGCTTTTGGTAGCACTTTTCTTCACGTTAAAGTAATGAAGAAGAACTCCGCGCAAAAACACTTTTCTGGTACAAATTTCGACATTTTCAAATGAATGAAACAAATTGTTGTTCACGCTAAAACAAGTGACATCTACCAAAAACGATGCGAAATGACAGTACCTTTGAAATGAATATAGCCACAGATGAACACGACGCGAAATAATACTAGTAGAGCCGTCTCTTAGAAAACCGCACGAATTAATGCATACACCCAAAAAATTATTCGTTTACGTGCTAAATTCTTAGATCTCCATAAATCTGTATGCATTTTAAGAAAATCCGTTGAGCCGTTTTCGAGTAACTAGTTACTTAGTGACTTAGTGGTCTCGAGTCAAGAAAATTAGCTTTAAAAAAATTTCAAAAAATTATAAAAAATTATAAAAAATTAAAAAAATTAAAAAAAAGCATAACATCGTGACGTAAAGGGTGGTTAAATTGTAAGGGCCGATGTTGAATGTGAACCACACCTAAACGCCAAGTTTTTTTCCGAATTTAATTTGACATTTCTCTATTTCAGACTTACTCAATTTGAACCATGGAGAGATACACAATCCAACAACGAGTTAAAGTTATCCAGACTTATTATGAAAATTTTCGAAGAAAATCATCTTCAGTGATGAGGCACATTTTCACCTCAGTGGATTCGTCAATAAACAGAATTGCCGCATTTGGGCGAATGAGAATCCAAGAGTGATTGTCGAAAAACCAATGCACCTACAAAGAGTGACTGTTTGGTGCGGTTTATGGGCTGGCGGCATCATCGGGCCGTATTTTTTCCAAAATGAGGCCGGTCAGGCAGTTACTGTGAATGGTGTTCGCTATCGTGAGATGATAACGAATTTTTTATGGCCACAATTGGAAGATATGGATGTGGACGATATGTGGTTTCAGCAGGACGGTGCCACTTGCCACACAGCTAACGAAACAATGGCTCTTTTGCGCAACAAATTCAATGGCCGTGTTATCTCACGTAATGGCGATGTCAATTGGCCCCCAAGATCATGTGATTTGACACCGTTGGACTTTTTTCTCTGGGGTTATTTGAAAGAAAAGGTGTACGTCGATAAGCCAGCAACAATTCAAGAGCTAAAGGATGAGATAATTCGGCACATTAACGGCATAGAAACTCCATTATGCCTCAGCGTCATCGAAAATTTGGACCATCGTATGGAGGTGTGCCGCCGAGGTCGCGGCGCTCATTTGGCCGATATTTGGTTACATACATAATTGAGTAATACCAATATATCATAATAAAATAAAATTTCAATAATTTCCTAAATAGTTTGTGTTTTATTCAAAACAAAAAAAACATCGGCCCTTGAAAATTTAACCACCCTTTATATTGCGAATGACAGTAAATTTCTTTGCAATATTTTTTTAAATTAGAATACCCTCTATACTGTGCATTACGTAATTTTGAAAAAAGGAAATATTGGTATTTTTTATTATTTTTCTCACCAAATTGGAACTCCAACGTCGAAAAGTTGTAGCATAAACAAACTAAAGAAACTGAATGTCTGAGTTTTCAGCTTCATTGAAAGGAAAAGCTGCAGGTCCCACATAAGTGAGTTGTGAATTGAACAATGCTAAGCCGCAAATGCAGCTAAAGACTACCAAAAGAGTAGCAAATCAAACAATGCAGCTGACGCTCACACCTTAAGTTGAGTGAACAAACACATAAATAAATAAATAAAATCAAAATAGAAATAGACCAAAAACGAAACCAAGAAACACCTTCGTTGAAAGTCGGCAGCTGCAACTTTAGTCGCTCAATTGGTGGTAGTGTATACCTATATATGATATATGTATGTATGTGTATTTATAAATTTATGGTAGTATGTGTGCAAATATGTGTGTGTGTGTGTGTGTCTGTTTGTGAAAAGTGAAAGAGGTAGCGTTTGACGCTTAACTTTTTCCACAAATATTTTGCAGTCACACTTCGATTCTTTGCTTGTGCAGCTGCAAATACCAGACTGGCCCCAGTTAGCTTTGTACAACAGTCAGTAGCAATGGTAACAGTATTCAAATTGCAGACAAACAATAACAAAAATAATGGCTTTAAGCTAGTTGCCACAGAAGTTGCAACAGCAATTGTTTGGCTCTGCTCACTTTATATATATACGAGTATGTGTTGTATCATCGACCATAGAATGTGGGCGTCAGACTATCAAGTCTTGGTTGCCCACAAAAATGCTATTGTTTGGCACGTGTTGGATTGAGGTGGGTTTGTATGTTTGTTGTATTGTCTTCTTATATTTGAAATATGTATATTTTGTCACTGAGCACAATAGTTACTAGAGTCTTCCCAATTTTGTTTGGGGAGTCGACAAAAATTAGGGTCATACTATGGAACATTTACGGCCCTTAGTAAGACTTTAGATCTCCTTAATAAAAAAACTTATTTTTTTGGCATTAAATTGCCATCCTAGTCGGTGGAGCTAAGCTCCAAATTGTTTCAAAGTCTCCAAAAGACTCCGGACTCCTGAGGAGGGGAAACCCATATCAAAACAGTACACCCACTCCTCCCGATCAATGGTAGATAATCTTCCTGAGCTGTGTGAAAACTCCAAGCCACACCTAGTACTTGACGAAAATGTCCGCAAGTTCCGGGAGACACATTTCTTTGACGGGGAGAGGATGACTATAATGTTAACAGAGTTCTTCTTGATGATGTTGGTCAAGCAAACCAGGGAATTGAGAAATTGGGTATCAACAAGGAGTCCTGCTCATCTTGAAACCTTCTCTTCTCTAGCGTTCAGATCAAATTTTCGTAGAAGGGAGGTTCTCTAAATGGTGTCCGCCCTAACTTGGACGCTGGAGGAGAATAGACGAGACAGCCACCGGCTGACATTGCCAGTCTACAGCCTCTGGACATTCGCAACGGCAAAGGATAGGCGTAGATGTTTTTACCCTCAGCAATTTGGTGAAGGGGCGTGTACTTCCAACAGAAAAATGTCATCGTAGCAGCAAGACACAAGAATCTGCTTATTTAAAAGTAAGTTTGATCTTGTGTTAATTCAGGAACCTAGGCAAAGTAAAATCAGTGGTGTGTACAGCATACACAGAGGATGACGAAAGGCTGGAGCACTACCTTTTCGCAAGGCCGGCCTTTAGCCGATTGAGAAGTAACATCTTCCACGATGCTACCAGTTCAAACCTCACGGAAGTGGCGCCGCTTGGCTGGAATAAACTTAAAGAATGTATAAAATTGAGCGAACTTCTCACAAATGCCTAGTAAAAATCACTAGGGGAGCACAACGAGCTTAGTTATCTCCACCCATAGTCAATGAGTGAGCAGATCTAAGATTTAAAATGAAAAATTTCCGGTGAAACCATGTCGTGTTCGGTAGACAACTCCTTTTCTCTGTCCTTGCATCTGCGACAGAAGCTTCATTAGACAGTGATGGTAATGACGGCGTACAGACAACCAGGAGTCTGTCAAAACCTTCAAAGACTCTCTTCCCGTGAATGGCGTACTCAGAGCAAAAGCATCACCCATTGCAGACAACGAGCTCGAGCTGCCTCGAGAGACCCGAGTGACCCTGGCACAACTTAGGTCTGGATACTGTAGCAGGTTAAGCTCCTGCCTATCCAGACTCGAGCACAGCATATCCAACGTATGCCCTGAATGTGGAGAGTCTCCGCACGACATTAACCACCGCTTCACATGACTCCTTAAGCTGACACATCTAACCCCCTCTCCTTCTGGTCCAATCCCGTCGAAACAGCACGTTTCCTGGACCTACTATTAGATGACCTCGGCGACTTAGATTAATTAAACCTGTCCGTAAGCGGAGCTAGTGAACCGCTACAACAAAAACAACAGCAGTGATGGTAATGGAACTCCGCTTTAGATGGAGCAGCGAACTTTTTCCCTTCTCTTCGATTTATGATCTGATTTTTTCTGGTTATGTGGGATGTGGCTTTTTACCGCCATCTGTTGTTGGCTATATTGGTGAATAGCAGGTATTACGCTAAAGAGCGAAGTATTCCTACGTTATGTGGAGAATTTATCGTGCTTAAGAATTTTTTCCTTCTAGTTAGCTTGTGGGCCTTACAGTTTTCTGGAACATCTTTGTGACATAAACCGTGGATTTTTCATATACCCCCCAAAGCATAAAAGTTTTTTGCGCATGAGTGGACTCCGCAGCCCTTGTTGTCATCTAGTTTTGAGCCGTTGGTAAAATTAGATTTGGATCTTTGATCCAAAATTGTTGTGTTTCGCAATCCTTCTAGGACCTTCATAAATAATAATCATAAATTGTGCGATGGAGGATCAGAGATAGCCAAGCATATCGAGTTCGGTTCCTGAGCTAATGTACGAAATTATATACGATTTTTAAAGATGGATTGAGGAGAGGAAAAACTGTACCGTATGTTATTCCAAGCTAAGAATTGATGCTTTTCCACAAATGGAGGGATCTACAGCTTTTATTAAGTCGCCTCCGAACGGCTGAAAGTTTTTTTATGAGCAACCTTTATTTCACATCAGTCAAACACTCGGAGGGGTTGACATTCCCTCCCGAGAGGCGACCGCTATTACCGTCAATGCTATAAGGTGTATTAAAATTAATGGAAGATTTTAATTGAATAGAAAAAGCTGACTTTATTCTTCAGATTTTGTAATTTTGTATATATAATATATGATATATTAATCACGCATTAATTTAGGGACACCCTTCAGAAGTATTTCGCTTTCAAGTAAATCGTGCCATAAATGGAACATTTTCTAATGGATCGTTACTGGGCCCACAATCCGATTTTGGAAGAATATAAATCCAAAAATTATAAAAATCGATGAATGATTTCCTTATCCTAATTCCTGTTGTTGCAACTTTTATTGTCTGCATTTATTCCTTAGCTTATGCATTTGTCCTCCTTTTTCGCCACTGTCTCTTCATATTTTTGTTATACACCTTATTGTTGTTCTTCCCCTCATGCATGCATAATTATTGTTTTCGTTTGTGCGATTTCCATGTCCTGTTTAGGTAGATGCTTGGCGTTTGCCGATACAACAGAAGGGACAAGAAAGCAGCGGGTGAGGTCAAAATATACTACTCGTGAGGAGAGTGTTAGCGCAACTTTCATTCTTCTTCCTGCGTAAATTTTAGAATTTTTGCCTTTTATTTTTATTTCTAATTTCTGTTTTCGTTTTCTGAGCTTTTCTGCACCTCCAATGTGTTTTGGCATTGATTTGAGTAGGCGTACGAGGCATGCAGTTGCATTTGTAGACTGGAATTTTCGTATGCAATGCTCGTTGTATATATGCATGTATGTATGTAAAAAGGGTGCTGTGTTGTTGTTGCTGCATACCTTTAGGCACATGCCTTTGCATTCATTAAATCCAGCAATCGAGGATCACTCAAGGCTTTCGTTGTCTACCTTCGCCATTTTGTTGCCTTCAAACATATATTCCACCTATTTGGCCTACTCGTTGCATATGCAATTAAATGCTCGAAAATATGTGTGTGCATGTGTGTGTCTAAGCATTTTTGCATGCTGCCTGCACTTTGTTGACAACTTAATCATCACTTTTGCAATGACAATTTTCTTTTTGCTCCGGTGCATACAAATCATTATAAGTTTTATGCAGCGCAGGTATATGTATTGCTATAAATATTTGTAGGTTTGTATGCATACATAAAACCACCTTGAATATGCAAATATTTAAGCGTTAGAAAAGTTTGCAAAGTGTCTGCTACTTCTGCCTTTAGCTGTTTTTCCTTTAACTTTTGCAGTTATTATTAGAACTAGCTCTCACTCTCTTTTCTTTTCTCCACTCTGCATCATAGCTTTGTAACTCAGGTGTTTAGAGCGATTTTGCCGTCTTCATTTTGGTTGTTTGTGTCATTTTTCGTTTTTTTTTTTTGTCTCGTTTTCATGTTAGAAATTGTAATATGTCTGAGTATTTGCGGTTGACTGCAATTGGCAGACAGTTGGCTTCAATTCGAATGCTTCTTTTTATTAGGCTTTATTTGTTATTTTACTCTGATTTTTATTAACCGCAGTTGAGGAAAACAATTGACACCGTAGAGGGAATTGTTATAAGTGCTTACTTAATGTAGTTAAAGGATGAAATATTTGCCAGAATATGGTTTGGAAAATATTGATTGTTACAATTTTTTTTTAAATGTCGAATATTTGAAAATATAGCGAAGCATAAAATGCATCATGCAAAAAAACAAAAAAATTATTTAATAAAAGTTCATGGCACCATAAATGTAGGCAAGGTTTTTTGTTCAATTAAAGTGTGGAAAGAAATGAAAATAAAATGTTGCCTACATTTTGGCGTTTAATAATATGTTTAGAAATTTTCGAAATATATCAATTACATACATAATTTTTATTTTTTTTAAATTCCATATACCACATACCAAAGTTTAAACTCACATGAGATAATAATAGAAATTATTTGAAAGGAGAAAATAACAGAAATTAAAATTCGAAAATTTCCGTTTTATTCATTCCTAAATGAACTTCTGAGTTTCCTTTATTTTTATTATCATGTCTAAATAACAACAAAATTAATCTGCGATTAATTAGTTGATGAAAAGAGATCACGTCTCTTAGAAAGTTTTGTAATATATTAGTACACAAGTCGGCCAGAGCAATTCCAATAATAATACCAAAAAAATCTTAAACTTTTGCCAGTCAACTCTTTTTTTTAATGCACTAGAGAAAGATTATTATATCAAAGGTGAAAGTGAATAGGAACAATTTTTTATGTATGGATTTTTTTGTATCTTTTAGTTCCTTTCGTAAATTTTTAAATGGAAAACACCTGAAAGTATGCCAGAATGCGCTTTTCCAAAAGTAGTATACAACTTTTAATTAAGGCACTGTAAACCATTCTTTGGCAAATTATGAAATTATACTACTAAGATTTCTGTTCAATTCTATGCAATCTCAAATACTATTATTATTACATCTTATTAATAGGCAGCCGCAATAGCTGAGTTGTCAGCAGGACGTAAAACCATTCTGAACGTCAGGATTTGAGTCCTGGATTAAATATTATAAAAATTATAGTATACTAATATCTCTGAATGCGGTTTGCCCTCGGGAACGTCAAGCACTTCGCGTGTATTAACATACCAAGGCGGCTTAAAATAAACTCTGTTTGTAGAACTAAACATCAAGACGCACACCACAAAGTGGAGGAGGAGCATGACCGAAAATCGCTTCAGCGGTTGCAAAGCGCCAATCAGGTATGTATGAATGTCATAAATATTTTTTTAACTAAGAAATACCAACCTGATATTTAAAGCGGCAACTATGAATGGGAAAAGATATTTACAGCCTGTCAGAAGGTACTGTTAGTTGGTCCAAAAAAACACAAAATATTTTTAATGCATTATTATTGCAACGTCTTCAAAGAAGGATCCTCCGAAATAATATACAGATGAGAGGTTTTATCAATAGCCCATTCCTACTTAGCGACCTTAACTTTACCAACCCATTAAAATCATCTTCACGGCCTTTCATTATATTTATACTGTATAAGTTTCAAAATGCGCGACCCTCTAGCATTTATTCCTTTGATTTCCTTTTCTTAATCCTTTTTCCATATAACTTATAGCAGCCGATGGAAGAATTTGTAGCTCTTTGGTGTGAGTGGCAAGTGTATCCACGACCTTCCGCGATCGGTCTCGGCAGCTCGAACTGTCATTGGTTTTTGCTCAGCGGTCTGTTGGACTTTTCGATTGTTCTTTAGGGCGCGTATGCCTCGGTCGGTTGGGCAACACGTCGGTAGCGTTGGGTATCGCCGATAGGAAACTTGGCATTCCCTGCTGAGGTGCGACCGAAATTGGAAAAAATTAAACCCTAACCATCCGCAATGCTAACCACTTGGCTTTTGTGGCGCTCTTGAATACCTACTCGACTGTAAGTAAATATTCTTCTTTGTCAGATTTTAATAAAAATTTTAAACTTACGAGGTGTGGCAATTAAGTAATGAGACTGATTCCCTGCCATCCCCTTCAAAGTAGTCCCCTTGGGCAGCTATACAACGATTCCAGCGCGTTTTCTATGCTTTGCAACGTTTCTGGAAAGCTTCGCCTGGGATGTCCGCGAGTTCCTCGTCACGGCCACCTGGATGTCCGCAATCGACTCAAAATGGGTTCATTTGACCACCGATTTTGTTCTAGTGAACAAAGAGAAGTAACAGGGTAACATATCGGGCAAATAAGGCGGTTGTTGCAACACGGCGATCTCTTTAGCGGCCAAATACTGGGACACGCTGAGGGCGGTGTGGCACGGCGCGTTGTCGTGATGAAGGATTCAGTTACGAGCGATGTCTGAGCGCACCCTGAAGACTCGTTTTCGTAATCTTTTGAGTACTTGGCGATAGCAGACTTGATTTAAGGTTTGCACCGGTTGAAGAAATTTTTTGTGGACGATTCCATGGCAACAGGCAATGATCATCTTTTCATTCTAGTCTAGCACGTCTAACGATATTTTTGGGCTTATTCAAATTATTTAAAGCGATATCCATTCAATCATATATTAAATCGGGAAATTCTTGAACTTAATTAAACGGCTTGTCCACAAGTTTTATAATAAATACTGAAATATACACACAAAAGACTCTTCCGGGAGCAAATGGAAATACTCATTAACGCCAAACAGCTCGATGAGCAGCTCTTTAATGTCACTCAGCATTTGTTGCCGTTCAACACTGTCACTGCCACTAGTGTCCACTTTTTGTTGCCTCGTTTGCTGCTGAAGAAATTTAACAAAATTGAGTGGTGTTGACACTGAAAGCACACCAGCGCAGGCTACATACAAGTGACTAACAGAGGCGCCAGAAGGTAATTCGCTCAACTCATCTGACCGTCAGCTGCTGCAGCGAAGATTGCGGGATAAAGTAAATACATATATTTTTAAATATTTCACGCGCTCTAATTCTTGACAATATTTCAGTGTAATTTATTAAAAATGCGTTAAAAAGCTTGTGCAGTATATTTGTTAAAAGGTGTTTTGTTTCTTTTACTGTTTTGCTTTTCCTTTCATGCAAAAGTTTTTTGTACTTTTGCTGTTTCATTTTGAATTGGCATGTCTAAGAAATATTTTAATATTTTAAAATTCTATTTTTTTAATTACCTCTTTATTTACCGTCATTTAAGGACCTTTGGCCTTCAACGTTGACTAACAATCAACCAGACAAGCCCCTTTATCCACTCTAATTTCTCGTTATTATTTTTAATTGACATTAAGTACTTTAATATGCTTTTATGAACACTTTGACGGCAATTGCAAACAGAAAATTTGGTAAGGACTAAAAATACTATAGACTGTTGGTTTTAAGGCTCGAGGAAAAGTATTAAAAAAAATTAAAAATATAAAAAATCACAAGTAAATAAAGTCCACAGCATTCTCCGTATTTATGCTCAGCGCTAAATGCTCACTCTAAATGGTGATTGTCCTTTTTAAGGACGTCTTGTTTACAGCTTTGCAGCTACCCAGCAGCTAAGCACAGAACAATTGAAAATAACAGACAACAAAGCAATTAGTGTTAGAGTATTTTTCCTCTTATTTAAATTTACTTTTTTATTAAGAGTAGTAATAACTTTTTACTGAATTTTTATTTATTTTCTTGTTAATCACCAGAAAAGGTGAATAAAGCACATATTTTCTGAATTATGTAACTACTGACTGATCTGTTTTCAGGAGTCAAAAAGCTTGATAGTGAAGTAAGAAAATTAATTAAATAAAGTATTGTAGAAAAATTAAAAAATATGAGCTCTAGTAAAAAGTAATCCATTCTTTTGTAGTAGTTGGCTTTAGTAATCCGTATCTCACGTTCTATAAGTGCAATTGGATTACGCTAAGTGGCGTGAGAAAGGGAATATTTTGTACTCAGGCGAGTTAGAGTGCAAGTCAAAGTCATAAGTGCCGCTAAAACAATGGAAATTGTTGAGTTTGACTATAATAAGAGCGCTGATTCGATTTCTCTGGAGCTAAACATTGCACAAAAACGATTTGAAACTACTTGCAAAAGCCTAGTACGCAAAGAAGCTGGACGTCTAGGTGCCACGTAAGCTAACGAAAAAAAAACATCATGGACTAAATTTACATCTGCGAATCGCTGCAGAAATGAGGTTCGTTTTGGACACTTACTTACAACAATGTCAAAGGAAAGCAGTCGTGGCCGAAGGGCAGTGAGCCTGGAGATATGGTTTCCATGCCAGGTTTGACGACCAGTAAGATTTTGTTGTGAGTATGTTGGGATTGGCAGGGGATCATATATTACTATGATCTGCTTTTCTATGACCAAACTCTTAATTCGGACTTATACTGTCAGCAATAGAAGTTTCCAGAGCGTGATTGATTGGTTCTTATGCACCTACCTCATAGTTCGGACCTCTCACCAAGTGATCATGATATGTTTCTGTATATGATTTGACTGCTAAAGAATTGGTGTCAAGAGAAGTCTGTAATAATCAATTGACCCAATTTATTGCCAATAAGAACAAGGGTTGCTATGAGAGAGGCGTAGTTGTGTGGTAAATAAAGCCTTCAATTTAATAAAAAAATAATGGATTAAATTTTACTAGACCTTACAAGACTTTACTACACCTATCATTTAGTTTTTTGGTGTTAATTTCAAGAAGAAGCTTACGAAAAATTGTCCCACAAGCCCACACTCAAGTATTTGGCATAAGTTTGTACCTTCGTAGACCGCTTCAGAATTTTCTATTAGAAAGGAATACGTTTTTCAAGGACAATAGTTTACAAGGGAAGGCCGAAAAGCTTCTTCAACCGGCTACTACATAGCAACCTCGTACCTTGTCTGGAGAGTATCCTGGTAAAATCAGTAATAAAAGCTATGTACTCACGTACTTCGTAAACTTGGCTTTGTGGAAATGATCGTCTTCTATAGACGGAGCTGAATCAAGTATCATGCGTTTTAGTGCTGAGAATAAGCCTCGTGAGACTATGAGCGATTCGAAGAATATTAAACCAGAGGCAAAAATAGTTGTTCAGCACAAAAAAACTCAAAGACTCACGAACCAATGCGAAGTACACGCCCTTCATAAGCTATTAACGACAGCAGAGGGTTATGAATCATGGTCAAAGGTCAAGTCGGTCATCGCAACCGAACAATGACAGCATTGATGGGGAGCAAAAAACTATATCTTTCTCGACATAGTTCGGGCTCTGATGTAGTTGCAGACTGATAACTTGCACACCAACAAAGCCAGGACCAGCGAGAACACTCCTCTAAGGACAGGGCTTCTATTTGACTTGAGAACGGTCAGCAAAAGGTTTACCCCAGCATTCTTAAAGCATCCACTACAATGGGCGATTTGATTAGCAGAGTAGGCAGTATCGAAACTAAAGGAATTCAAATGGAAAATGGTGATCCCAAACTTTTTTGGATATAAAATGAGACAAATAAGCAGTTGATAACAAGTTAATCAGGTGAATAAGTCAAAGAGAGCTAGAACTATGGAACCATCGTAGGCTAAGGTGGCAAAAGAAAGCGTCCCTCTGGGTATAGTCGACGGCAACCAAAGGTAACATCAGCATCCTTAAGGGACACAGGCTGTGTCCAGGGTAACGAAGGCCAGAGCATTACGTTCGGTAATCTCCAAAGAACTTGAATAAGTACTAAACATTTTCAGGCTCTTTAAGTTAGAATTGCTTACCAAGTGGTAAGGGTAGAGCCAAGTTTCAAGGCATCGAGTCAAGTAGTGACTTGCAGTCTATCAAAGAAGGGGAATAAAAACAAAAATTTGGCTTCAACACGATCACTGTCTTAGCCTAAAATAATGACTTCGACGCGGTAAAAGACTTGGTCGTGGACGTAAAACTAGGGAAAGCCAATAGAGATGATGCACCTGAGGTTGAGGTTGGACAGAGGTTATTAGACGATCCTGTGGACAGCTACATTTCATCTATAACTTTCTTAGGTCTTAACTTCACTATCAGACCATATATGAAAGAGAAGCTGATGCCACATAGTGCAACAGAATGGTTTGAAGAAGGAGCAGGTCTGGCGCCGAGAAGATGAAGTTGCGGCAGTTAAAACTGCACCATAGTGAAGTAACAACTGCTGCAGTCCTGTTGACTTGAGCAGCAGACATAGCGATCTGACAGGAGCTCCGGGTGATCTGGTATTAGATTTTTGAATGAAAACCAGCAAACAGTGCTTTAAATGGCAATGTTTGGCAATTATTTTAGAATTTCGAAATCCCAAAATTTTCATTTAAATAAAACCATTCCTTAGACTTTTTAATTGCCTTTTGTTTTGCATCTTCTAGGCCACTGTTTTCTTAGATTTCCAATTTAGTTTGCTCCACAAAGGCTTGGAATTCATTTTCTACATTTCTTCTTTACGTCTAATGTGTTGTTGTTATATTTGTGCCTTTCATTTCGCACTTGTTTAGCCCTTCAACGTTATCCGCTTGCAATAAATCTACAGAATTTAATTTCCGGCTAAATTTGTTGTTAACCGCCAGGCATCCAACTACGTACAATTAAGGCGAGTTGCCCAAAGCTTTGTGGAAACAGCAGAAAACAGAAGTCGGTGCAATCTGACAATAATTATAAAAACAACAATAATAACAGCAAATTTAATAACAACAACAACATAAGGTATGCAAAGACAAGTCTCACTTTTATATTCCTTTACCATTCTTATAAAGGGTGATACTGAGAGAAAGAAGCTCTTTTTGCTAGAGACTTAGGTAAGCTTCAATTTTCCTAACTCTTTTTACATTCTCATTGTTTGCCCAACAGTTTTGCTAAGTACAGCCTTGGCCAAAAGTATTAGGCACCCCACTGAAATACAAGTATGCTCAAATGTGTTACGATGATAGAGTTAGAATTCAAGTTCTAAGTGATGAAGGTAAGTCTCAGGTTGAGATTGCCAATTTGGTGGGATGATCGAGGTGTGTGGTCCAATGTGCTATCAGGCGATATGTGGAGACGAAATCCCACAATAATAAATTAAAAAGTGGATGAAAGCGTATAACCAGTATACGAGAAGACCGAATACTTATACGCGAGTCTCTCAAGGATCGTAAAAAATCTTCTTCTGCCTTGCAACTGACCTTTCGGATGAATTTAGTAAAGCAGTTAGTTCTCGAACAGCTAGAAGAAGACTTCTAGAAGCAGGTTTAAAAGGATGTAAAGCCCGAAAGAAGCCGCGGATCTCAGAAAAGAATAAGAAAAATCATTTGGAATGGGCTCGCCGATACTATCATTTCACGGAAGAAGATTGGTCGAATGTTCTGTGGTCTGAAGAATCAAACTTCGAGGTAAGCTTAGTAAAGATCGGCATAAAGTATTAACAGCCATAGCTTCTTACCCTAGAGCAATTTTGAAGACTTAATACAAATCTTATGAAAACATTATTTTTTCTCTTCTGCAGATATTGTATTTGGAACACCTGGTGTGACGTTCCAGAGGCGACGGGTTGAGGAAGAATATCATCCAGATTGCGTGGTACCCACTGTTAAGTATGGAGGAGGCAGCATTAGTACATAAATGTATTAGAAGCTGTTCTTCTGCCTTCGTTAACGCGCATTTTCGGCGATACTAATTTAGACGAGGTTCAATTTCAGCAAGACAATGCTTCTTGTCACAAATCAGCGACTACGATGCATTGGTTTAGAGATAACAACATTGTTTTGTTAGATTGGCCTGCACACTCTCCTGATCTTCATCCCATTGAGCACACGTGGGCTATATTAAAACGCAAGATAAAGGATCACAGTATAACATCAAAAACTGCCTTAAAGAATGTCTTAATTAACGAGTGGTACGCTATAAGTGCGGACGAATGTGCAAAGCTTGCACGCAGCATGCCTAAGAGAATTGCTGCCGTTATTAAATCGAAAGGTGGGCCTACTAAATATTAATATTATTATCACCAATTCATTGTATTTTCACTGTTTTACTAATGAAACTTCATTACTTCCCTTGTTAGAACAAAAAATTCAGTAATTAGTGGAGTGCCTAATACTTTTGGCCAAGATTGTATTTCGAATTTTTTACTATCCTTAGTTTCATATGTAATTACATTGCCTCCAACTATGGCAAAATAGTCATACACTTTCTTAGTTTTTAGCAAACACTTTTTGTTGCATTAATATTGTTCAGCTTCACACAGTTCTTTCCACCTTATGTATTTGAAAATGTTAAAATTATGTTTGCCAAATTGTATTTGTTTGTTTCTCATTAAAATTTATGCATTACATAATATATTTTGTGCCCTCTTTCCTAAGCTGGCGTTCAATTTAGTACGCCTCACTCAAACTCCAACTTCCATTATTGCGCCACATTTCCTTACATTTGATGTTAATTCAATTGTTTGTTAAGTGAATTATGTCCTTTAAACATCCTGTACGCTTGTTGTCATCATTGTCCTTAGCATCCTTAGCATGCTTTATTTATGAGCATTGGTTTTTACTCACATTTTACTTAAGCTTCAGCAGCATGTCCTTGTGGTCTGCGCATTCACCTACTGCCCGCTGGCAGCTTTCTCTGATTAAGTCCTTATTTATGTTTATGTTTAGTTCTTTTTCTTTATGTTCTACAATATTCAAGGATTATCGTCCTACTAAAGTCTTTATGTACAATTTGCGTTAATTATTATTAAGAATTGTGGTCATGCTGTGTGTCCTTTCTTCAGTTAAATGCGTAATAAATGTTAATGTAGATTGAAATTTAAATTACCCAACGTTTTCAATTACCTATTATTGTGTGTGTATGTGTGTGTGTGCGCTAATTGAGATTTCGGATTATTGGTTTGTGAAATTTATTCATTTCGTTGTCCTTGTATGGATCAAATTTTTTGCTCATAAAAAGAAATTGTTGACGATTAAAGCTTTATTTAGTGGAAGTGTGAAATTAATTTGTGTGGCGATAATTTTATCTTTGATGAGATAATTTACACGTGTATATAATGCGAGTATATATAAAATGTTATATATATATTCATTTGTATTATTAACCTAGACACGAGAGTAAAGAATATTTGTATCCATTGAAGTCGCATTAACTTGTGTCTAAATAATTTTTTCAAGGAGACTTTATGAGCTTTTTGCAACTTTTTGGCTTTTAAATCATTATTATTATTTTACACATGTATCTTCATGAATTTAAATAAATTATTTATATGAAAATTTGTTTAAAAATTTCATAGAGTTATCTTTAGTTTTCAAAGTATACTGGTTACTTAATTAAATTTTCAAAATACGAATATTCAGCATAAAGTAGATTTTACAAGGAAAATCTAAAATTATTTAAATTTTTTAGTATTAGTTATTTCAAGATAATTTGGATTATTTAATTGCCTTTTGAGGTTAATTCGACTTAAAATAAAAGTTTTAGACTTGATATCAACTGCAAGTTCGAAAAAGCTCTTCGAAAGCTTTCACTTGAAAAGTAGAAGTAGGGAATCCTTACTAACAAGCTTCCATTGTTTTCAACTTTTTTGAGTTGCTGTATGTATAAAGGTTGATTCTCTTTATATCGTTTGAGTGAAAGCTTTTAAAATATATACCAAAAAAAATTTTAATTTTTCAAAAATCATAACTAAATTTATTTTTACGTGGAAGCTCCTTTTTTTTGTACGAAATCAGTTTATACTCAAAATTTTGTTTGCTTTACAGATTGAACTCAGGATTAAATGCAAGATTTAAATGAAAATTTATTTATCAATATTTACAAGAAAAGTTATATTTTTCTTAGCTAAGCTATGTTTCATTATTATTATTTTAAAATATTACGCATAAAGCTTTAATTCTCAATTTCTCAACTTGCAAGTGATACATACATACATGTGTTTGTATATTCAGGTCTTGAATTGAACGCTGTCTGGATATATTCATGATGAAAAAAATTGGAAAAAACTATATTACAGGACGTTTTAAATTATTTATTGCAAGAACTTTAAGGATAAATATCATTTTAAGCTTACTGCAATATAAAAGCTTTTCGAGCCGAAGCTTTCACATTTTTTTTGCTATTGTTGTTCCTGCATATGAAAACCGTAAAAGCGTCTGAAGCAGGAGCTTTCATAATTTGTTCCTACTGATATTCTAGAGAGTATTGTGTTTTTGTAAAAATATATTAAATTTATATTAAACGAATTAAATTTTATTGTTATACATAAATATTATGATATCAATATGCCTACTGGAGATGCCTTCACCACCTTCATGATGCTCAAGGCAATACAAATTTAATTGCTAAAAAGTTAAAAACTATTTTGTTACTATTAACTTGAAAAGTGAGATTAGAAGACTATGTAGAACAGCAGTCTTTTGGATTCTTGCTGCGACATAGAAAAATAATAGAATGAATAATGAACTATGATTGATTTTGATAACTACGTATATGTTATCAGCTGATAATTTAAAAATGTTGTTTTGAAGTAGCACTTAAATTAGGTATTATTATTGTAAGTGAGCACAAAAGCAAACAAAAGGAGTTTTATTCGACCTTAAAGCAGTTCAACATTCTTACAAAATTTCTCCATAAATTATATAAAGGCTTAATTTCTTTACTTTCAAGCAACACTTTAGCCTTCTAATATTATTTTATATACATAAATCGATTGATATTTCCTAGATTCATCTCATTTTACCTATTCTATTACTGCTGGTTATTATTCAGTAATAAAAATAACCTGAATTCAGAGAAATATATTCTTGTTAATGCCAATGTTGAAATGGCAAATAAAGGCGATACGGTTGGTAATTCAAAAGGATATTGTTGTTCTTGTACTTTCCATAAAAACAAGTAAATAAATCTGTACGCAACGTATATTCAGCGATTGTCTGTTATATAAAGCTAATAATATTATTTGCATACTGTGCCTCATTAGAAAGGATCAAAGTAGAGTACGTTTGCTGCAAAAAAAAAAAAAACAACGATAACTGTGAAAATGGCTGTAGGTTTCACTGTTATTGAAATTCTAATGAGATTTATAGTGAATTGATAAATAAAGCGTAAAAGAAAGGGTTTGGCGGATAATAGGAATGAAAATAAAATTTATTTAAATGACATATGATCTGATGGCATGTGATGTTATGTCAAGTTGCATGATGTGGTCAAGTGATGTGATATCATATGCAGTTATGTGTTCTCAAGTCAGTTGATTTGATGTTGTGTGAAGCGGAATTGTGTGATGTGTTGTCTTATCAATTGAAGTTTTGTGAAGCCGCGTGATATAATGTCATATGATGTCATGTCATGTGATAGTGTATGAAGTGATAATGTGTGAAGTAATATGATATGATCTCCTAAGAATTAAAGCCAAGTAATGTTATGTCTTATGAAGCGAACACTATCACATGTAGTATGGACTGATGTCGTGGTATACCATGTTTTATGATATAACATCATGTCGATTGCTGTGATATGATATAATGTGATTTCAATTGATGTGATGTGACATAGTATGATTTCAAATGCTGTAGGCTTATATGATATGATCTTGAAGATTAAGTTACTATAAGAAGAGGCGCATATATACGTATATGTATATAATCATATAGATGAGGGTCTAAATATAAGGGCAGTTAATATTAAAAAGCCATTTTTTTGGTAGTGATTTGAAGATTTAGGTTAAGTTAAAATAAGTTATAAAGAAAAAAGTAGACATAGTAGAATCTATTTTCGCGAAAATCTGCTACCCCGTGTGACGTGAGAAGTGATTTTATTCACGTACTTAAGAAGAGCTGTCACATTTGCAATACTTGATAATGGCGACGGATGGAAGGAAGGAAAATGAGTTGACATACGAGTATATCACTCTTCAAATCCATATGATATGATGTCCATATACATATGTGCATAGATTGTTCTAAGAAGTCATGTGCAAATTAAATGAGAAATACTTGAACTTCAATTTCATAAAAATTATTAAATTTTTTACTAGATTTTGGCACGCCGAAAATATTAAAATTTAACGCACATGCTTTTACGCGAAAGCTTTTCAGGCATGAGAATCATTAATAATTCAATAATATTTCTCCATATAAATTTGCATACATGCATACATACTCAATACATACTATTATTTTCATTTATTTTTTGCTATTTTATACGCATCGGTATTCGGGAATTTACGAAAATCATACAAATATTTTGAATATATATTGTTGTGGCATTATTAGCGGTAAATTTGTGGAAGCAAAATGTTTTAAATGAATTTGTTGGAAATATTTGATTTGTTTGTGTAATTAGAGAGGCTTAAAAAAAATAAATACTGAAAGGAATTTCTAGTGAAAATTAACCAAAAATATTAAAATATATAATTTCAAGCAAAATTTATTATGTTTACTTATATACAATAGTTTTAAATAGTATTGCATGGAAATTTATTGTTGCATCAAAAACGAAGTATTTTTTACTTTTTACTAAATTTTTAAAACTTTAAAATTCTATTATCTCTTCCAAACAATTAATTTCTATTTAAATGTCACTCATACGCCATGTCGACCTTTAAGATTGTTAATTAAGTACCTCATTTAATTTTACTTAAATAAACAAAAAAATTTGTGTTTATTTTGCTGTGTAATTTGTAAAAAAAATGTTATTAATATGTGCATAAAGAGCCATGATAACTGGTCATTAAAGCATATGAAAAAAATTTATTAAAAGCAAAGGAACTTTGAAAACATTAAAGCCTACTTGGTGTAAAGCTGCAAGGTACCACAACCATATGCAAAATATAAACGTACATGTATATATGTAGTCACATTACAACAGAAACAGTCAAAAAGTTATAATAATAATAATTAAGTATATATTTTGATAATATTCAGCAATGAGGCATGCACCGGCAGCACAGCAGATGCAATGCCATGAAGCACGCATATCAGTGCAAAATAATTAATAATTATTAAAATTTAATTAAAACAGAAAAAAATATTATAATACACTAGCCTCGTGCAAAAGTACATATCGAAATGCACTCATCCATGTGTGTATGTGTATGTGCGTGAAAATACATAAAATATTTACTTCAGCATAATTGCGCATTTAAACTGTAATTTTACGCTTCCACTGCTTTGGTTTCAGTCGAGCTTATAACACTTTAAATTTTAATATTTTTCCTACAGCAAGACTGGTTGCATATTTTTACTTGTTTTTTTTTTTCTTGTCCTCTGTACATTGTCCTTGGCCAATTATGTTTGTGTTGGGTTTAATGCGTAATTTTTTGCCATTCTTGCCACAATTATTGGACGCGTACAGTAGTAAGGATAATAACTATATATACATACATTGCAAAAACGCGTTTGAAACTATGTGCCATATTTACAGTACTTTAAATAAAATAAATAAATTTGCATGTGCGCAGTGGTTGTAAACATTAATATATGCGACAAATAAAATAGTTGTAGCAAATGTTACTTTCCGTTCAGTTGTGCGCGTCCGCGTGAGTGCCTCCGCACGGAAGCACGACATTTGGTGATTAACTTCTGGTGGGATTTTTTTTTTATTTTGAAAAAATTGCTTAAATTATGTTAATCAAAGAAATTATTAAATTACAGTACAGACAGTCCTTTTCCGGCCGTCATTCAAAAATTTTAAACAGTTTATTTAAATAAAAAATTTAGCTAAATTATGAATATGGTAGCCCCTTGGCAGAGAAACAGCGGTTACAAAGCTCCAATTATATATACAGATATACAGCCTTGGCCAAAAGTATTAGACACCCAACTAATTACTGAATTTTTTGTTTTAACAAGTGAAGCAATGAAGTTTTATTAGTAAAACAGTGAAAATACAATGAATTAGTGATAATAACATTAATATTTAGTAGGTCCACCCTTCGATTTAAGGGGCACACCCAGTGTAATAGCCTAGAAAAAAGGTGATTTTTGGGAATTTTTATTTAAAAAAATACTTTATCAATTATTTCAAAATTTTAAGAATATATTTATACATGTTTCAAGAATATAAAGTAAAATTTTTGAAGAAAAAAATTAAATATTTTTTAAGTTATAGTCGATCTCCAACGTCGCGAAAAAAAAAGGTCCTTCACTGCTGCAGTGATTCCGGCCTTCTCCGTGGATGGAATCTAAAAAAAAAATTCTCGTTAAACTAGATAATATTGTCTGTACAATGACCTAAGATAAAAAAAAATAATAAAAAATTGACAATATGGCGGCGTTTTAAAAAAAATTGTCGAATTTTACCCAAAATTTTGGTCGATTTTGGCCCGCCAAAATTCGATTTTTTGATCAAATAAAAAATCGATAGGTCATTGTACGGAGAACTATATATAAAACTTGGAAAAAAAATTCGATAGTGATCGGATAATTTGTTTTTGAGTAATCACTGCAGCAAATTCGGAAAATGCTGTTTCGAGAAAAACGCACCTCAGGTAAGTCTCGTAGCTGATTAGACTCTCTAGCTGCCGAGCGGCTGCTCTTTAAATTGCTATAACTCAAAAAATATTTGAGATATCGATTTGAAATTTTAATATATTATTTTTAAAGGTGTAATCTACCAAAATATGAAAAAAAAATCGATTTTTTTGAAATTTCACACTGGGTGTGCCCCTTAATAACGGCAGCAATTCTTAGGCATGCTGTGTACAAGCTGTGTTCCTTAATCTTGCGTTTTAAAATAGCCCACATGTGCTCGATGGGAATAAGACCTGGAGACGGTGCAGTCCAATCCAACAAAACACTGTTTTTATCTCTAAGCCCACGCATCGTAGTCGCAGATTTGTGACAAGAAGCATTGTCTTGTTGAAATTGAACCCCATCTAAATTAGTATCGCCGAAGAGGCGCGTTAACGAAGGCAGAAGAACAGCTTATAATACATTTATGTAATTTGCGATCCTCAAAAGTGAACATTTCGCCGACACCAGATCATATTGCTGTCTCCTCTATGCTTAACAGTGGGTACCACGCAATCTGGATGATATTCTTCCCCAACCCGTCGCCTCTCGAACGTCACACCAGGTGTTCCAAATATCTGTAGAAAAGAAAAAATAATGTTTTCATAAGATTTGTATTATGTCTTCAAAATTGCTCTAGGGTAAGAAGCTATGGCTGTTAATACTTTATGACGATCTTAACTAAGCTTACCTCGAACTTTGAATCATCAGACCACAGAACATTCGACCAATCTTCTTCCGTGAAATGTTGGTATCGGCGAGTCCACTCCAAACGATTTTTCCTATTCTTTTCTGAGAGCCACGGCTTCTTTCAGGCTTTACATCCTTTTAAACCTGCTTCCAGAAGTTTTCTTTTAGCTGTTCGAGCACTAACTGGTTTACTAATTTCATCCGAAAGGGCAGCTGCAAGGGCAGAAGAAGATTTTTTGCGATCCTTGAGAGACTCACGTATTAAGTATTAGGTCTTCTCGTTTACTAGATAGGCGCTTTCTTCCGGTTTTTAATTTATTATGGTGTGATTTCGTCTCCACAAATCGCCTGAGACTTACCTTCTTCACTTAGAACTTTAATTCTAACTCCAACTTCGTAACTAAATTCACTTTTTTTAGGCATTTCGGTAAATATGAACTGTTTTTATAAGATTGGTAACTTTTCACTAAATTTAATTTACACTTTCACTTTCAAATTTTAAATGCGAAAATATTTTATGAATATCTTAAAAATGGCCATTTTTAGGTTTAGCTTACCCAGAGTGCTATGACTTTTAATATTACACAATTTATTCGTTTAATCAACAGTTAAACACCCATATAAGACATTTACAAAAAGAAGTGGTAACTTTGATAGCCACATTTGAGAATACTTGTATTTTAGTGGGTCAAGGCTGTATATGTGTTTAGTAGATTAAAGACAGAGTTAAAAATAATAAAAAAAAAATTCGAACGAAGTTTTCATACATTTTGAAAGGTATTATACCACTGTAAAGTAAAATATACCAATAATATTAGTTCTAGTAAAACGGTCAAGTAACAAGTAATCCAGAAATTTGAAAGCTTTATTTGCCATCGCCATTATTATGCGATTTATGTCATAATGCCTTTCTCACAGAAACCCTTATCTCTGTGTTGTTATAGGCAGGAACAAAAGGTAGTCTCTTGGGGTGAGGTCCTGTGGAGGCATAGAACGTCCAAGCTTTTGAAGCTTTTGGTGAGTCGCTACCGATGTGTGTGATTTGGTGTTGTCCTGTTGTAATATAATTCCCCTGATCGCTTCTGGCTGATAATTCCCCTGGCCGTTCAACTGCTGAGAGTATACGTATAGATCTGGTTAAAGGGTTTGACCGTAGGTTCAAAGTGGATGATCCCACCGAACACACAACGAAACCTTTCTGGCCGTGAAATCCTGGTAGTCCGGCTTACTGCCTTCTTTATCCATCCGCATCAGAAATGTGCTCATTTTGTTATGAACCAGCAACAAGTTCCAAACGGACAATCGGTTGGGAGATACTTATCACTAAACACAGCTATTGCAAAAATAATTAATGATTTGTTACTTGAACTGTATGTATTTATATATCTAAAGAGCAATATTTTTGGTCAAAAAACGCTAGATTTGTTGAGAAAAAACCTAAATCTCTAATTATGGAAATTAAAAATATTACAAATAAGTATAAAATGTGTTCGAAGTCTCAAATATCTAAAATTTACATAGTTTTAGTATTTAAGTAATTTAATTCTTTGAAGTAAAAAATTAACAAAAAAATATAAAAAAGTATTTTGCTTGAATTTCCTACTAAGTATTTCTTTAGCTTTAGTTCAATATACCAATATACGGGGGATCCAATTGGAAGTACTTTTTTTAAATAGCCTTTTTTTGACAGATCGCACTTGAGTCGTGTTAAGCTGTCATGTTATTTTTTTCAGTATTCCTTGGCGTTTCATCACGTAAATACATACGCCTCAACAATGGTTACAAATCGTTTATCTTTATTATGAAAATTCACGTTCTGTACCACAATAAGAAATTCAAAACAAAGCTAATAAAGTAATTATACCTAAAAGCGGACAATATGATATATTTTTCATGGAAAGCTTAGTGTAGTTTAATAAAACTATCAAACTAAAATAAACTTTCACCTCCTAAATATGAGAAAACAATATCCATGCACAAGTTCCGTGTCAATTCCTCATACATAAAACTGATAAAAACACTCGTATCTGTATAAAAGTTCAACCTTACGTATAACCTTTGCTTTAGTTGATGTGAGTTATGAAAAGTATAATTGATATTTAACTTGTTTTACATTAGATGAGGCACATACAAGTACATACCGTCCTATGCATGGTTGCAACGAGAAAATTCCAATTTTACTAATTTTCTACGCTTTAATTGCGTTTTAATTGAATCTTCTCATAATTAGTTGTGTAAAATTAAAAACTTTGGTTTTTAAAACAAATTGTAAGGCAGGCGAGGTGGCATATGTTGCTCAAGCTAAAGGGTTTTAGTATAAAGTAGAAGCAAGGATTGAAGTGAAAGAATAACATGTATAACAACTGCAAGTTTTCACTGCCAGTGCTGGTACTTACATATTTTGCATTATTTATTTTTTGTACTGAAAGTTGCTGTAATTTTTTGCTCATTTGCCCTCAGATTTGTAAATTTTCCAAATTATAAAAAGAAATATATTTTTTTTTATTTCGTTATTGATAGGGGAAATATATAAAAACTCAATTTCAATTTTCTGGCAGTATTTATTTTTTATAACCTACACGCCAAGCGAGGTGTAGCAAAGCTGGAATATCCAGCCCTTTAATTGGGAAGGCGCTGCTACCCAGTTAGTTGGTATCTTTGTAAGATTAAAGGTTGACATCACAGCCGTCCAAGAAGAATGATGGACGGGACAAGGATGTAGACGAGTAAATCCTAAAGGAGTGCGAATTTAATTTAGAATTTGTTGTAGGCGAGAAACTCCAACGCAGAGTGCTGGCATTCACCTCAGTGGTATTTTCAGTTGATGCTTGTGATGAATAGCGTGCTCTTGTTAGCTTGGCTATAACTGCTTAAGCGGTGTCTACGCCAATAGGGTGACGGTGGGGTACAAGAAGAAATTTTTATTTTAATATTAAATAGATAACAGAAAGGAGAATAGAGTAATGCTGACAGGGATAATTTATTAATGTTAAGTGCTATAATTTATGTTAGTATGTTTGTGGTTTTATGTGCCAATAACTCAATTATTGATACACGCTAATACTACTAAATGCAATTACTACACTTTACAACTGAATTACAGCCGACGGCGATTGAAGGTTAGTTTTGAGAATTCCATTACGAAGTCAAAGGTTATGGTGATTGCTGTTGGAATAGGAAAGTTTCAGATACTCGAGGTAATGAGTGAATTTAAAACAAAGTAGAAAGAAAACCATTTCATCCCAGCTAATAAATTTTCCAAATATAATTTTTCTTTATAATAAAAAATTTCGTTATTTAAGAACACATAAAAATGTGTTTTATTATACCTACATTAAATATTAAAAAAACGTAGAGAAATAAAAACAAATAAAAAAAATGAAAAATTTTTAGGAAAGTTACAAGATTTTTTTTTAATGAACGAATACAAATTGTTTTATACAGCAATTACAAATTGAATGTAACAAACATATGCTCAAAGATCTTCGAGTTGGTTGAAATTTTATTTAAGTTGACACTGACAATGACAATGTTAATCTAATAATCTTTCTATTTATTATAATTTGGTGATAAAATAACTTAGCAAACTTTCTTACGGAATCAATAAATCCGAGTTTTTTAACAAATTATTTGTTTTTAAGCAAATTAAGTGACTGTAGATTTCTATTGATAATTTCATACTAATAAATTGTTTCAAAATTTACAAACCCATGTTATGCCTGATTTTCAGCTGCAGTAAAACATGGCTTGATAGTTAAGTTTGACAGAAGTCAAAATATAGCCCCGCACTTCCCAATATAAATAATTGTATTTATTTCTTAATAAATTTAGTTTTATAAGAGCAGATAATCACAAGGATTTCACAAATTCCTTGACATATCTTTTACTGCATCACCGTTTCCATTAAATTTTAATCTTATCTTCACAATTGAGGCCTTTCAACTTAAAAAATTAATTACTCACACCACACCATCCAACTCGGCTGAAAAGAAATTTGCAACCACTACTCGATTGTGCAAACTAATCTGCAAATTGAATTCTCGGCAAACCGATTTTTTCTTATTTAGGCAAACAAAAAATAGTGAAAACATCAATAAATACTAAACTTAAAGAGGTGAGAGTGACTGTGGTGGATTAGTTCGCCGGCGGAATTGTTTGGTAACTCATACGCCACGCACGGCCGCCAGGGCAATTTAATGCTCCATTGCACGCCGTATGCATATGACAATGACAACAATACGAGATGAGGGCAGGAACGCAGACAATACGTTGCAGATAGTGAACCAAAGCAAAGAAAAAAAAATACGACAACAAAAATTTAAGCAATTAAAATACAATTTAAGGAAGAGATAGTAAGATATATGAAATAATAATCAATAAAAGAAAAAATATCAAAAGTGTCTAATTGTTATTGCTGTTTGTTAGCCGTCTATTATAAGCACTTAACTTCACAATAAGAAAATCAGAAATTCACCCTTTCAGTCACTCCCTTTCTCTTCTGCCTGCAAATCTATTGCCAGAAAATACGTTCACATTCCCCTCTTGCCTATATTTATGCAAAGAAAGTTCAAAGAAAGTGCAACAACAACAAAGAAATATTAGCCTTTTATTGAAAGAAACGCATTTTCAATATCTTAGATGACAAAAAAAATTTTTTTTTGAACACAAAGCCTTGCCAACTTCTTTAATAAAGCCAAGGGTAAGAAGCTCAGCGAGAGGTAGAGAAAATATAGTGCATATGAGTGATATGTAGATGCTGAATAAAGTTCCAATACACAACAGGCCTGTAGTTACAGTAATAGCAACAACAACAACACCAAATACGATTACAAACATGGAGTTTTCGTACTTTTTGCTATTAATTTTTTCTTTGCGAAGCCAGTTGATATAATGCTGCGGTATCGAATTATTTTTGTAGGAAATTGAACGTTCTACAAAAAATTTCTCTGAAGTTTTACAAAAAAATCACTAACGTCAAAGTTCTTCAAGGTTTTAGTTCAACTAAAAATATTTTTTTTTTTTTTGATCAAAAAACTATTATTTTTTACATAAGAATTTATTGTTTTTCGCCAAAAATATCTTATTTCAACGATTTTTTTGATCTGTGGGAATAGTTAAAAAAGGACATTCAACACTTATTGAAATATATATTTAAATTTAATATTTTTTAATTTTTCCTTCGATGACTAAATGTTGCTCATACGACATGTCCACTGGACGAAAACTCCATGTTATTTAAACGGGAAATGAATCGTCTTTGCAGCACGGGTTATTATCAATATTAAGAGCTCATATGAGTTTCATAATTTATTTTAGGGCATTAACTAAAAATTTTAGGGGCGCTGCAGAGTCAAAAATCAATTTGGGAAATAACGGACACCCTAATGTATACACACATACTTACGATTAAATGCATACGTGTATGTACAGTAGTCAATGACTTTTCGTTTTTCTTTAGCTCTTAATTTTTGTGTTCTCATACTTTTGAAATCCCTGACTTTAACTTGCAAATTTCTAGGCAGTCAAGATACTTAGGTGGTGACTTTGGAAATTCAGGAAAATTTCGCTGTAATTAGCTCGATGCGGCAAATCAACTTTTGTTGTAGATGAGAGCTTAAGAGATAAGACCATTAAAGTGCTAAAAAAATTAAAGTTTTCAAGTACTTTCAGCCAAGCTCGGGGGTCTAAGAACAGTTGAATATTCTTCCATTTGCTTAGACGAAGTCGTAGAAACTGTTTGAAGAATTACTGATAGTCTTCAAAGGGGTACATACGGTCCATTATGCACAAATATACTAAAAACCGTTGAAAATTCTATGCTTGCTTTTTGGGTTGTGAAGAAGGTAGGTGATATCCAGCACTCTCTAAGTATCTATGGTGTTTGTAGTGGAGAGTTTATCTCCTTTTCAATACCATTTAGGTAAATGAAATCATAAATTCGTTTTGGTTCAAACCAAAAGGAGAAAGATAGAGTCATCAAAACTTAATCCGATCAGATCAGAATACCGAGTTGGGTTGATTTAATTATGTCCGTCTGTTTGTACGCAAACTAGTCCCATAGTTTTTGAGTTACTTCATTTGATCGAATCAGATATAAAATTTTGGGTCATATTAAGACAATTTCATCATATAGTGCCGTCTAATTGATTTCAGACATTTCCATTATTTTTGCATTCATCAAAAGGCTTTATTTAGCAAAGTTTAAAAACTACTCGATTTATGTCAAATATACATCGCTTTTCTCGATAACCCTTTGCCAGTTTGATGATAATGTCATTACGCCTTTCTCTTAGAAAACCCTTGTCCCTATTGGCAAAAGTTTGGGACAATTCTTCACCAGCCAAATTATCCGCCATAGACGGGAACAGATGGCATTCTTTAAATGCGAGGTTCGAGCTGTAATGTTGATGCATAAGAACCTACCCCTAAGCTCACGTAGCTTCTGGTGAGTCACTATCGTTGTGTGTAGTCCATCATTATTCTGATGAAACACAATTCCCCTACTTTTGCCTAAAGCTGGGCGCTTTTGATGTTTGCTTCCTTCAGGTGGTTCAATTTCTGACATTTTCAGCTGCCTGACTTGCGTTTTCGTCTTAATCGCAGAAGAATGTTAGATGTTGGTGACCATGCTCTCAGGCGCTACCTTTTTTTAATAAAAAATAGCAATTTTACGGCCATCTACCGTCATCCAATCGCATTTGTAGAACGCGAAATAAAAATAAAATGAAATACGATAAATTTGATATGGTTATGAAAGCTATAGAGATTTTAACTTGGCCAAAGATAGCTCTTCCTTCTTGCTTTTAATTTGCGTGGGCACCACTTGCGATTATAGCCAAGGCAACAAAAGCACGGTGTTCGTTTCTTCTTTTCGGAAGTTCCAAAGGAAGCTAGGTCCCTCTCCAGATGAGCTTTCCCAACCCAGTGGAGAGCAACTTCATACTAAGCCACCCCGCAGCGAACAGTTGCTCAAATACTTCCTCAAAATATTTTTCTCTAAAACTCCAAGGATCAGCTCAACAGATGTCATTGTCAACGCTTCTTCTTCTTCCACCTCTTTATTGGCGTTGGTAGCGAATCAACAATTACATGCCACTCATCTCTTTTTCTCGTTGCTTGGCGCCAGTTGGAAATACCAAGTGAGGCCAGGACACTCTCCACCTGATCCTTCAAACGAAGTGAAGGTCTTCCTTCTCTGCTTCCACCAGCGAGTACTGCATCGAATCCTCTTAAAGCTGGAGTATTTTCACCCAATCGGACGACATGTATTAGCCAGCGTAGCCACTGTCTCTTCATCCCCTAATCTATGTCAATGTCACCGTATATCTCATACAGCTCATCATTCCTTCGGCTGCGGTGTTCGCCGTTCCCAAATCGTAAACGACCATAAATACTATGCAAAACTTTTCTCTCAAAGACTCCCAAAGTACCCCTCATCAGATGTTGACATCGTCCATGCTTCTGCGCCATAAAGTAGGGAGGGTATGATGAGCGACCTGTAGAGTTTGGTTTTGGTTCGTCGAGAGAGGACTTTACTTTTCAATTTCCTACTTAGTCCAAAGTTGGATTTCAAGGCTGACATTATTATTGGTGTTGATGCTAGTTCCTAGATAGACGAAATTATCTACGACGATTATTATGACTGTCAACAGTGATGTGGGAGCCGAGTCGTGAATGCGATGACAGTTTATTTGATAACAGGAGATATTTTTCCTTGTCCTCGTTCACTAGCGGGCTCATTCGCATCGCTTCTTTATTCAGTCTGGAAAAAGCAGAGCTCACGGCGTAGTTGTTAAAGCCCATGGTATCAATATCATCTTGTAAGAGATTGTCTATTTAGCTCTGCAGTTCTTATTATTTCCTCCAGCATGAAATTAAAGAAGTCACACGAAAAGGAATCACCCTGTCTGAAACCTCGTTTGGTACCGAACAGCTCGGAGAGATCCTTACCAATTTTGATTGCGCTTCTGGTGTTGTCCAGCGTCGGTTTACACAGCCGTATAAGTTTTGCTGGGATAGCGAATTCAGATATATGGTAGTGGTGTAGAGGCAGCTCTAGTCTTTGCTCACTACCAGATCATTTCATTTAATTTTTCATCTTGCCGGAGGAAATATTAAAACCGACTGAAAAATTGGGTGTGTGTAAAAAAAAGCAATCAATATTAATCCAAGCTAAAACTTGGAATGTTTGCTGGTGTGGTTTATCTTAAAAAAATAATATGAAGTATATTTTTAATCTTCGATGTTCAAGGAGTAGCTACATTTTTGATTTTTGCTCCAAGGAAACTTCATGTGATCCCGAAGTGTTCTTTGGCAAAAAGAATACTTGCCACCCCATTTAACTGGACTAGTAATCCAAAGCCCTCCGTTTCAGTAGCGTTGGGTTATTATGAAAATTATCCAAAGATTTTTACTGTGGATCCAGCGACAAAATAAGACAAGAACTTGATGCTGTGATGATTAATGAGGATATCCAAAGCAGATTCACTGACAATTAAGCTAGTAAGAAATTGCCTTTTCTTGAAAGGCCGAAAGTATTCTAAGACTTAATAGCTCATTAACAACGAAAGAAGACTTTCAGTCAAATTCCCCTGCAGGTTAGGGATTCAAGAATTTAGCCACAGCAGGTATGCTTTTTGTAAGAAGCGACCAAAACCCTATAGTTCACGCGACAATCGGGTCTTTATACCGGAAAGATCTAGATTTTTATCCCACCAAGGACTACCACTCACACAGCGTTCCCCAAAAACTATTTTGGAAAATATTTTTGCAGTCACAAAAACAATAAAAACATTTTTCAGTCGAATAAACGAGGAATTAAGTATTTGAGGCTTTTTAGATATTTGAACTGTCAAAGCACTGGAGCCATGAATCCCAAGTCATTGGTGGCATAACATAAATTTCTGACCATATGTATATATGTATTTATGTATTTCGAAACAGCTTTCGTTAATCTTTTGAGCTTAGAAATCTGATAACTCTCGTTAGCACTCAATAAGACTCTTATCACTAATAGTTCAGATTAATAGACTTTAAAGACTTTAGGGGTAAAGAGAAATAAATAATTTTTTTTTTTTTGCAAATGAAATATGGTTAAATATATTTATACTGTTTTTTTCAAAGTAGTAGTAGTTTTAGTAAGATTTAATACATAACGTTAATTATTTCTGACAAATAAAATCATACTCCACATCACAACTGAGCGTATACCAAAGACTGGATTGTCCCCAGATGGCCAAACAATTCTCACTGTCTGTATTATTGCTCGGTGCATTTAGTGCCCAATGTTTGTAGCTGGTGCTGTAAATAGAACCATACAACCCCCAAACCCAACTTTTTTGGGCATTGAAACGATTGCCGCCAGTCCAATAGAATTTACTTTCCAAACCTTGAAGGAGAGCAAGAGATTAAAGTGAATTTATGACAAAAAAAAAAAAAAAAATAGCTAATATTAATTTTACAAATGGAACCGCTCAAAACTCACCATAGTAAATAAGAAAACCTTTCAGTTCAGCCTCAACGGATGGTGAAGTCAATTGAAGTAATTTCATATTGCCCATGCCACAGTAATAGTTGGCCTCATACCAAGTTAACTGGAAATAAAATTTAATTTACATTATTTCTATAAAAGAGTTTAATTAAAAATATTTTTAAAAAAAAGTATATAAAATTAAATATTAGGGAAAGTTCTGTAAGCAATGTTCGCCCTTACTCACCGGCTCTGGGCCCAAAAAGAATTTTTGATTTAATGGCATTGAGACACTGATATTTAGACGCCTCTCCTCAGGCTGTAAGCGTAGATAGGGATCTGTAAATAAGAATTAAATATTAAAAAAAGCAATATATAAATATGTATAATATATATTTTTTTCCTTTTTAATCTTTGCTACTTACCAACAAGTGGATGCCCATCTTTAACAGGCATTGCAGCGGCTGAGCTACTCCGCAAACAAGCTGCCAAGCTCACTAAGCCTAAGGCGATAATGCTGATGGATTTCATATTTTTAATTCAAAGTGAAGTTGTAGACTATATTTTAAAGACAATCTTCATTGCTTTTATAGTAAGTGGCACACAAACAATTTATAAAGAAAGCACTTGCAGCTTATCAATTCAAAAACGTTCAATTCATGTTTTCAATTAACAGATTTTCTTTTTCTTCGCAGACATAAGCAACAACATGCTACTGAAAAATTAATTAACAGATAAAATTTTTCACATATTCAGAGAGCAGAAAAGAAAAAATTTCTTCTTTTTTTCTAAGTGAGTCTTGCAACGATGAGTGCAGGGAAAGGAATAGGACCGAAAAATTGTTTGATACCATAATATTGTACCAAAGAGAAGATGTCAAAATAGGAATTTTGCTAGAGCTTCTTTTCTAATGTCCTATTTAGTTGTATGCCCGGAGAAACTAAAGAAAAGTAACTTCAAATGATCCGAAGATGAACCAAACGAAATTTTCTTGAAACCGAAGAAATTATTGAAAGCAATGAGAGGAGACTTCTACTACTCTGAACCCGGCTGCGGTCATTAAAGAAACTTCTTGCCTACCAAACCACTTACCAGGTGTGTTTGTTGAAGTGTGCCGGTTTTACTAGTAGATGTCGCTAGCAATATGTATAAATTTCTATGATTTGGCATGTATGTAATTGTTTTCTATTGACATTAGCCTACAAAAATACGCAAGTCACATTCCGCCAAAATAATAGCGTCATATTTGTTTACCTCAGTGAATATGTCGAGTTTCGTTCCAAGTAAATCGCATTTGCGGCATTCGTTGCTTTTCTTATTTCATCAAAAGAAAAAAGCAGCTGAAGCTCACCGGTTGCTGGTAGAAACTTATGGTGAACATGCTCCAGTGATTAGAATATGTGAGACATGGTGTCGTCAATTTAAAAGTGGAGATTTCGATTTGACAGACAATGAACATCCTGGTGCAGCGAAAAAGTTCGAAGACGAGGAATTGGATGTTGATCCAACCCAATCGCAACAAAAATTGGCAGAAACACTACTTATGACTCGAGGAGCAATTTGCCAACGTTTAAAAGCCATGGGAAAGATCCAGCTGAACGATAGACAAGTGGAAAATCGAAAAACCGTTTGTGAAATGCTGCTTCAACGACGACTTTCTGCACCTAATTGTCACGGGGGTCGAAAAATGGATTTATTTTGAGAACCCGAAGCGAAAAAAATCATGACTTTCCCCTGGTGAAGCTGGCCCATCGACTGCTAGGCCAAAAGACTCTGTGTTTGGTGGGACCAGTGTGGTGTGGTGTACTACGAGTTATTAAAACCTGGTGAAACGGTGAACACGGATCGCTACCGACAACAAATGATCAATTTGAATCATGCGTTGATCGAAAAACGATCGGAATGGGACCGAAGACATGGCGAAGTTATCTTGCAACATGACAACGCGCCGTCTCATACCGCTAAACTGGTGAAAGACACATTAAAAACACTTAATTGGGAAATATTATCGTACCCGCTGTACTCTCCAGACCTCGCCCCGTCCGACTATCACCTTTTCGCATCGATGGGGCACTAATTTTGAAGAAGTCGAAAAATGGCTCGTCGAATGGTTTGCCTCGAAAGAGAAAAAGTTTTTTTGGAATGGTATCCATAATTTGCCAGAGAGATGGGCGAAATGTGTAGAAACCAATGGTCAATACTTTGAATAAAAAAATTTTGAGATTCCTCTGAAAATTAAGTGTTTTCTTTATCGAAAATTTCAACTAACACACCTGGTATAAGTTAAATATAGCCAGCTGAAGTGTAGCCAAAATACGGCGGAAATGTTGAAGAAAGCCATTGCTACTCTGCCGCACTCGTAGTGTAACTAATAAAAAAGGCCATAAATTCAATTTGTAAAATTACTTTTAAACAATTTAAAGTACAAAATGCGTGAAAAAAAAATACAAAACGCGTAAATAATTTACTTTCGCTCGATATGACCACCTTTTGCCTTTAATATGGCCTTAAGACGGTCCAAAAATGGATCGCAAGCTGTCCGAATGCGACTTGCAGGAATTTTGGTTCACTCGCCGACAATAATTTTCTTCAGCGCCTTGAGACTGGTGTATATTTTAGTTCGGAACTTACACTCCAAAATAGCCCAAAGAGAACAATCCACTGGGTTAGGGCATGGTAAACTCGAGAGCCATTATGGGGACGTTATGAAGTTCGGAACTTTGTTTCTCTGCTATTCTTGGTTCACTCGAGCTTTATGAGACGGTGGCGAGTACTGTTGAAACGCTCATGGTTGCCACTGAAATATTGAACTGCCTACGGCTACAAAACTGCCTCTAGAATACTTTTCTGCTAATATTGCGCATCAACCTTGACGCCAGGCTGGATGAAAACGATTGGAGAGCGCCCATCTGCGGTTATAGCGGCCCAAACCATTATCTGTGGTGGGTGTTGCCTCCTGGTGGCCAAACGATAACTCAAATTCTTATATGAACCGTCTGACAAGTAAATCCTATTGTTTTGAGTGTTTACGGATTGCTCAAATATAAAAATATTCTCGTCAGAAAACACAATGTTTTGGAAATTGACCACTTTCGGCTAAGCGAAGCAACTCCTTCGCTCACTCAAGTCTGACTTGTTGCTACTTGGGTATGGGTTCATGCGTGTTTTGGGTCTTACATGGCTTGACCTTAAGATCATATTTCAATATGCGGCGCATGCTATGGTAATATGGTTTTAGTTCTTTCGCCATTTTATTGGCACTTCGTCGGGGATTTCGCTCCAGTCTTTTGATGAACACCTCCACGATATTTTGCAATCCTACCAGTATAATTGCAACGAGTTATTATCATAATTGAACTACGACATCTGCACCTACTGTTTTGACAATCTCTTCTCTGTAAGAAGCCCGGAAAGTTATATATGGGAAAATGCAAGGTGAACAAAGAAAAAATGACGCAGTCATTTTGCCGAATGGTTCTAAGCTCGATTAAAGTGTAGGCTGTGAAAATCACTCTCCAATGCTCTTAACTAATTTTATTTTAGGCTACCACTTCGTTGCTGGAATGTTTCATTATAAATCTATCAATCAGTATATACTCGGTTAGCCAAGTTGTCATCAATCTCTTCTACGTAATTACACCACATCAAAAATAGAATTAAAATTAAAAAGTAATTTAAACAAGATCTTAGCTAGATGCTATACTGCCGTGGTCTGGGTGTCCAGACATAGGGACATTCCAGGCAACTGTCTGGTGGATGAGCTATCGTGTGAAGGTGCCACTCTAACTACAGAAAATTCTAAACACGTCGCGGGCTACTCCTTGCCTATGGAAAAACTTAGGCTGAATTTGACTGTTACAAAACAGCTAACACAAGATGGCTTAGAAAATGCAAGCGGTATTACAGTGGATCATCAGGCCTAGGTCTCTGATTAGCAAGCGCATCAACTCAACCCATATCTACCTAAGTTAAATTCGTCGTCACTGAAATAATCAAGTATCAGTATTGTAATCAGCAAGGATCTCTGATGTCATTGTTCATTTGCTGTTTAGCATTTGCTACAATAATAACCTCTTTTGGTATTGAACAAGTCTAAGAGATCACTACGCTTCCTGACGGAGCTTTTGGTCATGTTCAGCGTCAATTTACGCAACCGAGGGATTAAACATAACGTCATAGAAAAAGCTACTTTTCGTATTATCGTTGGCTGCTTTGAGATCGACAAAGAGATGGTGTGTGTCGACACTTTTTTCAAGGGTCTTTCCCCAGATTTGACGCATAGTAAATATGTGGTCAATGGCGTATTTTATTGGTCTACGTCTCCGTAATAAGCTGATGGGATTGCATCGCGTACTAATATTTGAAGGTCAGGGTTCGAGTCCTGGTTCGATCAACATCTAAGAATTTTATAAAATTAATTTTAATTTAATAGTGACTGTCCCCGGCAAGGCGTCCAAGGGAATTTCTGATATTGGTAAACTTATTCCAAGTTATTATTTTTTTTTACCATCTTCGTCGATTGGGGATTTGGTTTAGCAATTACAGATCTTTCACTTTCTCTGGCTGGAGAAATGTTCCTGAATGTGAATGCTCCGATCTTTTAATCTCCTGTAAGTCGCCGCATTGTCTCGTACAATTAATTATTCAATGTGACCATGTGATCAGCGACACCTTACCCCTACCCCTTGACATTGTTGGTGTACTTTATATTGTATATTTACCATGTTTCAGGGAAGTTTTGTGCAGACCGATGTGCACATACGGTAGCAAATCTTATCAAGAGATATTACCATAATATTGGTCAAGTAAAAAGTTCGTTCGGAAGGCGTTATTGTCCATATTAATAGAGTTACGTGTCGCATCATGTCATACTATACGGCGCTGAAAACGTGTTTACTCGCGCTAAAAGTTTGTCTTTGCCAGTTTTTCGATTGATTGACTCAGTACGTTGTAAGCGCTCGTCAAAGATGGACACCAGCAAAGAGAAAATTCAATATATTTTACAATTTTTCTTGGATCAAGGCGAAAAAGCAGCCGAAGTGGCTGGAAAAATTAATTTAGTTTATGGGCCCGATACTGTAAACGAACGTGTAGCACAAAAGTGGTTTGCTAGGTTCCGTTCCGGTAATTTCGATGTCAAAGATGCACCACGCGTCGGGTGGCCTATCGCCGAAAATTTCGATAAAATCATGGAAATAGTGGGAACAGACAGTCACGTGAGCACTTGTTTAATTGCTGAGGAACTAAAGATAAGCCAGAAAACCGTTTGGAATCATTTTAATAACCTTGGATACAAAAAGAAACTCGATGTTTGGGTGCCACACGAACTAACGCAAAAAACATTATGGACCGAATTTCCATCTGCGAATCACTGCTGAATCGCAACAAAATCGACCCATTTCTGAAGCGTTTGGTGGCTGACCATGAAAAGTGGACCACTTACGATAACGTCAAATGAAATTGGTCATGGTCGAAATACGGTGAGCCGGCGGAAACGCCGGCCAAACCAGGATTGACGGCCAGAAAGGTTTTGCTGTGTGTTTGGTGGGATTGGCAAGTAATCATCTACTATGAGCTGCTCCCCAGTAGCAAAACGCTCAATTCGGCCCTCTACTACCAACTACTGGACCGCTTGAAGGCAGCACTCATCCAGAAGAGGCCATCTTTGATCAACAGAGGCCGAATTGTGTTCCATCAGGACAACGTCAGGCCACACACGTCTGTGGTGACGCGCTAGAAGCTCCAGGAGCTCAAATGGGAGGTCCTAATGCATCCACCTTATAGTCCGAACCTGGCGCCAAGTGATTACCATCTTTTCCTGTCCATGGCGAATGCACTTAATGTTGAGAAGTTGGCTACAAGAGGGGCCTGTGAAAATTGGTTCTTCGAGTTTTTTGCCAATAGGGACGCAGCCATCTATGAGAGTGAACAAATGTACACAAAGTTATCATATTTTATAAATCAATAAAAAAATCCGAACGAACTTTTTACTTCTTCTCTATCAGCTGAAGACTTAACACAGGATGGTCAACAGTTGACCATAGCCCTGCAAGTGTCCTTTCAGGCCCTAAAGAACTGGGTGAGAGCGTACAAAAAAACACATTCTCCCACACAAACACACACACCTACAACTCAGCAAGGGGTATGAATGCAACAGGGTTGCAAATGCTTATGTCAAACAGAAAAAAACAAGCTCAGTTGGTCTGCCTATTAGAATAATAAGTAGTTGCAATATTTTTACAGATGTAACGGTTCACAGATTTAATGATGTTTTCATTGTTATTGTAATTGTTTTTATAACTCAATATTATGACAAAATAAGGTTTGTTATTACATTAAAGGTTATCCTTGGATGCAAAATAGCATAAGCTTGTGGATATATAATATATTTGGATTAAATTGTATATAAATATATGTATACTAATAGTATATAGTATATATGTATGGTATATTAAAGGGCAATTTGTTATTGTTATGTTGAATTTGTTAACCAATTGAAAGGTTAAACAAAACACATCAAAGTTATTACTCTGTTTGAGTGTAAACAAAATTCCAAATACAAAAATTTTGTTTGTGTTTCGACCTCTTTTTTTTTGCTTTATTTATTTTTGGCTAGACCGCACAACATTGCAAACGCCACCCTTGAAAGAGATAACAGAGAAAGCTTGTGTAGTGTACGCTGATAAGCGTTACGCCTCAGGGCAATCGCACGGTGGCAGAGATAATAACAAATAAAGGGGATTTTATTGGAAGAAATTGTTTACAAGCAAAACACGACGTCAGCGATATCGATTAATGCTTTCGAAATGAGCTCACTTCAGATAATTCAAAAGTTTTTTTTTCTTTTTCTTTTACTAAGGAATTTTTGGGTTTCTGTAGAACAAGAAATCTTAACAAGGCTTTCGGTAATGTAATTAAAGAATAGGGGAACCCCCATACCAATTTTTTATTAGAGGAATATTGAGGGAAGCGTATACTGTGCTGAGTTTAACAAAGAGTTAATCGAAATTAATAGAACAAAAGAAAATGAATTATATTTATATGAAATGGATATCCCTGCATTTCATGGTATCAAAAGCGCAGAGCTGTATTCTGACATCTGTCAAACTAAACTTTCAAACCAAACATTATTTGTTTTAGCTAAAAGCCTGATATATTAATGGTTTTAGCGACCTTTATTTTATTCTAAATTGAAAAAGTTTGCTGGCTTGAGGTCAGAAAAAATAAAATATAATGTAATTGTTGTTTTCTCCCGATATATTTCGATTACACATCGGTAATCGTCTTATGGGGGCAATTTATTATTATACGTCCTAACCGTGTGACGAGGAGTTTTGTACCAGGCCAGGTATTTATGAAAAAGAATCACTTAAAGCGCTGCCGAAGACCTGAATTTTTATATTTCTCGACGTTTTCAAGTACTGGGACTTTCTCACAGCACATTATGGCAAACTTTGCACTTGGACTTACACCTACATCCATATAAAGTCAAGCTCTCGAAGCCACTGTAGTCAAATGATCATTCACAATGTCATACATTCGTCAATTGGGTGATTGAACAACTAGTAGCGGACAGAGATTTTTTCGGGCAAAATTTTCTTCATGAAACACATTTCTCACGTAAATTCAGCTAAATGTTCGCATTTGGAGCTCCGTGAATCTTCAGATAACTGAACAGAGAGGCCATAACATCCAAGGAATGTTTTGTCTGGTGCACTCTTTGGATCAAACGTGGGAACTTACTTCTTTGAAAAAGGCAAAGGCCATACTATCATTTTCAATTGGTTATTACTGGTCCTATCATAACCGACTTTTTTTGATCTACAATTGAAGAACACGACCTGGACAATATGTGCCACATGCCATACAACACGAAGGAATATGGTTTTTTTACGTGCGAATATTCTCTTCCGTGGAATCTTTCGTCTTGGCGATGTCAATTAACTACAGAGATCGTGGGATTTTACACCGTTGGACTTTTTTGTAGGGCTAAGCGGAATACCGACCATAATTTTTTAAGTCTTGTGCACTTGAAAACCAACTTTCGTCAAGATATGGCTGAGTTAGTGACCAATTTGTGCCAAAAAGTGGTCGAAAATTACTTCAAACGAATCGAAGTTTGCTATAATTATCGAGGCGGTCATTTGAATGATGCAGTGTTTCACAAGGTTCAAATAGATAATCCGAGATGTAAATGGAATAACAATTATTTGTGGGCTTTTTATGTTATTTTATTTAATTTTTTAATATTTTATTCTATATATGTACCATATATATGTATTTGTCACTTGTTGAAGTTTAGTTCTCTTTAGTTATAATTGAAAATATTTTTTATAGATATTTTTGAACAAAATAATTGCAACAAAATCTTCTGATTCACTTTTAAATTTTTTTCTAATCAAATATAATTATACTTCGTCTATATTTTTTATTTAAAAAATTTTAAAAACAAAAAATTTCAAAATTCTTAATATTAATTTTCAGTGTGACGTTTTATAAGAAATAGTTTTACTTATTTTTCATAAAGCTTTGAATAATTTTGTTCGTTGTCTGAAATTTTACTCGCCTTTAATCTACTCTTCCTGTTAACTTATCCCTAACTATTCCCTTAGCTTTTATTATTGGTCTCCCAGCGATTTTATACCCGATTGCCTGTTAATTTTCAAATTCAGCTAATTAAAAATTCATACTACAAACAAGCGATTGCCGCCCTCATTGCCACTCTCACTTTGTACTTGGCATAATAAGAGAATGAGTACAAATATATGTACATACGAGCACTATGAATGTAAATATAAATTAATTTAATATAATATTTCCTCTAAACATTTCAATTGCTTTCTTTGTGAGTTGAATTCGAGATTTTTATTTGTACTCTTCTTAAAGAAATTTTTGTTGTTGGTTGTATTTATACATGTACATATACTTGAATGTGAATATTTTTGTACATTTGATATTTATATCCTTTGTGATCATTAATTGACTCACCACTGACTACTCGCCATTGTTTGAATTAAAGTTGTGAACTCTTTACATATTCTAAAACAGAAGGAAAATAAAAAACGATTTAATTTAAATAAATTAATTATATTATTAAAATAAATATAAATAAAACAATAAATAAAAAAAATATAAAATATAAATATATCAGGTGTACAACTTTGCTTCCGCCATTTTTTCCAAAATTAAAAGCTTTTTTGCGAAAAAGTGCTTACAGATATATTATTCAAAGTATTGTCCTTCGCTAGCGACAACTTTCTCCCATCTTTCCGGCAATTTTTGGATCCCGGCTCGAAAAAAGGAGTCCTCTTTTGACGCTATCCATGAAGCAATCCATTTTTCCAATTCTTCGAAGGATTGAAATTGTTGATCTGCCAGGCCGTGTGCCATCGAACGGAATAGGTGGATGTCAGAAGGAGCGATATCTGGGGAATACGGCGGGTGGGGCAAGACTTCCCATTTCAGCGTCTCCAGGTACTTTTTGACCACTTTTGTGACGTGAGGCCGAGCATTGTCGTGTTGGAGGATAACTTTGTCATGTCGCCTTTCTTTTAGCGCGCGACTAAGGCGCATCAGTTGCGTTCGGTAGCGATCTCTTGTGATGGTTTCACCCGGTTTTAAGAGCTCGTAGTAAATCACACCGAGCTGATCCCACCAAATACAAATTATAACCTTGGCGCCGTGAATATTCGGTTTTGCCTTCGACGAAGAAGCATGCCCGGGCTTTCCCCATGATTTTCTGCGTTTAGGATTATCGTATCGAACCCACTTTTCATCACCGGTTACGATTCGATGTAAAAACCCCTTACGATTTTGTCTTTGAAGCAACTCAACTCGTACGGCACCCAGTTTCCTTCTTTCTGAATCATGCCCAGGGCCTTGAGACGTTTTGAAATGGCTTGCTGACTCACTCCCAACGATTCGGCAAGCTGTTCTTGGGTTTGGCACGAATCTTCATCAAGCAATGCTTCTAGTTGTTCATCTTTGAAGGTTTTTTCTCTTCCACCACCATGTTTGTCTTCGACATCGAAATCACCATTTTTAAAACGTTGAAACCACTCCCGACACGTTCTTTCACTCAGAGCAGCATCACCGTAAGTTTCTGAGAGCATTCGATGCGCTTCAGCTGCATTTTTTTTCGAATTGTAACAGAAAAGTATAACTTCCCGCAAATGGCGAGAATTGGGCACATAAACGGACATTTTCGAGCGTGAATAATACGAAAACAAGAACAACTGTCACTGAAACGGCGATGACAATTCGTTAGGCACTGTCCACACTCACCTTAAAGGCATTATCATCTATGTATTTCAACCAGCCCCAGCCGGTACAGCCACCTATCGGAAAACGGCGGAAGCAAAGTTGTACACCTGATATACACGTATGTACTCTTAATAAAAAGAAATAAAGTTGCAATTTTCAGAAAAGCATTTGCTAGAAATTTTTTTAATTTTTTTTTTTTAAATTCTTTTGAAAAGTAGTAGCTTTGCCTTTAAGGTAATGGTAGATTGAAATTATAGGAAAGTAGGAGTTATGGGCACCGTTTCCTTTTTGGCTCATAATATTTATTTAATCAAGTTCGTAAAATGGCAACATTCGTAAACCAATGAATAGCTAGAGATCTGGGCTAACTTTCAGTGAAACCGGAATTAGGCTGACTCCGATGCTCCCTTTGGAAAAATCGCTAAAAATGAACAGAGCTGAAAAAAAGGAGGAGAAAATTAAAATTTATTCTTCCTAAATCTCTTAGTGAAACAAAGAACTACAGGATGTAATGTTTTGAAATTAGCTATCGTTCTCCTTCGGAATTGGATGTACAATATTTTGTGTAGTAGCTAAAGCGCAAGTCAGCGCATTTCAAATACACCGGACGTTTACATTCATTGTATTCGATGCAGTTCGGGGATGCCAAATACTGCCACAAGAGGTCCAAACAGATGATACACATTCCAGACTGCAATTATGGATGAATTTCAACCGAATACTATCTTTCACTGATAATGTGTTCCCAAACTTAGCTCTCACTTTCTTTCAATAGCGTTTTAAACTGCTTCGAGGGATGCTAGGCAACACTTAATACCTTCCAACAACGCAATAAAATCCATTTCTTTCCGGGTTCAATATGACCAAGAAGCTTAAATGCATAAACAAAAGTAATAAAATACTTTACGGCAACTTATCAGGCTCTTCGTACTCATGAAAGGAGCATTAATAACGGATTCTTAAAACAGATTTCAAAAAGTTCTGTGCGTCCCCTGGTGAAGCAAAAAAAACTGCTAAATTAGTTGAAGCTCATTACCCTTTTTTTTTTTTGACAAATTTTAACAAAGTAAATAAAAATAAATAAACGAGTATGTTGTCTATTTAACAAATATTAAATAAACATCATCCAATATATCGTTGGTTGGTTGGTTGGTTGAAAGACGAGGTTGGGTACCAGACCGCAAGCGGCCGCGCCTAAACCATAGACCAAGCTCATTGGGCTTCCCGGCATAACCCAACTATATTTATGCGAACATTTCTTCTTCTTCTTCTTCTTTATTGGAGTTGCCACCGCTTAACGATCAATAATAAGAGCGCCATTCTTCTCTTCTTTTCGCTGCCTGGCGCCAGTTGAAAATACCAAGTGAGGCCAGGACATTCTCCACCTGATTCTTCCAACGGAGTGGAGGTCTACCTCTTCCTCCGCATCGAATATTTTCACAGCTGACCTAGCCAGCGTAGCCTATGCTGTTGTTGTTGTTGTAAGGGCTCCTTAACCCCGCTTAGGACAGGCTTTATCAATCTAAATCGCCGAGGTCATCTAATGGGAGGTTCAGGAAACATGCTGTTTCGACGGGATTGGACCAAAAGTAGAGGGGGGTTAGATGAGTTGGTTTGAGGGGGCATGAAGAGGTGGTTAATGTCGTGCGGAGACTCTCCATACGTTGTATGTTGGGGTCGAGTCTGGATAATTAGGAGTTTAACCTGCTACAATATCCAGACCTAAGTTGTGCCATGGCAGAGCCGTTGTCTCTTCATTTGCTGAACAATGTTAATATCATCATATAGCTCGTACAGCTCATCGTTCCATCGTCTGCGGTACTCGCCGTTGACAATGCGTTGACCATAAATCGTTCGACAAACTTTTTTCTCGAAGACTCCGAGAGCCGACTCATCAGATATTGATATCGTCCACGCTTCTGCGCCATATAGTAGGACCGGTATGATGAGCGACTTGTAGAGTTTGGTTTTCGTTCACCGAGAGGGGACTTTATTTTTCAATTGCCTACTCAGTCCAAAGTAGCACCTGCTGGCAACAGCGATTCTGCGTTGGATTTCTAGGTTGACATTGTTGTTGGTGTGAATGCCGGTCCCTAGATAGACGAAATTATCTACGACCTCGAAGTTATGACTGTCAACAGTAGCGTAGGAGCCGAGTCGCGAATGCGATGACTGTTTGTGTGATAACAGGAGATATTTCGTCTTGCCCTCGTTCACTACCAGACCCATTTGCTTCGCTTCTTTATCAAGTCTGGAGAAAGCAGAACTCACGGCACGGTTGTTGAGGCCAATAATGTCGATATCATCGGCGTACGCCAGCAGCTGTACGCTCTTATTGAATATTGTACCTTCTCTATTTAGCTCTGCAGCTCGTATTATTTTCTCCAGCAATAAGTTAAGAAAGTCACACGATAAAGGATCACCTTGTCTGAAACATCGTTTGGTATCGAACGGCTCGTAGAGGTCATTCCCGATCCTGACAGAGCTTTTAGTGTTGCCTAAGGTCAGTTTAGATACACCCAAAGTTGGTAGTAGTTTTGTCTGTCTACAATCCACACTGCCCCACAATAATTTGGTGGTACGATGGAAGCGTTCCAAGACCATAAGTATTACTCCATGATCTGCTGCTGTAAACAACATTTGAAGCCACTGAAAGGTCTGAGGCAGTCAATGGTTACAAATCGCCATATTATCCACCTTTCCATCGCCTTCGACATCCGTGTGATCCAGGACCCAAGCAATATTCAGCGTATTTTCTTGCTATGGTTAGTTAATTGCCTCTTTGAAATGATTTAATTGCTATTTGACTGTCTGCTCCCCCCCCTTCCCTCTCAGTAATGCGCACAATCTTTGCTTGAGTTTGAAACTGCATTGGTTATTGGGGTAGTCTCAGAAAAACCCTGTTCCAGTGTCTGCCTCGCTTTTAGACCCATCAGTATAGTTATGATATCTTGACTGTTTTCAATGAGTTCACCTTCCGCTTGTTCTCCTGCTAGGGAAGGAATGTGTGGCATTAACCCGATAGAACGTTTCCGTACCTCGATCGAATTTTACGCTTAGCCCAAGTTTTGATATAATTTTCGAAATGCTACTATGTCCTTTACAATTGAGGGACTGTACCCAATTTTCCAGAACATTTAGGTGGCTTGGTCCAATATATAATTCCAAAATATTTAGAAAACATTATTTTTCCTCTATTTTCTTTTAATTACTTGCATAAAATATATCCCCTCTCAGTTTTTGTTTATGCAAACTCTGCGTTATCAAAAGTTGCTTGCTTTAGTCCAGTTGCATCATTGCGTGGTTGTTTGTGGTTGCAGGTAAATGCAAATTATGGACCAAAAACCATATCAAACAACAGAAAATAAGCATTTGAAGAGAGATAGAAAATAAAAACTATAAAGTTGAATAACTCTTTTACTGGGAAAACTAGCACAGGAAGTGTCCAATGCAAGAACAAAGTATACCTTCTGAGTGGATGTAAGTACCAAAGGAATACATACAAATATTTTACAATATATGGTTCTATTTAGATGAGTTTACACAACTCATACAAATAAGCTTTATTCAGTGGCACAGAATTAGTATTTAAAGTCACGTTCCGCAAATGTATGCAACACAGTTCCTCCTGCGCTTCCTGACTGACTTTTGGCTTTAGCTTCTGTTACGTACTTGCAGCTGAGCAGCTGAGCAGCTACCGATTCTTAGTTGGAAGCGCAGGTGTAGGGTAAATACATAAATGCTATATTTACTAACCCATATAATACATATGAATATACTTGCTTATACTCGTATGTATGTGGGTTGTGATGCCTTAGCACTCACGTCCAATGGCGCTAACTTACTTGCACAAATACATAAATATACAAATAAGTGCATAGAAAAAGCGCTTGTAATCCTTCTTTGCATACAAAGTAAATTTGTGTTGCGTGAATTTGCATGCTTTTTGTATGTCTTTTCAATATGTATATATGTAGAGTAAATTTAATAGTAAATCGCATTGGATAACGATTTAGTTCACATTTTTAGTAAGCGAAACTCTTTTAATTTATGTAAAAATTTACGTAAAAATTTCGCTCATTTTTTGTAACTTTCTAATTGAACAGTGTTAGCTTTTTGTTTATGACATTGTGAATTTTTAGGATCATTATTTTTTATTTAAAAATTAAATAAAAATAGTCTAGTAAAAGGTAATCCATTATTTTTGCAATAATTTGAAGTCTATAATTAACATAGTTGGAGCAACGTTTTGGTCGACATCTTTTTTTCTTTTTGGTGGTGCTGTCTCTCTCTTGCCTCTATTGGCAAAAAAATTGGGGCAATCGATTGCCATAGGCTTTCCTTGGGGTAATATTTCACCAGCCAATTTACTCACCACAGACAAGAACAGTTGATGATCACTTGGCGCGAGTTCCAATCTATAAGTTGGATGCATAAAAACATCCCAATTAAGCTCTCGGAGCTTCTAGTGAGAAACTATCGATGAGTTTGGTATGGCGTTATCCTAATGAAACACAACTTCCCTCCTGTTGGCCACAGCTGGGTGTTCTGGGCGATTACTTCCATCATATAGTCTTAGTGCTGACAGTATAGGCCTGAAGCAAGATTCTGGCCGTAGAGAAGGAGCAGCTTCTAGTAGATGATGCCTTGAAAATCCCATCAAACGCATAAAAAATCTTCCTGCACGTCAATCCGGGCTTGGAAAACCTTTGTGCTGGCACACTGCCCCTCAACCATTCCCATTTTCATTTGACGTTACTAGCGGGTGATCCAAGTAGAGGTATTAAGCTGTCATGTTATTTTTGTTCAGTAGTGTTTGGTATTTGTTCATGTTACAAATCGTTCAACTTTATTACGAAAATTCAACTCAATTCTCTCAACTGATGGTAAACATAATCGGCCTACTTAGCGTACTATTCACAACACCATTGCCCATCTTGAGCATCCAGCATTCATTATTGGATAATATTCGACCGAATAGACCACATCCAGCAAGCAGTGAAGAAAATATGGCAGCCATTGGTCACAGTGTACACGAGGACCGTGGAGAGTCGATTCGGCGCCGTTTGCAGCAACTCGGCCTGACGCATAGAACAACTTGGCGCATTTTACGTCGAGATCTTATAATGAAAGTGTACAAAATACGGCTTGTGCAAGAAATGAAGCCGCTCGACATTCCCAGGCGAGATCATTTTGCTCTATGGGCTCTTGAAAAGTTCCAAGAAGATCCGAGCTGCCATTTCATTCAGAAAAAACAGCGGTTCGGTTGGGTTTGTGGGCCGGTGAAACTATCCTATAAAAGGGGCTGATCTACCCCTTTCCGTTCAGCCCACTCCGTACGGGTGTTGGACTTTTTTATGATAAGCTTCCTGTATCATATCAGAAATAATCTCGGGAGGTTAACATTTCCTTGCCAGGGGCGAACACAATTTTAAAAAATTTATTTTTCAGCTTAGCTGTGTATAATTTTGAATTTTAGTCTCTCCAGCATTCGAACCCATGGCCTCCCGCATTCCGCTAATGCAGCTAGCTAAGCTTTCTTGGCATAAAAATGCAGCAAAGCCTTCAATTAGTAAACGGTAAAAGACGAAAAGTACTACATCGACTTACAAAGAGAACATAAACGTTTTTCAAATTAGAGAGACAACCAAGATGTAGTATATATGATAATACTACGGAATATGTGAAACTTGGTCGAGTCAATCACTTTAATCTGACCTAACCTAGCTTAGATATCCTGCATAAAAAGCAGAAAAAGTCGGGCTTTCTAGACCTAATTTTTAATTTACTAAGGAAAGGCATTTCTTTTAATATTCAACAGTATAGATTACAGGCCCAACCTAGTATAAAATGTTTGCCATAATTTCAGAAGAAACTTCACTAATTTTCAAACTGAATTCTCTAAAAAAAATTTTGATATTCCACTTCATATGATGAAAATTGGGGACGCTGAAATTTAAAGAAGAAATAAAAAGCACAAAAGTATTAATATTTAAAATATGAAAATTATTTTTTGTTTGAAATTTATTTTTTTACTATAAAAATTCCTCACTTCGCCATTGGGCAAAATTGTTTTATTTTAAATAATCAAGAGTATTCGAAATTATAACAAAAATTAAGAAATGGGACAAAATTATAGTTAATATCCTTGAAATCAAAGGTTTTCGCGGAACAAAATTTATTTGAAATACATTTTTAAATAATAATGAGCTAAATTATGTTAATAATCAAAGTCAATTGGAGCACCTTGCTTGCAGCAGCATATCTAATGGTTGTTATGCGTTCACAATGAACTTAATCGGCTTTATATTGCATTACAAAGGATGGAAAACAATACGACGGAAATTTGAAAATTACTACGTATATATATGTGCATATAAATAAATAAGTATGTAGATGAATGAGCATACCATATATTGACAAATATAAATAAACACTATTAATTGAGGAGCGAGTAATTAAAATTTCTCTCATTACCAAAATGTAGAAACAGGATATGTTTGGTATTAGTAGAGTTAAATGCTCTTAGTACTCAACTCATTAATTAGAGATTTGTGGTCTCAGAATGGTAAATAAATACGGTTTATACATACACATACATGCAAAGGTAGATATTTAGAGGAATTTAATACTACCATATTTGCAGTTATGGCAAGGATAAACAAAAAATGTCAATGTTTATAATAAGTTTTTAAATTAAAATTGTTTATAAACTATAGTTAACTTTATTAAAATTTAGAAAACGAGTCTCCTCAATCAAGACTTTAACTTTAGGTGCCCGCGGAATTTAGTTGAGGAATTAAAAAAAAAATACACAAATTGTACAAGAACAACGCACAGCTTTTTGCATAATTTACAATTGTTGGTTCTTTTTATTTTTTTTATTTTGGTTATTTTTGTATTCTACACAGAAACATCTACGCCGTTGTGACAAATTTTGCTTTCATAAGAGCTCTAGTGTAAAGTTAAGGGGAAAAATTCTCTCTCCATTTATACAAAGAACTCACGCACCTCAATCAACAGTAAAAGAAAAACAAAATTTTTTCTTGATTCGCTGCATACCTTCAGGCGCCTGTTTCCCGGCTCTAGAGTCCTTTCGATTATTACAATGGAATACTACTGAGTAAACGACATTTTTGTGCTGAGGATGTTAATAGTTGGAGTCGCAGTTTTTTTTTGTTGTGCAAAATCGAGCAGCTTAGTTAACTAACTGTTTGTTACCAACAACAAATCAGCAAATACCTCGCCAACTGTGCTCGATCAAATGTGAGTGTTTTTTGCAAATACAAAAAAGCAGAAAAACAAAAATATGAAATGAAGGCAAAGTCAATGCGTCGACTGCAGAAAACTCTGGGTTTTTTCTTTGAGAAAGAAAACCTGACTGTTAAATAAAACAACAAAAAGAGTATTACTATCAATTTTTAACAAATTTCCGCTTCCGTTGGCAAAGTCAATAAGCACGACGAGTGAATAATTGAGAGAGCGTACGGCTCTACTAAAAGAAATTTCAGCTACCGCCAAAAGAAAGTTAAAAACAAAACAAAGTTTTTGATTGGGGGAAAAGTTGTCAACAAAATGAATTATTTAATGGGAACTAAACATAGAAAACACGCAATATGTGTCAAGTAGGCAATTGGATTTTCATTAAAAAAAATAATAATCAATTATGACTATAAACAATACCAAGACGTGAATAACAATTTTTTAAAATAGAAACAACGATATATGGGACCTCAGCCAATAATTCATTAATTATATATTTATTTTAAAATTTTATTATTAATTTTATTTCTTTATTTTATCTTATTTTATTTTATTTTTTTTTTATTCTATTTTATTTTATTTTATTATATTTTTTTTTCATTTTACTTTAATTAATTTAAATTAATTTAATTTAATTTAATTTACTTTATTTTAATTTTTTTATTTCAATTTATTTTATTTCATTTAATTTATCATAATTTAAATTAATTTGATTTAATTTAATTATAATTTTTATTTTATTTTATTTTTTTTTAATTTTACTTAATTTTAATTTTTTTTATTTTGTTTTATTTTATCATATTTTATGTTAATTTATTTTATATTAATTTATTTTAAACATGTTTTATTTTATGCTATTTTATTTTATAATCCAGCTTTATTTTACTAATACTATTTCATTTTGTTCATGTTGTTTTATTTTATCATATTTTATGTTAATTTATTTTATATTAATTTATTTTAAACATATTTTATTTTATCATATTTTATTTTATAATCCAGCTTTATTTTACTAATACTATTTCATTTTGTTCATGTTGTTTTATTTTATTTAATATTATTTTAATTTAATTTAATTTATACACTTTTGATTTCATTTATATTATTTCCTTTAATTTAGTTTTACATAATTTTATTTTACTAATCGATTTTCCATATTATAAAAAATTGAATTAGTTGTATTAAATTTAATTTTTTATAATATGTGTGTGGTGAGATTTGGAAAATCGTTTTGATGAATGTTGATTGCTTTCACTGCGTAATTTTAATTATTTCACTTCTGAACTTCCTTTGTATGGCCTCCTCACCCTTAGATTTTTTGTATACTTTTTCGGGAACTCAATATTTTAGTTTCACTTTTTAAGTTTTTCATTGACATTTGGCATTTCTCTATTGTATTTACCAAACCACTTGCTAAGGTATTTATCTTCAGACTCTGTACTTTGTCGTTGAGTGATTCTTTTTGTGTTACGAATACTCAAATAAAATAAAAGTACGCATAACTGTATATAAAGTTCAAACATAAGAGTTTTATTTTTAACGATTTCATTGCATTTCACTTTTGCATGACGTCAAAGCTTTCAGCTAACCACCCACCCACTGGACCCACCATCTTTGTTCCTCTGTGCGGCCTTTTTGCTTTTTCCCACACCGAATTAGTTTACTATTGGGAATTTAAATAGAGTCACTTAACTTTTTATTAGATTTAATAGCCTCGCAACCATATATCTTCAGCTTCATTTGCATTCTCACCTCGTAAGCGAAATTGAGTTCGAAAACTCATTTAGATTACTGCATAAGCTGCCGAACTCAACGATAGCGTAATGAGTGATGCCGTTCCTGATAACAATGAAATCAATTTAATTTGGGTTTGCATAGAAAGTTTTGATTAAAATGGGATCAATAGTATTCTTTGGATTTTTCGACATTTACGGTATTTCCTTCTCTGTGCTGTACGGTTCTAATATTAAATAAATGGCGGCAATAAACATTTTCATAAGAAACTTTATTTTTATCTCACTGTTCGTTCACGTAAAAGTGTTTCACATTTTATGAGAGCTTCCCTGACGAGTAGTTACTCTCGGAGAACTTCCCTAGAATAAATATATAAAGTATTCAAATAAAAATAACTTCAGGTAGAAAGGTTGTGAGAGAGTTTCAAAAGTTGGGAAAATAGAAAGGGAGAAAGAGTAGCTTACGATTGATAGTTTGTTCACCTCAGAGAGAGAGAACTGCGAGAAGATGGATGGGTCACCTTTTCGGCTTAAGCGAAAAAATTATAGAGGGAGTCTTACCTTCGCTGAAAACATAAAGGGTGGTTAAATTGTAAGGGCCGATGTTGAATGTGAACCACACCTAAACGCCAAGTTTTTTTCCGAATTTAATTTGACATTTCTCTATTTCAGACTTACTCAATTTGAACCATGGAGAGATACACAATCCAACAACGTGTTAAAGTTATCCAGACTTATTATGAAAATTTTCGAAGAAAATCATCTTCAGTGATGAGGAACATTTTCACCTCAGTGGATTCGTCAATAAACAGAATTGCCGCATTTGGGCGAATGAGAATCCAAGAGTGATTGTCGAAAAACCAATGCACCCACAAAGAGTGACTGTTTGGTGCGGTTTAAGGGCTGGCGGCATCATCGGGCCGTATTTTTTCCAAAATGAGGCCGGTCAGGCAGTTACTGTGAATGGTGTTCGCTATCGTGAGATGATAACGAATTTTTTATGGCCACAATTGGAAGATATGGATGTGGACGATATGTGGTTTCAGCAGGACGGTGCCTCTTGCCACACAGCTAACGAAACAATGGCTCTTTTGCGCAACCAATTCAATGGCCGTGTTATCTCACGTAATGGCGATGTCAATTGGCCCCCAAGATCATGTGATTTGACACCGTTGGACTTTTTTCTCTGGGGTTATTTGAAAGAAAAGGTGTACGTCGATAAGCCAGCAACAATTCAAGAGCTAAAGGATGAGATAATTCGGCACATTAACGGCATAGAAACTCCATTATGCCTCAGCGTCATCGAAAATTTGGACCATCGTATGGAGGTGCGCCGCCGAGGTCGCGGCGCTCATTTGGCCGATATTTTGTTACATACATAATTGAGTAATACCAATATATCATAATAAAATAAAATTTCAATAATTTCCTAAATAGTTTGTGTTTTATTCAAAATCAACATCGGCCCTTGAAAATTTAACCACCCTTTATATGAAACTGCCACCTATTTCGGCTTTATGATAATAAGAGAGATGTTAAGAATACTAGATGAGTTCGAAAGGCCGATAAAATTCCTTACAAGTCAGGCTGCGAGAACTTGGCCTAGATGTTAACAATTTCCTCTGCAATTAATACTCATTATTTCTTAACTTAACCAAAAGTGTAAGCTGCATACTGATATCGTTTATTTTTTGCTTTCCAATTTTTTCACTTTAAATAACCAAAGTATTTTTAAAACTTTTGTTTTGCATACCTACTCAATCAACTTCAATAGTTTTTTATTTATGTAATACACTTTTTCGCAATTTTTTGTCTTTGTAAATGTAAAATTCATTGAGTTCTCAAAATAGAGCTCTCCAATTTGTTGTTTCTTTAGCATAAATTTTTGTTCTTTTCTTCTTCTTTTTTTCGTAATTCTTTTCGCTGTGATTTCTGTCAACTCAACACATGATGACGGCAAACAAATGACAGCGCAAATAAATTTGTCATTTGTTAATGTCAAAGTATGCATTTTATATATTGTGGTATATGTGAATGTACGTACGATTGTGTGGTATAAAGAAATTTTGCAAGCAATCGGTTGCATGTACCCAAAATAGAAACAAATGGAATATAACAAATGTGGGAAGACAGTTTTTGTCGGTAAAAAAGCTACATAAGAGAGAACAAGTGTATTTAAGTTTAAAAGAAATCAAAAAACTGAACTGCAGTAGAGATAGAGTGCACTAACGGGCTTGGGTCCGAGGCAGCCATCGCTAAAGGTATCCTTCTTGTAGTTTGGTTTGGAAAAATCGACTGCTTTTCTAAAGTAGAATACAATAAAAATATATTTTAAAAAATTTTCAGAACGAAATTCGAAATATTGACGATATTGTAACACCTATACATGAGCAACTCGTAGTAGTAGCGCCCAGCCGCAAGGTTTTTATTGAGCTAAAATTTGATATGTTACTTTACTAATCAATAACCCCCGCTTTACATCGAAAACTTTCCATCTAACAGCCCAATTTCTGCTTATAAAAATTTAACAATTCCTTCGAATTCATCCATTTTTTTATTGTTCAGTGAAATTTCTTAATCCTAGATCTAACCAGAGTGACAAAATGTCCTCAAGCGACCAAATCACAGGTTCCAGTCATCTTCTTTTCTTTTTTAGATCCTCACTTCAGTTCTAACACAAGGTATATTTCTCTCGATGAGCTTGACTCATCGTCAATAAACTTTGTCACCAAAGTCTGTAATGACGCTTTGGAGGTCTCAAGCCAAAAACTATTTAATGAAGCCAAAAGAACGCGCTCATGGCATTCTTATCTATAAGGGAGGCAAAACCAGAATCTTGGAAGGCCTTCTGCAGTGACATTGACAGCAGTGCAGAAGGTAACAGACTAAGGAAAGTTCAATCCAAGAGCTCCGCCATCCCAAACTACACGTATATCCAGAAACCGAATAAGAATGGACTACATCGTGTAGAGAAATGCTGGATATCCTAATGAGCACTCATTTTCCGGGATGTTCTATCGATTACAATCAAATCCCACGTATGGAAGGTGGGCGCATCTCTGTTATGAGCAGCATCGTATGACATTCCAGCCATTTAAATCGCCAGGACTAGATGGTATCTTTTCCACCGAACTAGAGAGGGCTGAGGGCATCTTATCCTCACTTCAAAATTTACGAGGCCTATCTGTGTGAAGGATATTTTCTTAAGGCGTGGACTAGGGCCAAGGTAATTTTTATCCCAAAAAGAGAAAGAGCCAACCACGTCAGTCCTAAGGACTTTCGGCCCATTAGTCTCACCTCCTTCCTCTTAAAAATCTTTGAAAGGCTGCTTAACATCTACATACGCCTGAATTTACCCCCAGGGTGCCTCTGGAGGAAGTAACATGCGTACTCTAAGGGTAAGTATGTCGACATAGTCCTGCACGATTTAGTCGGAGGCATCGAAAAAATACTCGCCTTGAAAGAATATATACTTGGTATATTTCTCGACATTGAAGGGGCGTTCAACAACATTCTTCCTGCATTTGTAAAAGAGGCACTTCAAGAATTGAGTCTTCAACAGTACATAGTGAATCTTGTATGGTCTCTTCTGAGAAACAGGATCATCTTCGCAGAGATGTACAGCGCCAGCATTAAGCCACCTAAAGTAAAGGGTATGGAGCTCACCCTCTATACCGGGCTAAAGTATTTCGCCATAATCTTAGATAGCAAGCTCAACAGAAAGGTCAAGAAAAGCTGTAACTGCACTTTACGCCTGCAAAACAGCGGCAGGAAAATGATGGGGTCTAATACCGGGTATCGTGTACTGGATTTATATATCGGTAGTTAGACCAATGCTATTCTACGGTGATCCCGAATTCATTTACCCACCATAAAACATGCACACGATGCTTAAACTGGTGTTTACCAGAAAAGCTGACTCAAGAGAAGGTGAAGGCAGGAGCCTCAGCGATATCACAATGGGCCTGTTGGTCTAAGTGTGCTGGTTGCAGCAGCCGCATCAACTTAACTGAACTCAACTCAGTTCTATGGAACAACAAATTTCAAAAAAAAAAAAAAAAAAACAATAACAAAAACAATTTTTTGTACACTCTGAGATGCAATTGATAATATATTACAAATTGAAAGTGTGTGAATTTTTTTTATTTCAAATAAATTATGTCCCAAAAAAAAACATTAAAAAATAATACAAGTTACCAGACCAGACCTCAAGCAATGAAACTAAAAAAATTTAGAATTTGTCGATGAATTTTGACTGTCTGTATTTCAATGAGAAATGGTTGTATGGAAAAAGGCCAGGCATCTCCACATTTTGGGTGCCTTCTCTAATTCGTCGGTATTTCTCTTCGAAAACCTTCTTCATCGAAGCTTCTTCGTTAATACGTAAAACATGTCACAGGCAGCACAGACGTTGTAATGTGATGCGCTAGACAAGCACGAAGTCATCTGAACACGGTAGTCTTCCCTACACGAAATATTTTGCGAAGAATTTTTCTTTCGAACACTCCAAGCACGGCGCTATTAAACATTTGTTTATATTATACCATATGTATGATTTTTCGCATAACCTTCGGGCTGACATCATTGTCGGTGTTTGCGGCGATGCCAAGATACACGAATTCCTGAGCAGCTTCTAAAGAGTATCGATCCGTTGCAACATGGGATCATAGTCAACATGCATTATTGTTCGTTTACAGCATGTACTTCGTTTACCCTCACATTCATCTTAACCGTTTCTTTTAGAGTAGCAAAAAATGGAGTAGTAAAATCTCGTTTGCAAAGACAAAAGATATCAAAATCATCGGCGAATTCAGGGAGCTGAACACTTCTATGAAAATTATTGCAATTGTAATGAAAAGGTTGCACTGTTGAAGAGACGCCTTGTCGAGAAACCAGATAAGTATAGTCGGATCCCTATGCCAAAAGCATTCTGAAGTCCATCTTTCCCCAAAATATGAGGAAATAACTCGAAAATAAAATTCGAATCGTTTTTTCAAAGGACTTGGAATTTTTTTTCAGCTAATCGAAGGTTTACTGATCTAATTTCAGTTACCCTACTGCAATTGACAACCTTCATTTAACACAGAGAGACCCATAATTTGAATTAAATTTGGAGAACAGTTTTCTTTCTCAAACAATTGAGCTTTTGAAAAAACCTCAGTGATCAAATAAATAAATGGACTTTAAATATAATCATAATTATGATCTAAAAAACAAATTTAATTTTTAGCAATTTATGTAAAAAATGTTTTTCAGAAAGGTTTCAATATATGAAAGTTTTCATTCAAAATCTGCATCATTCGCCAGAACCAAAAGTTGCTCACTAGTAACTCATGTTGAGACTCCATGCATTACTAGAGACCGGTCGACATAATTGTCCTCCGTACTAGAAAGTCATCGTTAGACTATTTATTCATCTTTATGATCGAACGATTGTTCGAGATTTCTAGGGTGAGCGTAAAATTTAATTTGAAAATTAGGATCATTGACAGCAGAAATTACCTTCCTTTCTCTTTCTTTACTAGGAGTTTTTTTAGCTTTAACAATTTATTTTTTTTTTGTATACAATTACGAAGGGATTAAAAAAAGTTCGGTCAGTTGGTGACTTTCAATTTGTTTTTGTTAAATCTGGAAATATTAAATCCTTTGCAATAACCTTATTAGTCTTTCTCTCAAATTTTGGAAAGATCGGCTAAAACGTAAACGCAAAATAGGTGAGCATAGCTCAGACGAAATTCCACTACGAACGCAAACAGAAATTCGCCAAAAGATTATTTTTCGGATTTCAGCGTAATTTACAGCCAAAACAAATATTCAGTAAGAGCCAAATTGCAAATGCACCGCCTCTAAAGACTATTTCTAAATAGTTCCGAAGATATCAGACTGGACGTTTTACCGTAGAGGACGAGCCCTGAGAAGGTCGACCAAAATTACCCACCGATGACGTCATTGTAGCTCTGATGAAGTCTAAAATTTACGAAAATCCACTACTGATACAAGAAATGATTGCTAATGAATTGGTCTTGAATGCCATGGTTGTATCGCGAATAATAAGTATTCATCTAGGAAACACGAAGATATCTGCTCGATGAGTACCACGAATGAGGTCGAAAAAGAGGCTCGAGTGCATTTTGCTCTATGATTCCGAAATAAACTCAAAAATGATCAGTCTAGCAACTTGAGTAAAGTTACTACTAGTGACGAGTCTTGGTTCTATAAGCACGATCCAGAAAGCAAACAGCAGTCCATGGTATGGAACCCAACAAGAGCGAACCCCACCGTAAAATCTAAGCAATAAAAGTCACAAAAATCAGCAGCAAAAGTAATGATGTCAGCTACTTTATCCGATCTGAAATCATAGACTCTTTTCCACTGGAAAAGGTTCAGACGGTAACTGCAAAATGGCACACTGAAGAGTGCTTACCAAAAGTTTTAAAAAATTTGTTAAAAAACAGGAAGAAAGAGGATTTTCGGCGCTACTTTTTACATCAAGACAACGCGCCATCCCACACTGCTGAAATAACGAGTAATTTCATTGCGATCTCTGGGGTCGAAGAAATACGTCCAGCACTATATTCCCGGGATATAGCACCTTGTGATTTATGGGTATTTTTTAAAATTAAAAAAAAATTAAAAGGTCTTTAATAGCAATGAGGAGATAATTAGTGCGGTTAATGCTGATCTTAATAATTTTGAAAAGCAAGATTTTGGAGATTGTTTTCAGAAGTGAATTTATAGGCTTAAGAAACGAATTGACATCAATGCGATTGTATAGAGAAAATAAAAGAGCGAAAAGAGAAGGAATAAGTACAAGCAGTATTTTTTTTTTTTTTTTTTTGTCAACTTACCGAACTTTTGTTAATCCCCTCGTATGAGTTCAAAGGAAGTACTCAAAACTTATATTTTCTACCCACTGCAACCCACAAGTCTCTTGCTTTAACTCAAGACCTTATGAAACCATGCAGTACGCAATTTTAATTTACATATGAAAAAATTAAAAAAAAAATTTTTTCGAGACAAAATACCAGCGAGTTGAAAGCGAAAATTACTTCGCGCCGCTGCAAAATACGAAAGAATGCCAAACAAATGGAACTGTATAGAGCTGAGTGTGGCATGCGGCAAGTTGGCTATGATGTGTTGCATCTTGAGTGTGTTGCGTTGACAATGACAACTTCTTTTTTTTTGGACTTTTCTTGTCATTTTCTGGCTTTTCTACGCTTACACAGTGTCAGCAGTGTTAAAATGCACTCGCAACCGCTGTCGGCGTTGGATAATAAACACATGTTGCGCTGCTTTGCGGAGTATTATTTTTTTACGACTCTTTCAGATTTGTGAAAACAACAATTTTGCATTTTTTGCCGCTTTCTGCACGTCTCTGATTTCATGTCACTTGGCAGCTGCTTTTTTTTGTGCATACCACACTCACTCTTCGTTGCTGCGTGACGATTTGTTGGCATTTTCAATGCATTTGTTGCCTGTATAGCTTTTATACATATGTAGGTATGTTTGTTATATTAAACTCGTATATGTATGTCTGTCGCCTCATGCCTTGCTGCATAACTTTTGCGTGCTAATTATCGTTGCAAATGAGGCATGCAACAAAAGGCGTCGCCCGTGTGGTGTCAATAAATTTCAATGAAACTAAAATAAATCAAAAAATATATACGTACATAGAAATTTATATAAATAAAAGCTTATGTATAGTATATGTATACATATATAAAACTATTTTGCATATTTCCCTGTTGCTCTCGCTCATCGTAACATCATTGGCATACCATCAACGGAACTCAGTCATATAGGCGTAGATCTGTTGCATTATAGATGGTAAAAATCACCAAGTAGGTGGCAAAATATAGCTTTGTGTGCCACAGAGTGGGGCATATGCATATTTTGTCTAAGAAAAAGTTGAGTGTCTATTATTATGGCATTTCACTCGAATTTTTATTGCATTATTTATGAGGAAAAATTCACAAATTGGTGCTGGGATAATTTCTGTAATTAATAAATGTATACAACTAATCACAGAGAAGAAGAAGACAATATTTTTTTCAGAGCAATTTTGAAATTTTCTATCTTAATTTTTTTTTACATAGGCTAAGATGGGATTTATGATATTGGATCCATGTAGGAGATGGGCCAGCTTAAGTATGGTATAACAAATTCAAACCTTAGTATAGTGCGAAGCGAGCAAAAACAAAATTAGCGCAACACAATTTTATATTAGCTCTAGCCAAAAGTTAATCCATTATTTTTGCGCTAAATAGAAGGTTATAATATCCACCTTTTATCATTGTGAGGGTAATGCCATTATTTTTTCATAAAAAATCTTGCTACCTTTGGCGAAAATCTGACGATCACAGGCATCTCTGAGGCCAATTCTTCACCAGCCAAATCAATCGCCCTAGACGAGAATAGATGGTAACCACTTGGTGCGAAGTCCGTTCTACAAGGTGGATTCATAACAATCTCCAACGAAGCTCTCGGAGCTTCTGGCAAGTTACTATCCGTATGTGTGGGCTAGCGTGATGAATTACAATTCCTCTCCTGTTGAGGCGATTAAGATGGTCCAATTGCCAACAATACACGTCGGAATCAAGAATTTTGCCGCAGGTATGTGTATGATTTTTTCTCTGTCCCACCGAACGTATAACAAAACCTTCCTGGACGTCATTCCTCGCTCTGCTCTACGTCCACGACCGTTTTCATTTGAAGTTGCTGTAAGTGATTCACTTTTCATTTTTCACTTCGGAAATGTGTCGATTTTGTTACGATTCAGGAGCAATTCGCAGATGGAAATTCGGTACATAAGGTTTTTTCTCGTTAACTCGTTAAGTGGCACCCATACATCGAGCTTCTTTTTCTAGCCAGCCTTTTTCAAGTGTTGCTGTTATGCAATGTTTAGCTCCTGGTCAATCAAAATAGTGCTCGCATAACGATCGGACTCAACAATTTCCAACAATCGGCCTTCCACAGCCTAGATATAATCGCTACAGCCCTTACAAAGCGTCATATATGTGAAGGGTTGTTTTATAGATGTGTGGTTTTTCGGAGTTAATGTTGTTGATGCGCCTCCTCAGAGATGCCGTACAAGATGCTATTGTTGCTGTGAAGTAGACTCGAATGAGGCCTTTCACAAGCGCAACATTTGGAGCTGTGTCCTTCACCCATTTAATGAAGGATTTTACGAAAGGATCTTGTTTTGCGGTCTTATAAAATCTAAAGTGCGTCTCACGTTCGGGGACTGGATCTAAAACGAGATTTCCCATCGAAGTTTAGCGTTGATGCTCGTTTTTAGTTAAATAGGTATGTTAATAAAAAAAAATTGTCGCATTTAAAGTGATGAAAATCCACAAGCCATTGTTGAAACATTTTGGTTTGGTGTGCTTTGTGGGCGTAGGGAAACATTGGTACATATTTCTCCAAATATGAAGCCCCCCCATAATAAATATGACATTCAATAGGGAATGCTATAGAGCCGTGATTAATGACTTTTTCTTGCCTGAAATGGTAGATGTTGATGTGGACAAAGTTTGATGCGGCGCTACTTGCTATACAGCCAACGCAACAATTGACTTGAAGGAAACTTTTCGTGAGCTCATTACCTTGCATCGTTAGCCTGTGGCGTGGCCTGCGATATAACATCGCTAGACTATTTTCTGTATGGTTATGTGAAGTTCCTTGCCTATCCAGATATACCCAGGACGATTGCCGCTTTGGAAGAGAATATTAAATTATATACATTTTACATCTTCTTCAAATCCCCATGTCTAAAGAAACCACTCTTTCTATCACAACTTCACAATACGCAAACAAACAGACAATTCATAATTTTCTTGTTCGCATCAAAAACTCATGCATAATTCCTTGGCCGTCATCCAAAGTGAAAATAACTAATTCTAAAGTCTCTTTTGCATTTGCTCACCCTTTACCCCGTCTACCGGGTTAAGAGCTATTTTCTGCTGCCTATTTGTTGCTGACTTTACTTTCATCTCGCTCAAATGTAATTGCAACAAATGTCGAGAGATTAATTTGTCGTCAACGTCGGCGCATTGCCGCTGTTGTTCTTTTTTATGCGGCGGCTAAACGCCGGCAACAACAACAATATTAACTTCTCTCTCTTATGTTTTTGTTTTTAGCCAAAACACCATTGCACTTTATGACAAAGCAGCTGAAAGTCACTTCCCCAAGTGTATTGATCGCTAGTCGGTCGGTTGTTATAATCAAATACATACTCGTACATATGTATGTGTGTATGTAGGCATAGCGAGGGCGACATATGGCGTTGTTTAGCTGACAAGTTTTTGCAAATTTTACACATAAAACGTGCTAATTTTATGACAATTCACAGACAGCCACGCAGCGTTCAACGAATTGGCATTATTTGTGACAATTTGTCGGGCTGTAAAGTGTGCCGCGTTGGCGAGCATCGTCGCAGGCACGCAGCACATCGGCGGTTAGGCGGTGAGTTAAAGCAGATTTACATATTGCGCTCTACGCGCTGTCATACAAATCATTTGAATTTAGGCCGTTTGAATTCGTTTTTAGAATTCAGTTGTTTCAAAAGAGATTTGTTCGGATTAAGTAAAAGTAATTGCTCCTAGAGATTGAATACCAAATATATACTATATTTTTAAGAATATCAAAAATTTTATCTTCGTAATTTTGTCCACCGCGAGTTCGTAGAATCCTCGACTAAAATATCTATGGTGAACAAAAAAGCCTTCAAGTCTTCGATCTTCGACTCGGTATTGTATACGTACATATATGTAAATGTCTGCTTAACACCTCTGTGCAGCCACGGACGCCGGTCAACAAGCACAAGGAAAATTTGAAGTCTTGAAAAGCTGCAACCACAACTTTCAGAAGATCGTAGCAAACTCTTATAGGAAGCAGAGAGTTGATCTAGTGTCTGATGTCCAGAGTATACCGAATTTAAGGAGGGAACATTTCTGCAGTCTGATGAATGGCAGTGAAAATTTAACACCAGGAGATGGCAAACCCGATTCCCCATTTTATAACGATGTCAGAGCTCTTCAAATACGGCAGCAATGAGCTAAAAAGAAGCATGCATCAGCTACTTTGTAGAATATGGTCGGACGACAGCATGCCAGACGATTGGAAATTAAGTGTGCTCTGCCCAATCTATAAAAAAGGGGACCCCACAGTCTGCGCCAATTATCGTGGGATAAGCCTACTTAATATCGCCTATAAGGTCCTGTCGAGCGTATTGTGTGAAAGACTAAAGTCCACCATCAACAAACTGATTGGACCTTATCAGTGTGGCTTTAGACTTGGTAAGTCAACCGTTGACCCGATATTCACCATGCGCCATATCTTGGAAAAGACCCGTGAAAAGAGAATCGACACCCACCACTTCTTCCTTCGATAGCACGAATAGGAGCTGCCTTTATGCCGCTATGTCTGAATTTGGTATCCCCGAAAAACTTATACGGCTATGTAAACTGACGTTAAGCAACACTAAGAGCTCCGTCAAGATAGGGAAGGACCGAGCCGAGCCGTTCGATACCAAACGAGGTCTCAGACAAGGGGATTACTTATCGCGCCGTAAGTTCAGACTATGGGTCTGGTAGTGCATGAGGACAAGACGAAATATCTCCTGTCATCAACTTCGAGACTGAGCAGGTAATAGAGCGATGAGCTCCACGAGATATACGGCGACATTGACATAGTTCGGCGAATCAAGAGACAGCGGCTATGCTGACTAGGTCATATAGTCCGGATGCATAAGAATACTCCAGGCTTGAAAGTTATCGATACATCTCCTGACGGTGGAAGCAGCGAAGGGAAAGTTATCCACCCTGTTGGAAAAGGCCAGGTGGAGAAGAACTCTGCTGTACTTGGTATTTCCAAGCGGTGATTACGCCAGTAAAGAAGAACAAGTTATGCGATCGACACCTTACAACCACCCAGTTAATTTTCCTACAATTCTAAAATGCAAACAAATGTCTGATGATTTTTTATAAGAAGCCTTTTATTTCTTTGCAGAAATATACTCGGATGGATTGAGGTTACCATCCGAGCGTTGAACGCAATTAAAAAAATTTTCTATATTTATAATAATAAAAAAGGGGTTTGAGAAGTGCTCAGCAATACTCCTCAGCAAATGAAATAAAAAAGCCAACACCTAATATTGAGAATTACTAAATCTGCGTACAACTTTTACTTAAATTTCAAAAACTTTTTGACTCACCCTTGAAATGGAAAAAAATAAATGTCCAACTGCAAAGATTTATTTGACAATACTTTCATATGTATAATTATAAATAATCACCAATGTGGTTAATTTATAATATTTTTTTTTGGAATTTTCATCTGATAGGTATGTCAATATAAAATTACAGCGTAAAACAATAAACAGCAAAAAATAAAATAAAACCAATCCGTGACCCTCATCAAAGTGACAAGTATTCGCAAGTTTTTCTTGATGAACAATAGCTATGACTTATTTATTAATGAAAGCTCTAGATAGAGAGAAAAGGTTGTCAAAACCGTGCCAAAAAGTATGCGATAACTAAAAAAAAATTCATTGACTGGGCTGTCATCTCTTAAATAGTCTCCTTTTATTTTTTTAACTTTTATACCTACATCGTCTTTGGTCCCATTGCTAATTTTTATGATTTCAATTTTCGTTGATTGTTGTTTCCAGCACTGGACCATGGTCACCCCAAATGACTTAGTTGTCAATCAGCAAACTTCCACTGTGCCTTTTGTTGGAAAAAGTATGCCTCCGTCATTGCCAGGTAAATCATTTAGCAGTGTGTCGTACACTATTGTTGTGGTTATCGCTGTTTTTGAGAGAAAACGCTAAAATATTTATGTAGTACAAAGCGATGAATTTATGGAAAGTTTGAATTGCTTACAAGGTAACCATTTTGTTAAAAGTTTCAGTTTTCGTAAATTTCCTCTAAAAATCAATAAATTCAATCTTAATATTCTCCAAGGGATAATATTATCTAGAATATATGTTAGAGATGGCAGCTATCTTAGTCGCATCGGATTGTCACTGACGATGAAAATGGATTCATTATGATAACCCAAAGCGCAAGAGATCGTATGTGAAGCCCGGCCAGCCATCGACATCCACGGCAAAGCCGAATATCCATGGTGCCAAGGTTATGCTATGTATTTGGTTAGACCACAAGGGTGTGCTCTATTATGAGCTATTGAAATCGGATCAGACGATCAATGGGGACCTCTACCGAAAACAATTGATTCGTTTGAAAAACAACCAGAATATGCGACCAGACACGAATCAATAATATTTCATCATGACAACGCTCGGCTACATGTTGAAAGGCCAGTTAAAAATTATTTGGAAAACTGTGGGTGAGAAGTTCTACCTCACCCGCTTCATAGCCCAGACATAGCACCTTCCGATTACCACTTGTTCAGATCAATGCAGAATACCCTCACCGGAGTACGCTTCACTTCACAACAGGGTATCAGAAATTGGTTCGATTCTTTCTTGACCTCCAAGCTGGAGAAGTTCTTTTGGGATGGGATCCACAAACTGCCAGAAAGATGGGCAAACATCATAGCTTCCGATGGGCAATCCGCACGAATTAATGCATATACCTTCGATAATTCGCCAGTGATGATCAAGTTATTCGAATAGCCAACTTTAGTTGAGAAACCATTTCACCTGACAACGCCCAGAATAAATTGGTTTAAATACAAGAAATATCTAATATTACCCACATGCAATTGGAAGCTGAAGAAATATGTGAAATGGACATAGAGGCCACTGCAGCATCACCACATCCAACAGAGAGTGTCTGAAGTACGAAACGAGCCACCAACAGCCTAACTGAGCATCTAGTAGTCGAAAAGCGTAGACTGCGCCGATAATGGCAGAATAATCGATCCCTACCAACTAAAGTAAAACTAAAAGCTGCTGAAAAAAGACTGAGTAAAACTATAAAATGTGAAGAGACGCATTCCATTTTTATCTCACTACGGCACTAGGACTATTTCCGACGTGAGGACGACCTCATCTGAGATAAAAGTCATTACAAAAGCGATAAATATCAAAACGCCGCCTGGTTACGACCACATAACACCACAAATGCTAGCAGAGCTACCAAATATTACTTTCAATTTCTTGTCTCAACTTTTTAATGCCATCCTTGAACTTGGATATTTTCCAAATGTGTGGAAAAAGTCGCAGAATATCTTGATAGCCAAACACGGAAAAGACGCAACACTGCCGTCACCATATCGGCCAATAAGCTTCTTGTCCGTTCTTTCCAAACATTTTGAAAAATGCTGCTGTCCAAGCTATTGCTTTTTCTCCACGATAAAGAAATTATACCAAATCATCAATTAGGGTTTCGCGAATATGTCTTATTTACTGCATACATTCCAACATGCGCATTCAATATTCGCAGACGATACCGCTATTTCATGTCGGAGTAAGTGCCCAATAAAAGCATCAATCACACTAGAAAATCACTTAAAACTCGTTGGAAGTTGGCTGTCACACAGCCGAATGTAACAGAAACATTCCCAATACTGCAACTAAACAACGTAATGAACCCTCAAGCAAGCAAGGTTAAATACCTCGGCATTCACCTCGGCATTCACCTAGATAGGCGGCTCACCTGGAAGAGCAATATTTCAGATAAAATACAGCACCTCAAACTTAAACCGACATCTGGCAGGCCGCTATCGCTGTATCTGATCTGGATTTGTTCAGATGAAACAAAATTCCCTTCCTTTTAGCCAAAGCTCAGCGATTCTTGTCAATTGTTCTCTTCAGACGGTCAAATCGCCCACAGTACAGACCTAAATTAAGAATTCGGCCGTAGAGGTGCAGATCATAGTGAATGATTCATTTGCTGGTGTCCTGCTTTGACATGCACCCAAACACTATTGAGTTAAGTGATGCATACTTCTTCAGTTATCATTTTTAGTACAAAATATCAACCTCCTTACACCAATCGGGAAATATAGATCAATAAAGCCAATCATTGAATAATAATGGATTACTTTTTACCTGGAGCTAATATGAAAAAAAAATATTAGTAAGTCGAGAAGTTGTAGAGAGTTTGAAATGAAACAAAGAGGAGTTCGAAGTCAAAGTCTCATCAACAAAGGATGGATACAATTTAGCATTAACTAAAAACCGTTAAGCTCAATGAGAGATTTAGCTTTTCAAGAAGAACCCTAGCGCTTCTAATATTTTGGATTGATTTATAGACTTTATATAAAAGTTTTTGAATGATTTATTCAAACCATTTCTTTACAAACCGTATGAGAATTGCCAATTTTATTTTTGAAGCGAATGAAATTTCAAAACATAAGTTTACTAAACATGCCTAAAGAGCTTATGGTGATCAAAAACATTTTCTTTGCTAATGATACCAACAAGAGAAGCAAAACGCAGTTACAACTCTCATATCCTCCATATGCCACTAAATGAATGAATTGAAAATCTCTCCCTACTAATAATTTACCGCTAATAACCCATTAAAAATAATTCCCACAAAAGCATTTATTGAATGCAAAGCAAAAGCGAAATGATGAGTATTTACAACCTAAAGCTGGTTATATGAACAGTGCAGTGCAGACACTTGCCCCGCTTGGCACGGCAGCTAATTTAAGCATGTTGCAGAAATTTTGCGAAAAGGACTCATATGTGAACACAAAAGGATTACAACTAAAATCCCCCAATAATTGCCAACATAAATAGCAATCAGATAATAAAATGAAGGTAAACAAAGAGCAAGTACTACGCAGAATGAAAATGAAAATGAGTAAAAGAAAAAATAAAATAAAAATAAAAGCAGATGTGGAGTCAGCCACATTCTAAGTACCGCAAATGAGCACGACAAATCGTACATTGACACGAGAGCTATACAAGCAGAGCAGAGTTGCAGCAGGCGAAGCGGATTATAACGGTCAATGAATGAAGAGTGCATGAATGAGTAAATGAAATGAGCGAGAGAATTGACAAATGAATTATAAATGCCACTCAAATGTCAATAACTCAGCATCAAATGTGGTGCATTGAAGGATAATTCTACATACTCGTATATACATGCAGTTCCATGTATGTCTAGCGCTAACAACAACAATTGCTAATGTAAAATATTTGTAAATTTATACAGCAAGTCATAATTTCCAAACTTCACTTTTCAATTTCCTTTTTAAACATTTGTTAGATTTTCCAAATTTGAAGTGCACATACATACATCGTAATGCTTAGAGGGTGTTTTCTTCCCTTGAGCGCCTCAAAATATGCTAATAATAGTAATAAGCATGTGACGAATTGTGCACACACACACACACGCCTCAAGTGAATGAACTAAACTGACAGTTGGCGAGTTAATCTTGAATATGAAAAATTACAAAAAAAAAAAACAAAAACAAAATATTTCAAAGTAAATGCCTCAAGGCATTAAGAACAACAAACAAAACAACAACAGCACATAAGAAATGAAAACTAAAAATAATATTCAATGTTGCAGCTGATGATTTACGCGGAGAGTGTTGGTGTTAATATTATTGGGATTGGTCGCGATTTTCAAATATTGTTGGTGTTGTTGTTGTTGTAGATGACAATGCGTGTGCTGTTTTGCTTGCTCCTGGTGGTGGTGGTTGTTATGATGGTGTTAAACGGCAATGAGTTTCATTATTAGCCGTTGGCTGTGGTGGTGGTGGCGAGGAAGGCGTTTGTTGATATTGGTTTTAAGACTTAAATGCCTTAAGGCTTCATAAAATATGTATTGTACGTACATATATGTGTATTGCATACTTACATATATATAGACACAGCAATATACTACCTTCAAACGAACTAGTTAGGAACTAGTATGTAAGCCAAGTTGAACTAGTCAACTAAAACGAAGTCCAAAGTTTTCAGATTTCGTTGAGTAACATACTAGTCTTGTACTAGTCCAAAATGTACTAGTCCAAAATAATTAGTTTAATTTCGAAATGAAATCATGCAAACACAAAACTTTAATTGTCAGATGTCGATCAACAAACTACTAGTCTCATACTAGTTAGTGATGAACAAACAAAAAAACTAGCTCAATAACAAAAATTTACTACTTGAGCTTTTACCCGAGTTAATAATAGTACAAAATAGCCGAAAATAACTAGTTCAATTTAGACTCAAACTCCAAAAAGATTTAAATGGACAAAAAACAACTAGTTTGAATTTGAACCAACATTTTCCGTTCATTGAGAAATAGGATTTAATTAAAATCAATAACCTAATTCCACCGCAATAGTTGAAAAGTTGGGATTGTATACTAACATTATTTAAAATAAGAACCTTTTTTTTGGTTTAATATTTTATACAAGTCTTTTAGTGTTCGGACTAATCCAGGAAGTACTAGTAGTGAACTTGTAGTAATATTCAAATTGGAAATAAATCACTGAAATGCTGTTTTTATTAATAGCCTTACAAAAAATCTCTGTTCCTTAGCTTTCGGACTAGTTCAGTAAATCCTAGCAGCAAAGTAGTACCCTTACCGACCATTTTAATAGTTTTTGTTAGGTGTATACAAATATATTTATAAAAATATTTACTTAGAACTCCAAAAAAGGTGTCACCAAGCAATCATTGTTACAATTTCAAAATAGTGAAGCTGTGAACTCTTCAAAGGTAGACAGCCATTGGCATTCTAATGAGTCACCCTAATTTTCAAAAAAGGAAATATTTAAATCTTTTGATTTTTTATTTTATTTTATTTTTTTTTTGACAGTTGTCGAGTGCGCGTTGAAGGGTTATTTTGACAGCAACAACAAAATTGTTGTTAAATATGCTTGAAAACAATATATTGGAACCATTTATAATTTTTTTACAACCACTTTTTAACTTTCCATCACACCGCTATTTCCGTGGCGCAATACATTTCAATAAATTTAGGCATCCCTTATAACAACGCCTTATTATAATATTTGTACCCCTTCTATTCATACAAAACCCACCTTAAATGGCGTTTTATTAAATATTTTGTATTTATTTGCGCCATATAAATAAAATACACATACATACATATCTACAAATTAGCCACACGGCATTGTAATTGTTGCTAATCCTTTGTTGTGCCCTTTTGATGGCATATCCTTTTGTCTGCAGGCTTAGCGTATGTTAATACGTAAATGCTTCATCTCATGTTCAAATAGTTTTTGGCTTGGTACTCGCCCATCATTTGGAGTCACGTGACTTGGCAGAATTTTGACTTTTTTTCATGGAGTGTATAACACACTGATCAAAAGTGTTCAAAGTCAAAACACTTAATATACTATTGTATATATTCGCAGTGTTAATAATGAAGCCGAGACGAAAGTTCATTTGGCAAAGGGATAAGCTATTAAAAAAATTATTATTTAAAAAAAAATATGGAAAATAAAGAACACAATAGTTTTTCCCTGTTACTAGAGGGTTGAAGGTTAAGTGGGGTTGAAAGAGAAGCTGCGCATATATGTATGTACATAAATAATATATAGATTAAAAAATATTTAAATTTTTGTATATTAAGGAAATAAAATCAATAAATAGAAGAAATAATCAAAATAATATAAAATAAAATAAAATAAAATAAAATAAAATAAAATAAAATAAAATAAAATAAAATAAAATAAAATAAAATAAAATAAAATAAAATAAAATAAAATAAAATAAAATAAAATAAAATAAAATAAAATAAAATAAAATAAAATAAAATAAAATAAAATAAAATAAAATAAAATAAAATAAAATAAAATAAAATAAAATAAAATAAAATAAAATAAAATAAAATAAAATAAAATAAAATAAAATAAAATAAAATAAAATAAAATAAAATAAAATAAAATAAAATAAAATAAAATAAAATAAAATAAAATAAAATAAAATAAAATAAAATAAAATAAAATAAAATAAAATAAAATAAAATAAAATAAAATAAAATAAAATAAAATAAAATAAAATAAAATAAAATAAAATAAAATAAAATAAAATAAAATAAAATAAAATAAAATAAAATAAAATAAAATAAAATAAAATAAAATAAAATAAAATAAAATAAAATAAAATAAAATAAAATAAAATAAAATAAAATAAAATAAAATAAAATAAAATAAAATAAAATAAAATAAAATAAAATAAAATAAAATAAAATAAAATAAAATAAAATAAAATAAAATAAAATAAAATAAAATAAAATAAAATAAAATAAAATAAAATAAAATAAAATAAAATAAAATAAAATAAAATAAAATAAAATAAAATAAAATAAAATAAAATAAAATAAAATAAAATAAAATAAAATAAAATAAAATAAAATGAAATAAAATAAAATAAAATAAAATAAAATAAAATAAAATAAAATAAAATAAAATAAAATAAAATAAAATAAAATAAAATAAAATAAAATAAAATAAAATAAAATAAAATAAAATAAAATAAAATAAAATAAAATAAAATAAAATAAAATAAAATAAAATAAAATAAAATAAAATAAAATAAAATAAGATAAAATAAAATAAAATAAAATAAAATAAAATAAAATAAAATAAAATAAAATAAAATAAAATAAAATAAAATAAAATAAAATAAAATAAAATAAAATAAAATAAAATAAAATAAAATAAAATAAAATAAAATAAAATAAAATAAAATAAAATAAAATAAAATAAAATAAAATAAAATAAAATAAAATAAAATAAAATAAAATAAAATAAAATAAAATAAAATAAAATAAAATAAAATAAAATAAAATAAAATAAAATAAAATAAAATAAAATAAAATAAAATAAAATAAAATAAAATAAAATAAAATAAAATAAAATAAAATAAAATAAAATAAAATAAAATAAAATAAAATAAAATAAAATAAAATGAAATAAAATAAAATAAAATAAAATAAAATAAAATAAAATAAAATAAAATAAAATAAAATAAAATAAAATAAAATAAAATAAAATAAAATAAAATAAAATAAAATAAAATAAAATAAAATAAAATAAAATAAAATAAAATAAAATAAAATAAAATAAAATAAAATAAAATAAAATAAAATAAAATAAAATAAAATAAAATAAAATAAAAAGTAAAATAAAATAAAATAAAATAAAATAAAATAAAATAAAATAAAATAAAATAAAATAAATTAAATAAAAAAAAAATAAAATAAAATAAATAAAATAAAATAAAATAAATTAAAATAAAATAAAATAAAATAACATAAAATAAAAAAAATTAAATTAAATAAAATAAAATAAAATAAAATAAAATAAAATAAAATAAAATAAAATAAAATAAAATTAAATTAAATTAAATTAAATAAAATAAAATAAAATAAAAGAAAATAAAATAAAATAAAATAAATTAGCCAGTGAGTGCTTCGTTATAGATTCCTGACGAATCTTCAGGTTTCTCTATTTTATGCAGATATTTCCTAAAGTACCCGTTATCGGACAGCATCTGGGTAATATAGTTGTCTATTTCTCCGAATTTTACACTCCGACGTCTGTTATTAATCTGACCATCCATTGGTCACGGTTTCATGCCTTCAATCGAGCTTGCTACTAGTTCAGAGTTTATGTCCTTATGTCCTCTCTATTTGTATTAACAGTACTTGCTTGGTTCCTCCTTTTTTTGAGCTTCCAGTTTTTTTTCTTTTCGGTTGACAATAGCTTGATGGGAACAGTATACTAAGCTGAGAAGTGACTTTAGTGGCTTAAACTGCAGTGTGCTGAATTTGAACCCAGTATCACAGTCTAGGGTTTAGTCTTACAGCCAGATAGTTACCAACTCTTCTTGACCTCAGCGTATCTGAGATTATTTGCGTATCTACTTCCAGAGGAAAGTGCTTCATCAATATAGCGAGTATGAGACCGCGCTGATCAAGCCACATTTGTATTCTTATGATTACTTGATTTAACTATCTACGTACGTCTTCCGTATTGCACGCAGTAATTATCGCGGCAGTGTCGTCAGCATATCCCACGAGATGTACATATGTATCTATTGTAGCTGTCGTTCCAGAGGTCTGGCCCAAGGATAGAGCCCTGCGCTGTTCCTGCCGTCAATATGTGTTTTCGCTGCGCGTATATAGTCTGGTAAAGTAAGACTCTATCCTTAAGGTAGCTCCTCATCCATATTGCTTTGAGAGCACTCCTGGACTAGCAATAGCTGCTTCCAATCTCGGTTTTAGAGAGAACGGTATGCCGATGGACCGTCTGCGTTCCCTTTCTCCTTACTAATGAAGGCAAACTGTTGTCTGGCAGGCATTAAAAACATTTCGAAGTAAATTGAGTCGTTTAAGGCAGAACTTCGGCGGGTACGCCATCGAGGCCTGGTGATTTTTTTGGCTTGATCTTACTTGCTGCTACTTGCAGATCTTTGGTAGTAACACAAGGTATCTCATGCTCTGGAAATAAGACCTTGACAATCTGATGCATTTAAGTCCGCTGAATTCTGGATTTGGTGTCCTAACGCCAAGTTTTTTCATTAAAGCTCTGTACCCCAGCCGCCAAACATCCCTATTTCGGTCGTTACGTAGCTCTTCCTACTCTTTTTATTTTCTAAACTTGATGGTACGCTTAAGTTCCTTTTTCGCAGCATGGTACTGTTCCAGTTCTGCAGTTGCATTGCCTCTTCGTCTATTCCTTGTACATTCCTTATGCTTTTAGAAAATCTTCGAACTGCTAAATCAATCATTCACTAAATAATGAACTAAAAGCACCAAAATGAAAGCGTTTCCATCTTAACTCTGTAAAATGTTAAATAAACAGATTCGCTGCACATGTTTAAATACAAAACTTTTAGTCGCTACAAACGCCAATACAAAAATTAACATTTCACTTAAACAAATAAAGTGGCAGAAACAAAAGCGAACGAAAAAAAGAGGAAAAACTTTCAAATTAAACATTTAGAGAAAAGATGAGACTGAAAGGCGACTGTCAATAAAAACGTAAAGTAAAAACAAATATCGGGAATAAGCAAATATGTATGTATGTACACAAATAATTAAATATCCAGCTATCAGTTAAGAAAATAATGTACATATGTATTCTTATTTACTTTAACAGAACAGAGACGGGCAGCTATTGAGGAAATGGCATGTTGCAGTTTTTATGGGCAACTCTTGAGAATTCTAAGAGAAATTCTACGCAATATGATATTGGATGAACATAAGGAAAGCTTGACTTATTCTTCTTTATTGGTGTTGGCACCGCTTACGCGATTGTAGCCGAATCAATTATAGCACGCAAGATTTATTTTCTACACTGCCTAGGTAACTATCCAACTAAAATACTCTTTTGGAGATGATTTGGAAACCACAAAAATCTCTCCATGTGTTTTAAGTTAACCACAAAATAAACTTTCATCACAAAGATGTGACAACCCTTTCCTAGGCAAAACTTCAAAAAAATAAAAAAGAAGAAACAAAACATTCAAGATATAAAATCAATTTTCGAATGAGCTGAGCGGAGTACAATACATACCACTAAACCGTTAGATGTGTGTAAGTTTACGCAAAATGTTGATTTGCTTCTTACTTTAGATCAAAGCGAAAGCAACAAAGGCAAATAATCAACTAAGCAAGAGTATAAAAAATTCGAGGGCAAAAACAACAATAACACAACCGATAATATCCATTCACTTGCTGCGTACGTTAGGTGGTAGTACGCGTACTACTGTTTGTATTTGTATTTACTCGCTGTGGCTTCCGTTTGAGGTGGTCCGCCGTTTCATCGCTTCATCGCTTTCGGTGTTTGTTTGGAATTATTGGGTTTTCTGTTTACTTGCGGCGACGCATATGAACGAACATACAATGCTTGCCACATACACATAATAGATACGTTTCAAATTATTAAAACTGTTCCGAAAATCCACTAGTTTGCAACTGGTATTTTTTTTCGCTGAACTAGTACGAAAAATACCACACTGGTAGTAATAACCAAATTTTTGTTTAAGGTAATGGGCTTAAACTGAATAATAATAATATTTAATTTAATTTAATAAAAATACTAGTTTTGATTCATTTATTTCATTCATTTTCAACTGGTATAAGACTGGTATACTTTTGGCAGTAATCTGTCAATAGTATTACACAACAACAATCTACAAATGCCTGATGAAAATATGAAATAATATATTTGCTATGTTTGCTTGGCACACCAGTTTGGAAGTAGTTCCCAACTAGTCCAATTCGTTGCTAGTATAATTATAAACATGAGAGTGTAGATGAGACGTCATACATAAATAAACTTATTTTGGTTATCTATCAAGCTATCAAATTGGCAATGGCACTCAGTGTATGAAATTTTTTGAACTCTAACATATACCCAGTGTCAAAACTTTTTGTGTTTCGATGGGAGGATATTATGGTATAAGGCATACAGTTAGTAACTTTCCCTGAGAGAAATGGTATTACTATTTAAAAAAATTGTATGTAGAGTATATTTGTAGATCACTTGCTTGGTCAAAGATACTTTATTAGTTACTCACCTGACTCACTCGAGAGACATAGAAAGTGGAGAATTGAAATTATAACCATTAAAAGTAGCTTGGAGTGTTTAAAAGTAAAGGTGAGTGGTTGAATCTACATTAAGCCTACAGGAGTAGCAAGTGGGCAGAACGAAAATGATCTTTACATCTCTTTACCCGTTCCAAATTGACTAGAGTAACCCTTCACAATATCTACGCAACGCCTGTAGCGCACCCGCCGTACTCTCCAGACCTCGCCCCGTCCGACTATCACCTTTTCGCATCGATGGAACACCCCCTTGCAGAGCAGTGCTTCGCTAATTTTGAAGAAGTCGAAAAAGGCTCGTCGAATGGATTGCCCCGAAAGAGAAAAAGTTTTTATGGATTGATGTCCATAATTTGCCTGAGAGATGGGCGAAATGTGTAGAAACCAATGGTCAATACTTTGAATAAAAAAATTTTGAGATTCCTCTGAAAATTAAATGTTTTCTTTATCGAAAAAACCGGCAAATTTCAATTAACACACCTGTTTACTAAATTAAAAAATTTTATTATAGACGAGCTTGGAGATATGTACAGATTCCAGCTTTGAAAATTTTGCCAAGAATAAGAGAATTCGATGGTTTGATTTCGTGTAGTAACAGACCCATCTGAGGAAATTTCCAGCGTTGACAAATATATTTCTACCCTCCGAGATACAGGTCGTCTGTGACTTTCTGAATAATCTGGAAATTTATATCTGCATTGTGGGCAGACCATGTAGCTCTTGTGGTCATAGGAATTAGGTCACCATAAATCCCAGTAAGTCAGAAATTATCCAATTTTCCTTCATTTACCCTACAAAACGAAATATTAGGGAATAATGTTATAGAGGAAACTCTCTTGTAAGACAACGAGAGAGGAGAGAAAAAATCAATTGCTTTATATTGTTGCAGGCTCGCTCTCAGAAAGAGGTGAAAACCGTGCTCTAGAGCGATGTACGGGATCTACATAACTATACTTAAAGCTATCTCGTCATACAGAATTTTCGTAAGGTGGAAGTTACTAGAAAGCTAACCAAGAATAATTCGTCCAACGCGTTGCTCTCATCAGGATCTGCGGTGAATTACGAACCATTATAACCATAAATGCATGTGAATGGTGCAGGACCGACTACACAGAATTTCTGATATCTCGATTGGCTTAAGCGTGGATCTATCCGGTCTTCTTGAGACGCTCAAATATATTTCCAACTTTACTTTATCGATCGAATATTGCAATATTCCCAATATTTGAAGAAAATCTTATGAGCATCGAGCAGTAACAAAATTTTTATGAACTGCTTCCTTAATACACTGGCACGCATGACTATCCGTGCTTCACAAAATATGTGCTCCTCGGTCCTACCTCTAGACAGATGTGGTTTAAGTCTCGAAGTTATGACTGTCAACAGTGACGTGGGTGACGAGTTGCGAATGCGATGACTGTTTGTTTGATGACAGGAGATATTTCGTCTTGCTCTTATTCACTACCAGACCCATATCTTTCGCTGCCCTATCCAGTCTGGAGTAAACAGAACACATACCGCGGTTGTTGAGGCCAATAATGTCAATATCATCGACGTACGCAGCTGTACACTCTTATAGATGATTGTACCTTCTCTATCTAGCTTTGTAGCTCGTATTATTTTCTCCAGCAATAAGTTTAAAATGTCACACGATAAAGAGTCACTCTGTATGAAACCTCGCTTGGTACCGAATGGCTCGGAGAGGTCCTTCCCGATCCTGACGGAGCTTTTAGTGTTGCTTAAGGTTCATTTACATAGCCGTAAAAGTTTTGCGTGGATTCTAAATTCAGACACAGCGGCGTAAAGGCAGCTCCTTTTCGTGCTGTCGAAGGCGGCTTTAAAATCGACGAAAAGGTGGTGGGTGTCGATTCTCTTTTCACGGGTCTTTACCAAGATTTGGCGCATGGTGAATATCTGGTCAATGGGGTATTTACTGTGTCTAAAGCCACACTGATAAGGTCCAATCAGTTTGTTGTTGGTGGTCTTCAGTATTTTACACAATACGAAATTTTCTTTGGAACTGGTTTCTACGGGACGGTAAAGGCATTGCCATGACAAATTTACTTATCCAGAAATATTTTCTCTTTTAATATAAATAGTAGCTATTTCTGTGTAAGTTTGAGAGTGTGTGTATTTATCGCATGTGTAGGTATTTCCCTAATGGCCTTAAATATATACGTATATAAATTCAAACTAATTCATAAAATGCATTGGCAAAGCATTTATGGTAGAGTTACAACAAATAAACCAAAGGATATGCATTTCTATGAATATCCTTTTCTTTCATTTTCCGCATGTGTATATATATATACTCGTATGTATGTATTTGTATTTATGCACATAAATCCTAGAACAAAAGACTGTAATAACATTGGCAAGTCAACGCAAATCCTACAATAATTGCACCGGTACTTTATAAAGGCAAAAGGGGAGGAGAAAGCGAGGTAAGGGCGGAGATTAATGTAGGCAGAGACCGTTTTAATGAAAGAGCTTGGAGTAGCAGGCATTTTCCATTGAATATAAAACTGTCACAAGATAATAAAGTTTATATGCAATTTAGAGTAGTTTGGACTTAAAGCATTGTAGGAGAAAGTACAGGGAAGCTGGAGAGAAGGACAGGACAGGAGAGCAACAATGTAATAAATACCAACTACCGAAGTGCTCCCCACATATTATATGTGGCTGTTTGTATGCCAATGCCTGGCACTTCTCTTACCTAAAATCTCCCCTGCGCTCAACTGTGTCTACTTAGTCCTTGCACGCGCGCACCTGCAGGATAATGAATGCGAGCGGAGATTTGTAAACGCATGCAGCGCATTAAACACACACACTTACAAACATTTATGCATATATATTCGGACAAATTGGTTTTATTGAGAGCATTGTCATTGCAGGTAATATCAAATGACCGCTCACATAGCCCAGCCCCAGTCCCAGCCAAAACATGAAATTCTGTTTATTTTCTGTATTAATGTTTCGACTGACCAGCGCATAGCTACCTGCATGTGTATGCGTGTAATATTTGTGGTTATTTGGCGTTAAGTATGAGGTTTATACTTGAGGTTGTGGCGCTGTGTAAGCTGCTGAAAGCCTCAGTGGCACGCTCGCTTGCTTGCCCACCCAAACTCCATCTGTGTCCTCCCCTCGTCGGCACTTCATCATTTGCCCTACTCTCCTGGTTGTTGCGGCTGCACGCTGTGTGTGTGGTAATTTTAAGCTTCATTGCCTTTAATCGCAGCTACATTTCTATACTCATAATCAATTTATACCTTTGTGTCTCGCTACATTCAGTTGTACATTTTGTCTTGTTTCCGTTGCGTAGTTTATTCTGTCTGTCGTCATAGTGTTCAGAATTCAATAATTTGTTGTATGATTGTAAGTACTTTTCAGGGGGGGAGTTCATGAATTAAGTTTGCATTGAATTTAGTAAGGAAAACTTGAAGCGGTTTATTTGAGCTATTTCTTGGGACTGACTGCTTTATAGCTTATATTAGGTAAAATAAAAATTTCGTTCGGGTTTTTTCCAAGAGATGGCGTTATTGCCCATAGTATTACTGTTACGTGTCGCATCATGTCATACTATACGGCGCTGAAAACGTGTTTACTCGCGCTAAAAGTTTGTCTTTGGCAGTTTTTCAATTGATTGACTCAGTAAGTTGTGAGCGCTCGTCAAAGATGGACACCAGCAAAGAGAAAATTCGCTATATTTTACAATTTTTCTTCGATCAAGGCGAAAAAGCAGCCAAAGCGGCCGAAAAAATTAGTTTAAAGATAAGCCAGAAAACCATTTGGAACCATTTGCATAACCTTGGTTTTAAAAAGAAACTCGATGTTTGGGTGCCACACGGACTAACGCAAAAAAACATGATGGACCGTATTTTCATCTGCGAATCGCTACCAAATCGCGACCAAATGGATTACTTACGACAACGTCAAGCGAAATCGGTCGTGGTCGAAACGCGGTGAGCCGACGGAAACGGTGGCCAAGCCAGGATTAACGGCCAGAAAGGTTTTGCTGTGTGTTTGGTGGGATTGACAAGGAATCATCTACTACGAGCTGCTCCCCTATGGCCAAACGCTCAATTCGGCCCTCTACTGCCAACAACTGGATCGCTTGAAGGCAGCACTCATCCAGAAGAGGTCATCTTTGATCAACAGAGGCCGAATTGTGTTCCATCAGGACAACGCCAGGCCACACACGTCTTTGGTGACGCGCCAGAAGCTCCAGGAGCTCGGATGGGAGATTCTAATGTACCCACCTTATAATCCGGACCTGTCACCAAGTGATTACCATCTTTTCCTGTCCATGGGGAACGCGCTTAATGGTGAGAAGTTGGCCTCAAGAGAGGCCTGTGAAAATTGGCTCTCCGATAGGGAGGCAGCCTTCTACGAAAGGGGTATAATGGTATCTCGTTGGCAACAAGTTTACGAACGCATATTTGACTTAAATCGGACAAATGTACACAAAGTTATCATATTTTGAAAAATCAATAAAAAAAACCGAACGAACTTTTTACTTGACCTAATATTTACTCGGATTTAGACTGCCATGTTGCTGTTGGTTTTTTGGAAATTTTTATTTTTTCCGTTATAGGTGATTTGCCAACAAATAACGAACTGTTAGATTACATTTTTTATACACTAGTATGTAACTACACTCTTTACACAGAAGTCTGAGCTAATCACTGAAGGGTTGCCTTCGAGTTTTTGATAATCCATCTCTTTATATCCTCTGGCCATTCAAGTTAATTACTTATGTTTTTGCGAAATTAATCAAGGTAAACTAAAAACAAGAAGAAAAACACAAATTAAAAATTCAACTAAAAATAACAAAATCATTCACTGATTTCAAATTTATTTACATTTCAGTTATTTTGATTAACAAAAAAATTTAAAAGGGTAATAACTAAGGAAATTGCTTTAAATTCGCTTATTGACTGATAAAACAAACAAAACAAAACAAAACTTCAATTTATAATCAACCACACAGCGAAAGGATGTATTGTATGTAAGAATGTAAAAGAGAATGTTGGAAATATATATAATATACATACATATATATATGTATAAGAATTTAATACAAAATCCGTAAGGTAAAGCTTTAAGAGTGGGAAGACCGTTTCAGTTGCAGCGGCATTTAATTAATAATCGACAATTTAATGCCCACAGCGCAATACAAAAAACATAATAAATGTATGTAAGATTGTTTAAGCATTTATGTACATAACATAAATATTATACATATAAACTTTATGTACATGAATTTGTAGATTAAAAAATTTGTTTTGCAAACACAAGCTACCAGCACTTTAAATTTAGACTCGTTTTAACTTTTCGGCCTTCAACTTGCATTTTGATGGTCAAGTAAATAAATTTATGTAAATACTTACATACTCACATATAGTTTGTTTGTATATTTCCATATTCAATACTGTTGAAATGCAATTTTGTTTAATTGTATGTTTATTTATTTAGGTATATTTTTTTGTCCGTTTTTTATCGCCTGGAGGATTTAATTAAGAAATTCATCTATTTTGACATAAATAATATTTAATTAATAGCTTAAGACCAAGCTGTGGAGACAAGCATACTTTCATACATTCCTTTTACGGGAAATGGTACATTAACTTGGATCCCACGTACCAGGTGTGTTTGTAGAAGTGTGCCGGTTTTACTACTAGATATCGCTAGCAATATGTATAATTTTCTATGATTTGGCATGTGTGTAATTTTTTTCTATTGACATTAAGCTACAAAAATACGCAAAGCACATTCCGCCAAAATAATAGCGTCATATATGTTTACCTCTGTGAATATGTCGAGTTTCGTTCCAAGTAAATCGCATTTGCGGCATTCGTTGCTTTTCTTATTTCATCAAAAGAAAAAAGCAGCTGAAGCTCACCGGTTGCTGGTAGAAACTTATGGTCAACATGCTTCAGTGATTAGAACATGTGAGACATGGTTTCGTCAATTTAAAAGTGGAGATTTGATTTGACAAACAATGAACATCCTGGTGAAGCGAAAAAGTTCGAAGACGAGGAATTGCATGTTGATCCAACCCAATCGCAACAAAAATTGGCAGAAACACTACATGTGACTCGAGGAGCAATTTGCCAACGTTTAAAGCCATGGGAAAGATCCAGAAGTATGGAAAATGGGTGCCACACCAGCTGAACGATAGACAAATTGAAAATCGAAAAACCGTTTGTGAAATGCTGCTTCAACGCTTCGAAAGGAAATCTTTTCTACATCGAATTATCGCGGGGGACGAAAGATGGATTTATTCTGAGAACCCGAAGCGAACAAAATCAATGCTTTCCCCTGGTGAAGCTGGCCCATCGACTGCAAGGCCAAATCGCTTTGGCCGTAAGACAATGCTTTGTGTTTGGTGGGACCAGTGTGGTGTGGTGTACTACGAGTTGTTAAAACCTGGTGAAACGATGAACACGGATCGTTACCGACAACAAATGATCTATTTGAATCATGCGTTGATCGAAAAACGGTCGGAACGGGCCCGAAGACATGGCAAAGTTATCTTGTAACATGACAACGCGCCGTCTCATACCGCTAAACTGGTGAAAGACACATCAAAAACACTTAATTGGGAAATATTATCACACCCGCCGTACTCTCTAGACCTCGCCCCGTCTGACTATCACCTTTTCGCATCGATGGGACACTCCCTTGCAGAGCAGTGCTTCGCTAATTTTGAAGAAGTCGAAAAATGGCTCGTCGAATGGTTTGCCTCGAAAGAGAAAAAGTTATTTTGGAATGGTATCCATAATTTGCCTGAGAGATGGGCGAAATGTGTAGAAACCAATGGTCAATACTTTGAATAAAAAAATTTTGAGATTCCTCTGAAAATTAAGTGTTTTCTTTATCGAAAAAACCGGCAAATTTCAACTAACACACCTGGTACGTTAAGAGCAGAAAGTTTCCGGATATCGTTTTTTTTCGATATTCGCGGTTTGGTTCGGTTCATGAATTCGTTCCAACGGGACAGACGGTCAATAAATAGTATTATTTGAGCGTTTTGAGGCGTTGGCGCAAAAACATCCGCCGTAAACGGCCGGAATTGTAGGCCAACAATTCATGGATTTTTCATGACGATATTGCGCCATCGCACTGAGCTGTAGTTGTGAACGATTTAAAGGCCAAAAACTCGTTCTTTTTTTGTTTCCAAAACCCAAGCCACCACTACGTGGAACCCGTTTCGATTCGATTGAGGACGAGAAAGAAAATTTGCAGAGGGAACTGAAGGCGTTCCCGGACAGCACCTATGAGGCATGGTGATTTATGATTGGAAAAAAGTAGGCATTTTTGTATTTCTTGAGAAGGAACATATTTTGAAGGCGACAAAATAAATATTGATGAAGATTAAAACTTTTTCGCTTTCAGGTCTTAATATGTAAGTACCAGAAGGAGAAGAGATAGACCCATTAAAATTTAAACGATATGATCAGAATGAGTTGATTTAGTTTGTCTGTATTTTTTCCGGTCTATCCGTCTGTTTGTACGTAAACTAAATAGTCTCTTAGTTTTTGAGATATTTTAACCAAACTTGGTAGACTATCCTTTATCGGAACCGTAGAAATTGGATCACTATATCACATAAGCGACAGATTTTTCTAATTTAATTATAATTTAGTACTCTGCACACATATGACGGATTACACATTGGTACTGATCCCCAGTGTAAGCAAATGGATCGAAAGACAGCACTGTGAAACTGACTATTATCTCATGCAGTTCATCACAGAGCAAGGCTGTTTTCATCAATACTCGCATAAATACACTCATGCGGAAATTTGCGTACATAGCAATGAGGAGATGGAAAACGCAGAGCATATTTTTTAATACTCCAGCAAGTTTGAAGATGAACGCAAGCAGCTCAAGCAGTGTGTAGGAGGCAAATTGATGCCGGAAAGAGAGAGATAAAAGATACACGGAGATTATTGTAGAATATTACTAAAGCGACTAAGGCTAGATGAGCATGGAGCAGGCCAACAAATATTGAAGATTCCATGATAGTTTGAATCGGAAACTCGCCCTATTCCGATAACGCTTAATAGCATAACAGCAGAGCGGAGCGAAAATAAGACCTTTTTGACTGCCTTACTTCGATTTGATGGACTTTGTGACGGGAATATGGATCGGAAACAAGGCTTTTGCGGTCATGTCTCTCTCTCACTAACAAATCAAAGAGGAGGTGCTGATAGTCTGTAGACTTGGCCTCGCCAGCTATTTAAGTAATTTAATGTACTGAAAGTATGATTCTAAAATTGAAGAACGCGTGAGAGCCGTAGAGCTTATCAGCCCCGTATACTAATAATTCATTCGTAGTTCCGCGGGTTGAGTGGTGGTTAATGGAGAGGAATTTTAGAAACTATGAGGTTGCAAGTCATGAAACTGCTAGGCACAGTACCCATGGGAGTTTCTTCTTCTCGGGCGTCATCCCAAAAAAAATCTTTGGTACCTTTCGGTATTAACGAAATCGGACGGTTCTAACATATGGCTATCAAACACTGATTATTTCTTTTATGAAGCTTCTTTCGAACTCCGTACTCTAGTAGATAAAGTGCGGCCTTTGAGACGCCGTACAGTGCAAACCGAAGACTGTAGAGGAGCATAGTATCGAAGAAGACCGGCAGAAGTTCATCTGCCAACGCGCGCACCAATCGCAGCTATACCCATCAATTTTATGGTAGGTTTTGCAGAAGAATCTGGTATATCCTAAAAATTAAATTGGTGAGCTTCATGGGCAGAGGGAATTATTAGAAAATATTTCTTCAAAAATGAAGCCGGTCATAACGCTACAGTCAATGGGGAACGCTGTAGAGCAATGTTTATAAACCTTTTCGTGCCTGAATTTTAAGATGTTGATGTGAACGACTTTTAATTCCATCAAGACGACGCAATATGTCATGCAGCCAACAAAAGGATCAATTTATTGAAGAAAACATTTGGTAAGCGCATTATCTAGCGCCATCGGCCTATGGACTATTTTTTATGAGGTTATGTGAAGTCACTTGTTTACGCAGATGAGCCCGAGATCATAGACGCCTTGGAAGAGAATATTCTGCATATTCTTCCTGAGATACATCCCCAAATGCTGGGAGAAGTAATCGAAAATTGAGCCTCTCGACTGGAATTTATTCGAACCAGTCACGGCGGTCACTTGTCCGTAATCATTTATAAAATATAATACAAACCTTTATCTATATAATAAAGCTGAATACCTGGTCAAAATTTTAAATTATCTGCGGTTTATTTCCCTTGGAAATCATACGTCTAAAATAACGCCCTTTAAATACCATCTTCTAACATTACAAATAAAATGTTTGTACTGAGAAAGTGAATTTTGAATAAAGACTTACATATATGTATTTTCAATGAAATATTTTTGCAAAAAACTTCCTTAACGGCATACGATTAAACGGTAGGTATAACGAAATGGCCTCAGAAAGAAATCCGGTGCCATTACTTCAAGTAATTTTGCTAACAAAGAGATGTTCGATGTTTCGAAGTTCCAGATCAGTGATTTACAACATAACGTACCGTTTTTGAAAATTCACGAAGCTTGTACGTGAAAAATCGAAAATTTAATGAAAATTTCAAATTGGAAAAATAAATTTAGGTTAAGAAAATTTTGAACGTAACCTCATTTTTCTAACTTTTTTCTTAGGAATCTAACTTTTTTCTTAGAATCTACTATAATCCCCTTAAACATTCACGACATTGGGATTGACCGCTTCAAAAGGTGTTGAGAGAATAATTTTTTTATGTTTAGAAATTTTCTATACACCCCACAAGAGATTAAAAACACGCAGCATCCAAGTATTAAAGATCTCGACATCATTCTGTGGCCGATTCTCTTTACTTTCGATCTATAACCATTAAAAGAATATCGGTTCAAAACTATTTAACAAATCATGGTCCCCAAGAACTCATCATTTTTGCAGTTCCAAGTGATTTCGCTGTGAGTCGGGCTCTAGTTCAGTATAATCCATAATAAGAGGGAGGTCATATACCTATATGTATAAATGGCGATGATAAAAACTGTAATATTTTCTTTAATCGTAGCAAAACTGATGGAAATACATTTTTGGCTAAAGTCAGGTGATTGGAGGTATAATTTTATACAAGACTTGAAGCTGAAATGGTCTTCAAAGATCTCAGTATGCATTTGCTCTCTCAGGAAAAAATCATGGGAGAAGAATTATCAACAAGGGCAAGTGGTAAACCTAGCAAAAATATGCATATACATACATACTCTCGGCAGAAATAATTTGCGTACATAATACCAACAAAAGGAACTCATTAAATATTTACAATTTTTTTTAAATTCCAATTTATTTTATATTCATTATGGGATCTTATATTTGAAGATTTATGAAAATAAAAGTGATTAATTTTTTAATAGTAACATACAAACAAAACAAAAAACACAGGCGACTATAAAAATCAATAGAAAAAGTCAGCGTACACGGTACTTCCTCGTGGAGTACATCCTTAAGCATATCCTTTGAGGTAATTGTGCGATACTCTGTTTTTTTTTTAATTTTACGAATGGTAGTAACGCATAGGGTCTTCTGAAAGTATTCCTTAACATTTTGAGCAATTTTGGGTGCTGAAAGTCGGTGGTGTTGCTTCACACAACGCCGGGTATCTTTGCAATTTTTTAACTCTCTTTGGATGAAAGTGTCCTTCCAACAATCCGACCAATTTCACGATGTGATTTTCCTTCTTCGAAAAGTTCAACCATAGTGTCTCTTTCAGATGGGCTTATTTCTTTTCCTTTGGACGACATTGCTATTATACATTTAATAACAAGCAGAATAGACTTAAAATCTTTTCAAATTACTGTTTTTATGGAAAAAAGTAAAATTATAGTTTTCCGACACTATCACACTAGGTTATAACGCGGGGAATTACCTTTTTACTACTTTTACGAAGACTTTTTTTGCCGAGTGTATATCTTTTTCTTAAATCTCTTCAAATTTTGGCTCATTACTAATAAAATTGTACATATTGCTTGTAGTAAATAAATATATTTAAATCTATTTCCTCCCAACGCTGGCAGAAACCACTACCGACTAAGTAATTACAGGTAATCAATATCGCACCAAAGCGCCATGCATTACAACAGCTTCTCAACTAATGCATTGCTGCAACAGGCTGCTGCTTCCACCATCTACATGCGTGTACATGTACGTGTATACATTGGCTCTATAATAAATTGCAGAACGTGTAATTTTTTCGCGTTTTACAAGTGATTTCCAAGACAAATGTTAGCCACTCGGACGAAATCTGTGTAATTAGTCGAGTAATTAGTACGGATTTAAAATTACAAAAGGGACAGCAAAACGAAGTGTGTAGAGGAAGCAAAGCAATTCAGAAGCATAACAAAAGAGAAAACAACAACAAACGTCGTCGCTTTATGAGTTGGAAAAAGTAAAATCTATTGTCGAGAGTGAACAGCTAAGCCGCGCCTGGCAAAGTGGTGCCGACTGAAACTAAAAAAACTGCTAGAAAAGATAATATAATTACAAAAATGCAAATAAAATAGGTTAAAAAATTGGAAAAACAAATCTCTCCTGTAAAATTCCATGGTACTTTAACATAGCTGAGCCGTAAGCCCTGGCAGCTAGTGCTCCTTTCTCTGTAAAATAATAATTGTATTATTATTTTTCATTTATAATAAATAAATAATTTAACATAGCTTCATGCGCTTTCATGATATTGCATGCAGGCATCTTCTATTCCTTAACCCTACTTCAACCTTTCGCATTAAAAACAGCTTTTGTAATTTTGCTGTAAAATGAATACCGAGATCATAAATTTTAGCCAGTAAGACCATCTAATCTGACTGTCACTTTTCTCTCAAGCATTCAACAGAGATTCTCTGCGAAATGCGCATATTTTACAAAAACATGCTAGTTTTTAACTAGTCCAAAAACAACCGGTTAGTTTATCATTGTTTAAATGTAGACAAAGGGAAATAAAACAATAATTATTATTAGTTTTGTTAGCGGTCGTTCTACTGTCACTAACCTAGCCTGTTTCTCTCGTTATTGCATTGCATCTTTTAAGAAGGGATACCAAGTTGAAGTCGTCTACCGATTTTTCCAAAGCCTTTTTTACTGTGCCTAGGTTTCCATTTTCTTTTCTATCTTGGCGTAGGTCAAATCTCTCCGATGGATTCCCCTTTGTTTACTTAGAGAATACGAGATCTTATACCTTTAAGGCCACCTCTGGAGTACTTCAAGTTAGCATTATTGGTCCCTTATGATTTCTTATTTTTATAAATGACTCTGGAACTTGCTTTAAAAATACAAACTTCTGACTATTTAAATGAATTCGTTGTTTTTCAAATGCTTTACTATTGCAGAAGGATCTTAACAATTTAGCTAATTGGAGCATTAGAAATAATTTGCTCAGGTCGACTTATTATCTATTGGGAAAATAGGCTATCTATTGTTAATGAAATCTTGGATCTTGGTGTGTGGTTTGATGAGGTATTTATCTTCATTAATCACTAAACCTTATTCTAACCTTGCTTTTATACGTCGGTATGGTGGTGGTTTCAAAGTTCCCTACACCCGTAAAATTTTATATACTTGAAACCGTCCATCATTTCTCTGATCCCCTAACTTCTTATACTTCCCGGTGTATGCCAATAAATTTTACATCTCTTTCTCTTCGAGAATCGTCCTGCCGATCACGGAAATCCCCTCATCAGCGATCTTAATAAGAAGATTCGGCGTCAAGTTTACATTCAGAGGCGGTATTAGTGGGAGGAGCACTTAAGATCCTGTAAATTCTCCTCTGGGCCACAGTTAAATTGCTGTCAAACCCGACGAGACGCTAAGGCCGGATGGAAATTTAATTCGCTATCGCGCCTTATCGGAGGCGAAGAGGGACGCGGGCTATTTTAGCCGACATTTTACACTGCACCCTTAGGTAGTAAAAAGCAAGTGAAAAGTGACCCCTGTCTTCGCAAACTACCATACACTAGCGTAACGTTTGATTTATACAGGTCAAATGTTCAGGGTTCCATCGGGAAGACAAAATCCGCCTAATCCATCGGTCCTGACGGAATAAGCAAGCTGATGCTACAACCCAGGACCAGCGTGAACAGACGATCTCTCCAAGGTCTTCAATTTATTTTTGACCAGCCTAAAACTACCCGGACATGTGGAAAATGGGTAGTGTGGTCCCGGTACTAAAACCGAGGAAAGGAGCCAACAAAGGAGAGCCTCATCGGCCGATATCTCCCCTCTCCCCAGTAGCGAAGATTCTTGAGGCCTTTTTGTTCCGGATTTTCATCAACCATCTGAAATCAACAACACACGAGCAAGGCTACTGTAACGTGCCCAACACCACAACTGCATTTTACGTCATAAACACCAAAACAGTCATTGGTCTTAACCAAAACCGGCACTTGCGCGAACTATCCTGGTAGCACTGGATCTGTCAAAAGCTTTTGACAATGTCAATCATTCAGTGCTACTATCGAACATTGAGGAGTCCTCATTACCGCCGCGGTTAAAAACGTGGACCATGGACTACCTGAGTGGCCAACGGTAGAATTTCGAGGTCAAAAATCAAAACTCATAAATATTAAAAAAGTGAAGAGTTTCAACAGTCTGCACTCCTTCACTCCGCAAACGACTACAATTGTCCCAAAACTCCAGAGCCGCAACAACCGGCAGCACCTGAGGAAAAGATAAGGAAACATTGCTGGACAAGCACTACCCGCCATTCAGAGAGTCCGACAACACCTTTCTGAACTCCCTCGGGGTACAAACCACCACCTATTGCAGACGAAAAGCTCGAGCTGCCTACTGAGAGTCCCGCGTAATACTGGCGCAACTAAGATCTGGATATTGTAGTAGACTAAACTCCTACTTATCCAAACTTGACCCCCCCATACCCAACGTATGTCCTAGGTACATGCAATGAGTCCCCGCATTCTCACCAAAACCTACTCTGGCGTATAAACCGGAGTTTTCGGGAATTGTGATATGACTGCCATGATTTGAGATGAAATGATTTTGAACTACAAACTCGATTCGAGGCATATCTAGATAAGTGAGTATGATCAAAAAGAGGGATTTATCTTTAAATTTTAGTACACAGAAAATAATGTAGCAGACAAAGAACTCAAGCTGATCCGCGGGACTTGAGCAATCCTAGCACAACTATGGTATGGATATGGCTGTAGATTTAACTCAAGTTTATCAAGATTTGTCTCATATATAGGAATTTCTAGACTATAATGAGTCTGCGTGCGACTCTAGCCATATTTTTGGATGCCTATTACATCAACTCCTCAAACACCTCTTCTCGTTTCCTGGGCTTTCTGTTAGAGAATCTCGATGGCAGTGAATAAAAGCACAGACTCAGGGAGACTTAATCAAAAACTTACTATTCCTTAAAACTTAGGGCAGGAAGTACTATATGCTTTGCTTGTTTAAAAGGCCTTTTTTCATAGAAAAAGAAACTCTCACAACTCTTAGACAATTTCACCTTTGTGGAATTTGAACTCAAGCAGATACGTATATATCGCTTTTCTGTGATTTTAACAAGAGTTTACTTAAGCAAGTATAATTTTTAGTAAATTTCAATTCTCTTTCCTTTTTTTTTAGACGTGAATAATTTTAGCAATTTCATATGGTAATAACGTGTCTTGACTTGCTGTCAAACAAAGCTGTACACACAGGCTCTAAATCCAATGGATTTTTCATAACCTCTCAACCACCACTGCCTTATCAAAAAAAAAAAAAATCATAAAAATTGCATAGTTTGGCTTAGCATAAATCATCGTTAAAAGACGCGCGTTAAGCGCCAATAAGCTGCGTGCCAAAATCTCAAAGAAAAGAAACAAAAAAAAAATGAAAAGGAGCAAACACCTGAATATCCTTGTGTACATATCATTCATTGCCATTATTTGAAGGTGTGCGCAATATTTGTGAGATTGAGAATAGAAAGATAAAGAGAGATTTATCAATTATACATATTGTACATACATACAAATGTGAGTGCATGAAGGCACATTGCTCCATGGAGTCATTGTCTGCCACAGCTGTTGCCGCAGTTAAGGACCATTATCATATTTTGACTTGAAAAATAATAATTTAAGTATGTACCATTGTGGCTTACTCATATGCATATATGTATAAGTGTATACTAATGTCATATAAGCTTTCAAATACTCAACTACATGTGTGTGTACATTATGTAAATTTTTATTGTTTTCTCAAGCGAAGGAAGCAAAATCAGTGATTTTCGAGAAAAAAACACAAACTCACATCCTTATGTGTGAAAATAAATTATATTATAACAGTTATTACATACGCTTACACTCACGCATCATCTTCACTTCAAATTACATACACCTTTCTGACATAAAGGATTTATTTGCCTTAATGTTGCCATTGAAATTGCTTTCTAAAGTTATTTATCCTTTGGCTATATCCTTAAATATTGCTTTTGGTTGTTTGCTGATATTATTAAGATTATAACTATATAGCGAAATCTCGGTAATTTATAGTTTTACAACAAAAGTCTCGGCATTGATTTTCTTTCTCAGTTTTGTTTAAAATGGCCATTGCCTACAATCGATTCAATAAATCTTGTTGCCTGTTTGGAATATTGGTGTTCAAAATTTTGATGCTTATAGTCTCCTCACTTTGGGAAGCCTACATCTTCTAATACATGGATGGGCTTCTTTGGAAATCAATCGATCTGAGAAAATCACCCCTTCATTACTCGAGCGATTTTTTCAAATCTCCTATTCCTTCCCTATTAAATAATCCGCTTAATAATTCCTTTGGTTATAGCAAGCAAGAAATCAATATTCCCTGAGCATACGAATTTAGTCTGCACGAATATCGTTACAGAATTTTTTTCTGGGAGAATTCTGCTTAACCAGTCACATTATAGCACTCACCACAGCCGTCGTTAAGGCACTCAAGTCATCAAATTCCACAATTGGTGCCACAACCCTCATTATTATCTACAAGAAATTTGAAAATTTTTCACATTAGTGACTTGATGTTCAACATTTGCAGAGCAGAATGTCTTGTGTGAGGGTCAGAGTTAGCCAGCAAACAGCTACTTGTGCAAACAAATCACGTGCAATACGACACAAGGCGCTGTATGTTCGGTATTTCACTACATACGTACATAGGTACATTTGATAACATTTGGTCGGCAAACTGAATTTTCGGCCGTAAAGGAGTTGGGAAAATGTTGTTTGACTATGAGAATGTTTTAGCATTAATACAGTGTTGCTTCAACACCCGCACATTTCCGGTAACATTTATTTTAAATGGATTTTTTTCTTTACCATTTTCCAAGTGGTGTAAATTTCAAGGTAATTGACTGACGGCTTGCCGTTGCTTAGATGGGGGTGAAAGCGGTTATTTGTATTACACATGCCGGCTGACTACTTCTAGTGCTGTTTTGCTATGTTGTACAGGTTTCACATGCTTCCTCTTTTAATTTACATCTCCTCTTTTTTTATTTTATTCAAACTCACCATTAGATCACGCGGTAGGTGTTTGCGCAACAATCAACCATGAAATTAAAATTGTATTGTAATATACTGTTGTTAAGAGTAGCTTGAATCTAATGTTCAGCCACAAATAAAACGCGCACTATAACTAACATCATTTCGTCACCTCGCTTGACTGCTTTGACGCTTGGCCAACGCAGAATTGCCAATGTTCGTATATTTAGTTTCTAGGCAACTATAAAGTACCTTTGCCGTGCCTAATTTATTCCACTTCTGAATGTTGTGCACATATTGCGCTATCATAAAGCGATGCAGAGACAACCGAGCCGGAAAAATAAGTAAATCCTTACCTTATGATTCGAGATTATGCCAAAGTTGACATTGCAGTTCGAGATGAGAAAGTAGATTAAAAACAACTTTATACAATTTAAATTTTTCCCTTTGAATTTAAATCCCATGAGGATCGGTAATTTAGCTTTTAAGGGGTGTAGATAAAGCCACTAAGCTGTTATCGTTTACACACTAAATTTTTTCATCGTAAGAATTCGGGAATGTTCGTTGTTTTGCTTGAGGTTCACGTCAATATTATGTGGTCGAGAGTGATAATGCCTCAGCACTCGATGTGTATGAAACTCAGCCCGACTTCTAGCGATAGAACCAAAAATAAAATATTTGATTAGTTCTTTTGTAATAATATATGAATATAAGACAAATATTTTTTACGAGAAACACCAATTTGAGGGATCAGTAAAGCGAATTATGAAATGTTTAACACACAATTTTTTAATATAAAGTTAAAAAAAGATGAACGCTCAATTAAGTAGTTTGAATGATATCACGTTTAGTTCATATCTATTTTTTTCACTTTCCTCTTTCTACTCTTCCCCTATTATTACTTTACTCCACAGCCATACTTTTTATGACAATACCACAGAGGCAGTCACTTTGAATACAGTTTTACCACAAAATTCACGGCCGCCGTAGTTTTCAGCGGTTGCCAACCAAGCGGAACATAAATATATCTAGTTGTTGTTGCCTATTGAACACTCTTCACCCTAATTATATTTTTGTGAATACGAATGTCACAATGAAGCAGACGACATTTCCAGTTAAATTGTAACAGTTAATTTAATGATATTCATGACTTAGAACTAAGCGTTGACTCCAATTCGATTCCACTTCTGAGTTTTTTCGTACGGCTGATAAACTTTTAACTGCTAAGCGTTGACTTTAATTTTATGCCACTTCTGACTTTTTTCCGACTCATAATTTCTTCATTCAAATTTACTCACCTGCATTAGTATGCATTTGAAGCATTTCTATGTGGGTGTTGGCTTTTCTATCCACACTAATTTTCCACAATACTAAATGACCCTCATTTAATGTCTCTTTTATATGCAATGAGTGCAACGCTGAGTTTTCCTCATCTGTTTTGGGCTTCAAACAGCCCATATGTTTGCACGTTCAATGACCCAACGATGGTCGATTTCACCTAAAAGGTGTCATATTGGTTGCATCACAATTGTTAAGAACACCACGGACTACACCATAATGCGGTTAGCTTCGCTGGGTCTGCTCCCTTACATGAGTTTGTTTTACTGCTCTTTGAAGTGATATAGTTGGCGGGTGTTATCTCGTGACAGCCAATTGTTGAGGCAGACTGCGTGTCTGACATGTGGTAAACGTGTTTTAAATAAATATTTTTTTTTTTTTGCTGTTGGCACAACATGTTGTTCGCTGTGGTTGTGGAGCAATGTGTGAGGGTGGCAATTAATTTATTTAAAGCTGTTTTATTTTATGAGCATAATTATTTATTCGATCTAAGATAATGATAAATTTACACTGCTATGCCACGCGGGATGATTTAAATGTTACAATTGGAAATGATAAATTTATATATGGTAATATATATAGTGGTATGTTGGCATATTTTGTAATAATAAATTAATGTGTTAATATGTTTTTAACTGATTTTTTCTATAACTGAAAGATACTGCTTTCAAACAATAAAAAAATGGAGGGTTGAAGTTTAAAAACCCATGGCTATGGGCAAAAAAGACTTACAATCGTAATCGACTTTATCAAAATTCGTACATTGAGTGGTGCAGTGCAATCAAAAGCGATTGAGATACGGTAGAGGATTTTCACCTCGATCTCTTCAGCCATCAACGCTTTCAACTGAAGACTGAAGTTAACATACGAGTAACTAAAGTGAAATAATTGCTGACTAAAAATCGTAACTTATATTTTACAGACAGACAAAGTTGTCTCACGAACCAATGCGTATCTCTTCAAGCTGTCGCTCGACTAGTTCTGAAAGACCTGAAGTTACTTCAAAAACTCATTCGGAGAAAATCGTTGATGATATACTAGAACGAGTCAATTCATCGCTGCCATCGAATTTTTTGACAAACATTCCGCAAGTACCGTTGAATATCCGCTGTATTCAAGTGATATGTTTTCCGGCATATCAATTGTATTTATCCTTTCAGGTACCCGTTTTTAGTCGACAGAAGTTATAAAAGAGAACACGCGACGGAGGTGGTTTTAGAAATTGGAATTAAAAAGAGTTCTGTAGATTGGATTTTCGGTTGACCCAAATGTATTGTTTCAGAAGAGACATACTTTAAAGGCTATACAATAAATTTCAATAAATACTAAATATTTTGTGCTCTAGTGACCAATTCCCGGATATTTTTCTGACAGAATGTACAATATGTCAGAGACAAATCTGAGGCAAAAAACAAATGTAATTTAAGTTTATGACGCTCTCAATGAGTGTTCGGAGAATATAATCTCAAGATGGCTTTAAGTTATTCCTCTCTTTTTTAACTTCTTAAAGAGCACAGTGCTGATAAGATTAAAAAAAAATATTTAAAAATAGTTTGAATGTTGAAAAAGGGATAAGAAGAGCTCACGGAAAGATTATGAATACAAAGAATTGCTCTCTAAAAAATATAAAATCTAAAGTTTTCAGACTCTTACATCAATTGTTTTTTTTTCTCCTTTTTTTTGCACTACAAATGCTTCATATCGGAAGCTGGTGCATAAGCTTATTAAATATGTAGACAATTTTTATGTTATCCCTTTTTTTCCTCCCTCATGTGAGTTTGTTGCACCGAGCCCTATTGGCTGCATTTCTTATGCACATTTCCGCGCTTCGCAAGAAACCATGCATAATTAAAATCCATTAAATAGCTGCTGCAATCATTACGAAAAAGTAACGGAAGTAACCCTGCAAGCAAGTGTGGGTGCATCGCAAACTAATGCAATTTGTTGCATAAAGTTGTTGCTCGAAGTCAGATAGCGTGGAGAGAATTGCGAGCGCAAAAGTTCTTTCTACAGCGTTTCTTCTGCTACTGCCAAGGATGATTGGCGAACTTGAAAAAGCTTGCAAAACTTTTTTCAATATTAGATGTGGCAAGTTCACAAACTAGATGAAGGCTGCAGCTGGGAGAGCGCAAATGAAATTAAAAATGAAGTTTTCAGTATTTAAAGCAATCAAATCAAAGGTAGCTGATTAGCCAGCCTGGTAGAATTAAAAAATTAAGAGCGGCACTCAATAAATGCTAGCACACTTTTCCACTTAAGCCAAGAGCAGAGATTTCTAACGGCAATAAACAGTTGAAATGGAGCAAAACCCAAATGCCACTGGCACTTGAACAACATTTGTAGTAGTCAGTACCAAGAAATGCAATTGAAGTAGCTGAGAGCGCTCGGTTAACCGCTATTAAATCAATTCATCCGCCGACCATCAGCAACTTTGCTCTGAGTGCTTAAAATGTACTCACACCCATGGGGAGTTCAACCCAAGCACGAAGCTCTTCATATCACATGTGTGAGTATCGTATTTTGCCTCTCATGTGGGCAAGTGAATGAAGGCAAGGGAGAGTATGTCTCCTATACCCGATACTTACTAACAAAGTGCCAACAGTGTCAAATCAAGCATGACACTGCTCTCTTAACTTAATCAACACTCACTAAGTAAGTACTTTTAAATATATTTCCATCCATTGATTGACCACAAAATATATTTTTCACTCTTCAGAAACAACGCTTTTGGCAACTGAAAATTAATTTACCTTGCTTTCGGTTAGCAGAAAAAGATTTTCAATCATTTCAACTAATTTACTCGATGGTTAAATGTAGATTAAAAGATTGATTGAGGGAATGGAAGATTGTATGAGCAGTAGTGGCGGGCGTTTTAATGCTCTCCGTACTGATTTTACCTGTCAAGTGTGGTCTGTTGAGTGCTTTTTTGCATTGGTTGCATTGCAGTCTTTAGTAGACACATAATTGAAATTTTATTTGCTGCCTTTTTCCATCAATTCACACTCCACACCTTTATTTTGGAATTTTTATATTAATTTCTGTTTAATTCTTTACACACATGCGTAAAAGATTTTTATTCAGACGCTGTGTCGTTTTAAACGACTGATTTACTCGATCATAGTTGACACGCAAAGGTCAGGAGATTATGGATACACGTACTTACTTACTTACTTTACTGGCCTAGATACCGCTTACGCCATTCGCTTCTTCCTTTTGCTGTGTGGCGCCAAATTGGAAATACCAAGTAAAGCCAGGTCTTTCTCTACCTGGACCTTCCAACGGAGTGGAGATCTTCCTCTTCTTCTGCTTCCACCGGCGGGTACTGCATCGGAAACTTTCAAAGCTGGAGTATTCGTTACCTCACTTTTATTTTGGAGTACCCTACATGGCCTAGCCAGCATAGCCGCTGCTTCTTGATTCGCTGAATTAAGCCAATGTCGTCGTATAACTCGTACAGCTCATCGTTCCATCGTCTGCGATATTCGCCGTTGCCAACTCGAGGAGGACCATAAAACTTACGCAAAACTTTTCTCTCGAAAACTCCTAACGCCGACTCGTCAGATGTTGTCATCGTCCATGCTTCCGCACCATATAGCAGGACGGGATCGATGAGGGACTTGTAGAGTTTGGTTTTCGTTCGTCGAGAGAGGACTTTACTTTTCAATTGCCTGCTTAATCCAAAGTAGCACCTATTGGCGATTGTTGGTGATTCTGCGCTGGATTTCAAGGCTGACATTATTTGGTGTTGATGCTGGTTCCTAGATAGACGAAATTATCTACGACCTCGAAGTTATGACTGTCAACAGTGACATGGAAGCCAAGTCGCGAGTGCGAAGACTGTTTGTGTGATGACAGGAGATATTTCGTCTTGCCCTCGTTCACTACCAGACCCATATCCTTCGCTTCCTTGTCCAGTCTAGAGAAATCAAAACTCACGGCGCGGTTGTTGAGGCTAATAATGTCAATACCATCGGCGTACCAGCAACTGTACACTCTTAAAAAGATTATATCTTCTCTATTCAGCTCTGCAGCTCGTTTTATTTTCTCCAGCATCAGATTGAAGAAATCACATGATAACGAGTTACTCTGTCTGAAACCTTGTTTGGTATCGAACGGCTCGGAGATGTCCATCCCAATTCTGTCAGCTCTTCTGGTTTTGTTCAGCGTCAGTTTACGCAGCCGTTTAAGTTTTAAGGGGATACCACATTCAGGCGGCTTTAAAATCGGCGAAGAGGCGGTGTGTGTCGATTATGTTTTCACGGGTCTTTTCTAAGATTTGGCGAATGTTGAATATCTGGTCAATGTTCGACTTACCAGTTCTAAAACCACACTGATAAGGTCAAATCAGTTTGTTGATGGTGGGCTTTAGTATTTCACACAAAACGCTTGATAGGACCTTATATGCGATTAAGGAGGCTTATTCCACTGCCAAATCAGGAATGAATACGATTGACATTGGTGAAGATATCTATGCTGAAATAGAAGCTTCGCCTTTAACTTTAAAGTCCCACATCCCACATTACACGAATTTAGAAGGATATGAAAAGGTAGACGAACTGGCTCGATCTCGTGCCGCTAATGATGCTCTCAGGGTCTTCATGTGGCTCCTAAAGCAGTGGACCCTAGAGGAACAAAGTCCCTATGAAAGTTTTAGTATCATTATGGCAAAATAATTAATTATATTTGTAGATGCTTTGCGAAGCTGCTATCTCTGCGACATATCTTCACAAACTACATAATTAGACTTCACTAAAAACGGTGGAGCACTAACTTTACGTGGTATCGGTTTAAAGCCGATCGACATGTCTTATCTTAGGGTGTGGTCAAAGGACACACCAGCGGGCTGAAATAGAAGTGTACAATTAAATAGGGAAAAAGGAGAAAAATATAATTTTTTTTTCTATTGGATAAATCTAAAAAAACGGTCCACAATGTACATATTTATGTGAAAAATATTTAATTGAATTAACGTAATAAAAGCATTCAAAATATATGCATTACGACCGCAACGTCAACCTATAACTTAACCAAGTTAATAAATACAACAATAAAAAATTCTCAAAAAAAAAAATAAAAAAATAAAAAAAGCTCTCAAAATCAAATTTAAAACAAAACATTAAAAAAAATTTGTTTGCCTACAAAGCAGATTTAACTTATCAAATTACGCTTGCGCAACCGCAGACTGCGGCAGATTTAATTGGACGCGGCCAACGAGCGGATGGGATGTGTATGCGCGTTTACATTTAACAAACACCTATGTTGCAGTTAACATATGTATGTACGCACAAACACACAATAAGCTGGCAGAAATTAGCGCGCGTTGCGTTGCGTTCGCCACAAAGCTGCGGTGACCGTTGATTAGGTTAACTACTTTCATGCGCTTAACAAACTGTCCTGCATTGTTTTGGATTACTACTAGTAACTCGCTCAGCTATCACCACAATTGCTCTCTTTTTGCTTGCTTTGCTTACGGTATTGAAAATTGTTGTTGCACGAAATTTGTTTAAAATTTATTGTCTTTTGCAATGGATTTTAGTGGTCAACGGTTAGCGGCAGCGTTGGTGAGATGGTTACAATGCGTGCTTCATACATACATATGTACATAGAGTATTATGCGTAACTCGATTTTACCGGTTTTGTGGTTTTTTATTTTCGGAAGCAAAAATTCTTATTTATTAACTATGCAAGCGTAGTTGTTATTCGTTGTTACTTGTTGTTAAATGTATTTGTTGCTTAATTTTTTGTTTATACTCATGTAACTTTTATATTGGGTTTTTTGTTGTTCCTGCTTTATGTTCTATGTTCGTTAATATCATTTGTTGTGGTTGAGTTTATAACGAGATTCTTAACATAGTCAATAAAGTTAATTAGGAAGCTATTGTTTATCTGGCGTAGTTTGTTCATGTTAAGGGATCATATGTCGTAGGTTTATTTTAGCAATATTTGCACACATTTTTTCACATATTTATAATACACAAACCTATTATGCATCATTTCATAGGATTTTTTGACGTTCAAACAAATATTTACACACTCGTATGTGAGCTTTTTGCTATTTTTCTTTGTTTACTTTCAAAGTGTGTTAATAAGGCATTCAACTTACCGACAGTTTGAAAGCTAATGGTACGTTGTGAAATCGCTGTTGCCAGCCACTCGCCCGGTCATTCGCTAAATGAGCAACACTCGCACACAAACATTTTACACTAACTTTGAAAACACAAATTGAACTTTGATATTTTAATAAAATACTTTATTTCATTCTCACTAATCTACGTGTATGTATTTAAATTACACTTGCACTTTTAACAACTTCCTTTTGCCGACCACGAGAAACGGAAACTGTCATTTGTGCAGTTACCAAGCACATCAGGTGATTTATGAACTGCAGGGTAACACGCATAAATGGTATTTATTATTTTTATTTAATGTTAAGTATGATATTTGGATTTAAAAGATAAATACTTTGAATATTATTCAGTTGAATACATACATATTACGTTGCGCATATAGAAAAAGTATATTCCAATTGCATATGTCTATAAATTTATCAATATTCTAATCTAATATGGGAAACTTTATTCACAGAGTGCATCAAATGAGCCTTACCTTTTGGTTCGATAAAAACAAAAGATTTCTAAATTTTGTTGGGTAAGCATTAGTGCATATACATACATATATATAGCTGTGTCAATAAAAAAATTCACTTCTTATATAAATATATAAATAAAAATAATTGGCGCTTTGAAGAGCATTTATTTCATGCAAGGGCAAGGGGCAACGGCAATTAGAAAAATTAGTATTCTATAATTTTGGATCTTTGGTAAGACCAGAACTCGAACTCAGGTCTTCCGAATGACCGTGCGCACTACTACCAATTGGCTAGTGGCTTATTTTAACCGCTGAAGCGATTTGCGGCCGAGCATTTCCACCAATTTTTGGTGTGCGTCTTGGTATTTTCCCAACAAATTGATATTTACAGTTTATTCTAAGCCGCCTTCAATCGGCTGATGGGTTTTTATGAGGCAATTAGTCACCGAACTTTGGCCATCCGAAAAGTAGTATGCATTGCTAACCATTCGGTTCTTTCGGCAGCTTGGTATTGGTATACGAGGGGATTAATACTGTTCGATTAGTTGATGACTTTAATTTGTTTTTGTTAAATATAAATTTACCAACTCCTTTGTAATTTCTTTATTAGTTTCCTTTCAAATTTTGGAACGAGCGTCTAAGATGAAGACAAGAAAACGCAAAATAGCTAATGATTGGTTAGACGAAATTCCACAGCCAAAGCAAACAGAAATTCGCTATGTGATTCTCTTCGGGTTTCGACGTTATTTACAGCCAATACAAATATTCATTGAATGCGAAATTGCATACGGAACGATTACACGTCTTTAAAGCCTATTTCTAAGTGGTTCCGAAGATTCCAGAACGTATATTTTTCCATAGAGGACGAGCCCCGAGAAGGTCGACCGAAATCTTCGTCGATGACGTCACTGTAGCTCTGGTGGAGTCCATAATTGTCAAAGACCCAGGATTGATGAAATGATTGCTAATGAATTGGGCTTAAATGCCATGTCCATGGTATCGCGAATATTAAGTAATCAACTGGGATACACAAGAAACCTGCTCGATGAGTACCACGAATTTTAAATGAGGCCCAAAAAGAGGCACGGGTGTATTTTGCTCAATTTTTCTTTAACAAATTCGAAAATGGTCAGTCTAGTTGCTTTAAAAAAGTCGTTACCGGTGACAACTCTTGGTTCTATAAATACGATCCAGAAACCAAACAGCGGTCCATGACGTGGAGTCCAACAGGAGCAAACCCACCCGTAAAATCTAAGCGAAAAAAATCAGCAGCAAAAGTAATGAAGTCAGTTTACTTCACCTGATCTAAAACCGTAGCTGCTATTTCACTGTAAAAGGGTCAGACGATAACTGCATAGATATATATTATATAACATTTATTTAATCTTGTTTTTTTACAAAATAAAGCAGCTTCTAAATATTTTGTCGCAAAGCAAATCAGTGTTATTCTGAAATCTGATTTGGAGGGCGATCGAATTAACTATTTTGGAATAAATCGATAGACTACGAGTTTCAATTTTGTGAAGCATAGAATTCTAAGATATGTGAGTGTTAGGTTTCTTTACAAAGCATTTCATAACCTGATCTGTCTTTTCTCGTTATTGTAAGACGTTGCTAGAATTAGTGGAATGTTATTGAGATCAGAGACCAATAGTACAATAGTCGAGCAGGTGGCAACCATTTTGAAATGTTAGTCTCTAAATATAGGTGAAATGAATTTTTTATGTTTATTAATGTGAAAGAGCTTTGTCCCTAGCTTTATTAATTCGTTTTATGAGCCAGTTTTATGATTTTTGTTGAAAAAAAAAACTTGATTTGCAGTGGTGTTGATTACTTAGCTTTATTCACCTTTGGGAGAGATTCGATTTAAGGACGTTGAATACTTTGCTAATAACTTTTGAAACAGTATTATGATATTTTTGAAAGGTTTACTCCTTCTCTCTGTCTCTATCAACCTTTCGTAAAGTTCTTAACCTAAAAACCGCACCCTTTTTTTTAGTTTGAATCCTTTTCATTGATATCCATAAAGAATTATAGAAAGCTTCCATTGATTGTGGTCATAATATCACTACTTGTAAAATTTTTCAATAAGAAAATCTTCCAATGTACAAAATAAAAGTAAACAATTCACAAAGCAACAAAACAAAAGAGTTTTGACAGTTTGAGTAGGATTTTCCATTTTTGATAGGGCCGCCGAACATTGCCGAAATGGAGATCAAAATCGATGGGAAATCTATTCCTATAGGATTCCTGAACAGCTTCAAAAAACTGGTAAACAAAATTTTTTTAAAAATTGTACATTAATAAGTATTATGCGTATTTTCGTAAATTAGTAGCACCCTGCATTGGCAGATCAGTAATAACGTCAGATTATTATGACATTGACAGTTTTGTTTATTGGTGATACAAATGCAAGCGGAAATCAAGTTTAAATTAAAATTATTTCGTGAGCTACTTTTATCAATTGTACGGTTTTTCTCTCTTTTGAATAAGTTTATTGTGTACTACGTCAATGTTGTGAAAAGTTTAGCATCGTATTGTTTATGAAGAGTGTAGTGTTTATATGTATGTATGTAATTCGAATGTTGTACGTAATTGGAGTAAGCGCGTCGGTTATGTGAAAGCAAAATTAATATATAAAATGAAACGGATTTCAAAAAAATGTTCGCTATGGCCCAAAAAACTAAATAGCTAATCAATAAGAATAATATACTAATTTACATTGCAATGAAACTTTCGCTTACTGTAACTAATACTTCATTTCGCAATAACATGTTGCTCCAGTTTAAATGTTCCTCAACAATGCTTTTGGTTTGTATATTTGTTTAATTTAATTTTTATAATATATTTTATAACATAAATATATATGCATATACTTAATTACGTGCAATGAGAGCATGAAAAAGTGAAATGCATTTGTGTGTGGAGAATTGGAAAATTAAAAAAAATGAAGTTAAAATTAATATTAAAAATAATAAAATTAATTAAAATGAAATAAAATAAAAGAATTTTAAATATAATAAAATAAAATAACATAAAATAAAATAAAATAAAAAAAATGGAATACAATAAAAAAATAAAATAAATTCGAATAAAATAAAATAAAATTAAATAAAATTAAATAAAATGAAACAATTTCAAATAAAAATTAAAATAAAATAAAATGGTATAAAATAAAAATTAGATAAAAAATGAAAGAAAATAAAATAAAATAATATAAAATAAAAAAAATAAATTAATATAAAATAAAAATTAAATAAAATAAAATAAAATATAATAAAATAAAATATAATAAAATAAAATAAAGCCAAATTAAATAAAATAACATAAACTAAAATAAAATAAAATAAAATAAAATAAAAAATGATAAATTAAAATAAAATAAATAAATAATTTAGATAAAATAAAAAAATAAAATAAAATAAAATGATGTAAAATAATAAAATTAAACTAAATAGAATAAAATAAAATAATTTAAAATAAAATAAAATAAATTAAAATAAAATAAAGTAAAATAAAATAAAACAAAGTAATGCAAAATAAAATAAAACTATAAAAATAAAATAAAATTAAGTAAAACAAAATAAAATAAAATAAATAAAACAAATGAAATAAAATAAAATAAAATAAAATAAAACAAAATAAAATTGAAATAATTAATTTAAATTAAAATAAAATAAAATCAAATAAAATAAATCAAATTATATAAATTAAAATAAAATAAAACAAAATAAAATTAATGAAAATATTATAATATAAACAAAATGGAAATAAAGAAATAAAACAAAAAATAAAATTAAAATTTAATTATACAAAGAAAATAATATTAAATAAAATAAAATAGCATAAAAGATTGGATGAGTGGCTGCCCATAATATCGATTACACTTAGGCCCGACAAAGACCCATTGTGGTGACACAAAAAAATTATCATTAGCCATTTTGATTCTCTAACGAACCTCATTAGATCCACGACTTTGACAATAAACCATCCAGAAATAGGGTCCCAAAATACCGAATCCTTATGGATGACCTTTTTCTCCTCCTCATCATCTTTGTAGCTTCAGCAGCATTTTCTATAGGGAACCCTTAGTTTCTCCACATGTCGTCCTATCAGACAGTGGTCTTCCAAAACTCCTATTACATTGGACATGTCTTTTCTTTTTAAAGAGTATATATTTCGTGATGTCTTTTTACCGCATTTCGGCTAATTTGCAAGTGGCAAAAGGTATACATACGAGTATATCCAGAAGATTCTGATTCGTATCTTTCCTAGCAACTTCATCGGAAGTATAGTTTTTAACGATCTCCCTGAAATTTTGTGTAAGCGAACTCAGTACATTTAATGCTGCTTGACTATCGCTGAAAATGAGATATACTTATCTTTTAAACCGAATGTTCAGGTAACCTGACTTGGCATAATCCTTAGTGCACCACTGATACCCATTAACGCAGAGATTTGAATAATTATAAAATAAAATAAAATAAAACAATTAAATAAATTAAACAAAAATCTCTCTCTAATCTCTAGCAAATATTGCACCAAATTTCGTTGGAAAAAGTGCACTTGCCAACTTTTTTGACATATTCATTTAGTAGTTAATTTATCACAGAAGTTGACAGCACCTTATAGCTAAACTTTCCGCAAATATGAGTGTTTTTATTGCTTTTAGTGAGAAAAAATCCTAAAAAAAGTAGAAAATATGGAAAAAAATAATCTCAGCATAAATGTACATTGCTTTGGTAACACCCGCGCAATATACTTTACATACACACACATATTTTTATGAGCATATTTTTTGACACGCCATACAGCTGTCACATGAGTGATGCAGCATTTAAATCCCATTTTTCCGCTTCAATGCCTCAAATGCCAAACGCATGCAGTTTATATATATATTTATACAAGTATATGCATGCATGTAGCTACATACACGTATGCAATGATAGGGAGCTGAGTTGCAAGCAAATGCTTTTATTTTCAATAAAGTTTACTGCAATGCAAATGTGGTTTTATATGTATTCATGCCAAATGTGCATCACTATTTTTGTACGCTTCATTTGCCTAGTAATTTGCGTCATTAAAAAATTACGAGCTCAGCAAGCAACCAATGATGCAGCAACGGTAATTAATAAATGCAAAATGTTTTTATTTATAGTTTTTTTTTTTTTTTTTTTTTTTTTGTTTTTTTGTTCATAAAATTTAAGAATTGCTGCTGAACGATTGAATGTCTGGTGGGTCCATTACAGACATGTTTAAATGCAAACACTTCATATTTATGTTGGTGCAGATGTTCGTGTGTAAATTTTGCAACACTTGAATGGCTATCCGCCAACGCATAATCAAGTCAATCATCGAGCATTAATACCTTCTTCCCTACCAAACACTGCCCAACTCAGCCGTATTGCACTCATTTGGTCAAGCGTCATTCATTCATGCCGGCTTCTGCCATAATTGTACTTGCTTGATTATGTACATAGCTATATGTATACATAAATCTACACAAGCAATGTGCAACAAAATTTTAGCTTCGTCATTTCCATAACCATCTTCACCTTCTACACAATGACTGTGCCTCAACAGTTGTCTGCTGTTTAAATTTAAATAAATATATCTATCTCTCACTTGCAATATTGTTATGTATAATATCGTTTATTGTTGTTGTGATTTCATAATTAATGCCATTTTCAGAAAATGTAATAAATCAATTAGGCAAAAGTTCATGGTTATTTAAAGTGGATGAAGATAAATGTGTAGCGAATTCTTGTCTTGCCACCGCCAATTTATTGAGGCTCGTCTGCAACTGCTTGCATTTACATTAACGTATATATTTTAGACTGTGGTGCATATATTTAATAGAGCTGTTGGCTAGAATTTTTAATGCATCAAATATTGTGGTGCATAATTTTAGAAAAGCTCATTGAACACCATCAAATGCGTGGGTTGATTTCGTCGCCCTTACGTGTATGTTGGTTGGGGAAAATTGTTGTTTCTTTTTTTGTTTTCCGACACTTTTAAAATTGTGTGGCGTGTTTAAAATATTTCCCAAAACTTAATTAATGCATGACCTTTGTGAATTTCATTGGTGGTGTTGTTATAGTTAATATTGACATTTTTTAATAGATGAAAAATTTAAACTAAGGAAAACCTGCTAGCACATCAGTCCTGAAGATATTTTTGCAGTAGAATTCCTTCTTTTAAAGTAAGTAAATGTTTATACTTCATTATATTGCTTTTTTAATATTCTATTCTATTTAACAGCTGCCGAAGGAAATTTAGCAGAGAATTTGGCTTATTAAATCAGAAGTGGAATATTTAAACCTGATTTTTAAAAGGAGAAAAAATGTATATCGTTAACGTGATTGTGAATATTGAAACATTCTAATCGGGATCTACAGTAAAGTTTTAAACTTCTACCCTCTACCCTTTATTTAAGAATTTCATTTTATTCGATCTTGCGTAACCTCAACATTCTAGGCCAGTTTAAATCAGTGTGACCAAAGCATTCTTGTTTAATCAAATTTTCCATTACTTTGCGTATGCTTAATCCCTAAACAACTTCCCTCAAATGAAAAATCCATTACAAACTTAATTGAAAAGAAAACAAAGTAACTCTGCAACGGAAAAATTACACTTGAAATAAAAAGATAACAGTTTTTAATACATATAAAACTCAAATCTTCAAATTCGAATGAAAAAGAGGGAATAAATGAAAAAAAAGGTAAAATGGCACATTCGTAATTTCCTCTAACTGCACTGGACAATTTATTTAACAAATTAAATACCAACTACTTTTGCAAGGCAACGGCAATGCAGAGGAAAAGATATAACAAAGAGTTAGAGACGGCACTGCATCTACCGTAAGTGGGCGAAAGACGAACAATGACAAATTAAAATAGACTCACTTTATTCTCCTACGCTTACTTACATATACAAAAAAAATTTCTCGTTTATTTCCGCTCACGTGCTTTCTGCTCAAAACTCTAGTAAAGGATTTCATTCCATGCTGACCTAGTTTTATATAGATTGCATTACATTGCAGCTATTGTAGTCGATGACAGCCAGTGTTGCATGCGTAAAACGTATATGAAAGAGAATAACTAAAGGTGTGCAAAAAACCCACGCGTGTGTCAATTGTCTGAGCAAAGTTGCAAGGACATCCCATACGTTCAGTGCGGAACTAACTATCAGATAAACCAGTCAGTTGATAATCAAAATAAATAATAGTAAAAGTGAGCTCTACTGGACGTTCAATGGCGTTAGTGAGTTCCACTCGGCCGTGGTGAGGCCGCCAGTATCAGCACACAATAGGTGGCATCGCTCAACGAGACAGCAGATGAGTGACGACCACAATATTACGTGTGAAGAATTGGCGATGACAGATTAGTTTGCAGGCAGTTTTTGGTGAACTTAGTGTAGTGTTTTAGGGCAAGTGAGCTGTAAGATATGGAAAATAAAATAAATAAAAAGAAAAAAACTTTAAGGGAGTAGAAAGAAGGATATAACGCAAAATAATAAGAAGCAGGTAGATACAGTATGATATTAGCAGACTAGATGAAACCAAATGGATTTCGGTTACTTTTCCCTCTATTTTATTGACGCTTTTTACATCGCTTGGCTGGGAATAGCAGTTTCTATGCAATATAAAAAGTATAATTTTTGAGCTGATTACGGTTTTCGAAGAGTTTTTAGCCTACTTAACAGATTTTCTCCCCTATTAGCCATAAAATTCCATATAAATATTACAGTGGAATACTTAACAATAATTTTCTTATCTCAATCCTAGATATGAATGCCTTTCCTCTCATAAATGGGCCATTAACATATTTATTTTAGTAAACACTGTACACAATTAATCACTAAGCTTATTTATATCACAATTTTTCAAATATAGGTAATAATAACCATTCCAGAAATACATATATAAATCATAAGATTACGTAGCAGTCTTATATTAAATAACACTTTTTTAAGCTTCTAAACCCCCAACTTTTCTAATAAATATTTATTTTCCAAACATATTTTTCTTGCTGTGATTTCTTTCGATGTGCTAGTATGTTGTCTTTCCGCCTTTTAGGTTGACTTTATCTTGATTGTGTCAAAGGTTGTGTCAGTAATCCATCAATAATTCCACTAGACAAAGAAATAAACGCCACATATTCCAAGCGCATAAAAATATTATTGTTGTAAGAATGTATGTATACATAGAATGCTCAAACTGAAAGAGCTTAAAGATGAAAGCTTGTAAATAATGTATAAAATAAAAAGTCAAATGGCATTTAAAGTCATGGGAGGAAGGACTAAAGTAGAAGTAGTTGCATCAATAGGAAAAGTAGCCGAGTCAATTTTCTATCTTCTTTTTCAGGCGTTGTAGGAAACAGGAGCGTGTCCATAAAAGGCACTTGTGCGAATAGGTACATGCTTATTATAGAAATATAAAATGTTTTTTTTTTACTAAGAAGTCGAGTTTTTCGTTATGAGTTACCAACTACCAACTAAAATTCCAATGGCATCAGTTTGAATCTGAAAACAAATCAAGTTTTATGGCTTGATAGTCATTGTAATATATATCCGTTCGTGCATTAATTTTGTTAGATAAATTAAAGTCGAGCGAGCAAAAAATCAAATCGTGATAGACATTTGTTCAAATAAACGCACAGAAGTAGATCTTCGACTATGAAAATATCAAGAAAACTAGGACGAGCATTGACAAAAAATATCGTAGGCAAACAAGAATAAACTGCAGATATACCACGGCATGCGACTAAGTATAAAAAGTTAATGTATAGAGAGACAGCAGTTAATAAATTAGGGACCATATTTAAGAAGACGAGAAGTACAATCATCGAAAGACGGCTATGGTGAAATGCTTTTGTTAGGATTGTCTACACAAGACACCAAACTCAAACCAAATAAGAGTGATATGATTCCTTTAAGAAAGAAAAAACTCAAAAATAATTAAGGAAATTCAAAGGTTTTTTAATTAATGCGAAGTACAAGCGATACAATTAACTTCTGAATATTACAACATTCAAATGACCTCCACGACTTCTTTTGTAGGAACAAATTCGATGAACCCAATTTTTGAGCACTTTTTTCACTAAATCATGTCGCATGTCATGAATAGCATGTTCAATGTTGACTTTTAAAGCTTGAAGAGAGTCTGGTTTTTTGCTAAAGATCAATGACTTTAAATAACCCCACAAGAAGTAGTCTAATGGTGTTAAATCACAGCTTCTTGAAGGTCATTCAATGACACAATTTCTTGAAATAATCGAATCTCCAAACCTTTCTCGCAAAAATTCGGTTGCCACGTCTTATTGGAACCAAATATTGTTAAGATCAACTTCTTCCAATTGTGGCCATAAAAAATTGGTTATCATCGATCTATACCGATCTTCGTTGACAGTAACAGTGCTACCAGCTTTATTTCGTCACAAGTACAGATCCATGATTCCACCAGATCAAAAACCACACCAAACTGTCAATTTAGGTGAATTTATGGGTTTTTCATGAATAATTTGTGGATTTATTTAGCAGCAGAATCAACAGTTTTGTTTATTTAGCACACCACTCAGATGAAAGTGAGCCTTATCGGAAAAGACGATCTTCTTAAAAAAATCGTTATTGTTTTCAAGTGGTCCCAAGGCAAAATCAGCAAATTCACCACATTTAATGTGGTCCAATGGCTTCAGTTCTTGAGTGGGAGCAATTTTTTACCAATAAAAAGCCCAAATCCTTTCTCAAAGTCCGCCAGTTAGTGTCTTGAGACAGTTCCAAATCTTGAGAAATGAAATTAAATTGATTTGACTAAAATTATATTATATTCATAACTGGCGCTTTTTAACCGCTGAAGGGATTTTCGGCCGATCTTCTGCTCTAATTTGTGATATACTCTCACAAATGCACGAACCTACAGTTTATTGTGAAGTATTCTATGACGAGCTTTTTATTTCATGTCAGAGTGTATTCGGAGGACTTGACTTTGAAACAAGTATAAAAAAAAAAAAAAAAAATATGTGTACTCCTTTCGCCGAGGTGTGCCACATTACACAGCAACAGAATAAAAACGGAGAGACAATCAGCTATGCATACATTCAACATTCTTTTCAACTCTTCCCCAAACAGTAGAGTTTAGCTTGATATCTAAGATTTTTGACAAATTACCAAGAATTTGACCCACGCCACCCAACCACCAGTTTATTACGGAACACTTTATTGGGTCTGCGATAAAATTATCACTATGCAACCACCAGCCTGCTGGCTAAAAAGTGTCCACCCCCTTTACCACAAAATTCAATACAAATCAAAAGTAACATCCTTCGCCGCCCCATATATCGTAGAAAGGTCTCTTTGCGGCCATTATCCATTAGCGTGCGCTGGCATGCAGCGGGTTGCATATAAAGCATTGCATGCCGCACGTGTACGCCATTAGATTCGATTTACTTGATGCTGAACTTGCCACACGCTGGCCGTTCAACTACTATCATGTTGCACGCGTCAACTCAGCGACATAGAACGCACCGCCTACCCCTCTGGTTGACTCCATGCCTTACTGGCTGTATGTGTGCACTTTTGATTAAGCGCTAATGCCACATTAAACAACACACGCGTTGCAACTCAAATCAGGCGAAAGTGAGATATGTACATGTTGGGGAAGTGTGCGGTATTAATTTCCTCTTCAACTAATCTGTCGCTGCTTGTTTGCCTTGTCCATTTACACCTACCCTTTTGAGTATTGATACAGAACTTTCAACCAAGCGAGGTCTTATATAAGATGTTGCTTATTGGCAGCGAGAAAGAAAGAGGCAAAAACAGGAAGGTGTGAATTTTCAATTGGCTTGAACTAATGTAAAAAGTATTGGAGTTCAAAAATGAAATTGATTACTGTATGATTTTCGGCATATTTTTAATGCTTCCATGAAAATGAATCATATACAATTATGCCTTCAGTTATTATCTGAACTAAACCTTTACCGATTTCCTTCATCTCATATCTCCTGCTCCCTCAATACTCACTCTCAACCACTTTTAAGTGTTTGCCGCTCTGATCACGCCGCCTGCACAGTGTGTGGTCGCATGGTCACACGTGCTACAGATAAAAAAAAAGTGCGCTCGTACTTACAACTTCCTTCCCAATCCTTATTTCGTTTTTATTATCATTGCATTTCTTTAATCGAAGATTTGCTTTTTTCATTTGTAAATATTTATTTTGGAAAAGTGTTGCCTTCGGTAAGAGTAACTGTTTTTTGGATTAAGATTATGGCAAATAAATATTTCCGTTGAGCAGGTGAACCAATTTGAACTACAAAAATACTTCTGGTTTAAGAAAAACCCCATCATTCTTTCGATCTCTTTCTAGAACGAGGTAATTCCAATCTAGAAAACAACAAGTTTCCGAATGGCCTTGTTCAGCTGAGCCAAAACCGAATGGTCTGTGTATAATGCGCCAGGTCTAGTAAAAAGAAATCCATTATATGGTCTTTAAATTGAAGGCTTTATTTATCATGCATAACGAGATTTATCCGATTTATGTCAAATAATAATCGTTCTGCTCAATAACTTTTTGGTATTTTGAATCTAATGTCTCTCGCATAGAGACCCTTGAACCCATTGACAAAGAATTTGGACAATCGATTTCCACAGACTTCTCTTGAGGCCAATTATTCACCAGACGAAACATTCGTCATAGACAGGAACAGACCACGATCACTTGGGGCGAGGTACGGATTATAGCGTGGATGCAAAAAAATCTTCCAACCAAGCTCAAGTTTTAGTGATTCACTATCGATATCTGCGGTCTGATGAGTGTTTCTCCTCCTGTTGGCCAAGACTGGGCGCTTCTGGATTATTGCTACCTTCAGACAGTTCATTTGTTGACAGCAACGCTCCAAAATTAAAAGTTTGGCCAGAGGATAGCAGTTCATAGAGACTGATTTCTTGACCATTCCACTAACTACAAACAAAATCTTTCTGGCTGTCTGGGAGATGGGTTGTGTTGGCACACTTTCCTTCGACCACGTCCATTTTCGTTTGATGTTGTTACAAGTAACCCACTTTTCATCACCAGTCACCATCAGTTTCAGAAATGGGTCGATTTTGTTACGATTCAGCAGCGATGGAAATTCGGTCCATGTGGTTTTTTTATCTTTAACTCATATGGTACCCATACATCGAGCTTTTCTGTTTATCCAGCCTTTTTCAATTGGTTCTAAACTGATTTGTGTGCAGTGGCTAACTTCTGGGCAAGCAAAATATAGCTGACATAATGATCAGACTTCTCCCATTATCTTTTCTTGTACAAAATATCATCTTTCTAACGCCATCTAGTGTAATCCAATCGCACTTATAGAAGGCGAGATATAGATTAGTAAAGTCATCTATTGCAAATAACTATAGAATTGATGAAAGCAAATTCATCAGAAAAGTTCAGATTTGTAGAAACGATAGCACATCACTTCAAAACACAGTCATTGTGAAAGAAAGAATCTTTTACCTGACTATACAAATACCATCGAGCAACAACAGGATTCCACCAATCAAATTATTTAACCTCGAGGCACATGGTTCCAGTCGAAAGAGGTCATAAAAGAGAATAGGCGCAGAACACTCTTAGCAAATTACCTCCCTGCTGGTTAGAGGCCAAAGAATTTTTACCGGAAAGACCCGGATTTTTTATCTAGCCACGGACTGTCACGCCAAAATATTCCCAGTCCCCAATGCTTATAAAAGGTAGTTTGTTAAGATCATTCGGATTAGATTTTCAAAATCTTACGAACCTCACTTATTGCGAGTAAACATACGCTTTAACAGGCCCCGCAAAAATAGCATAGAAGCGTTAAACCTCACGAACTAAGCAGCTAATTGACCTGCTCCAAACGTGAAATAAACTGCTTACTGAATTCGCCTCTCTCCAATGATATGAGTCATGTGGCATGTGGCACCCTCTCGACCAAATTGTACCACCGGCCCATTATCCTTATCAAGTGGCGTTTTCGGAACGCATTGGTAGTTCTTGCAATACTTCTGTTAGCTCTTCAACACATATCATATTTTTGTTTGTTTGCTTATACACGTATATTCAACGTGTAATGAGCTTCGTCGATAAAAAAGTGAATATTCATCCAACTTTACCAACGTCCATTCACCAAAAGTTAGGTGTTGTAATAGCTCGAACATCTTCCATACCAGATTTTCCCTGTAGTCGAGTATCAGAGGCCCAATCGCTTCAAAAGCCATCGAAACAATAATTCGCGATCATCACTAACACCCACAGCTCCGATATTTTCTCTGTCCGCACTCTATGTACTATGCTTAGTCACAAGTTTCCAAATAGACACCTCAGATGGTCGGCCAAAGTGACCATATAAAGAAAGTACTTCAATGAAGAGGTTACCCTTACCCGTTACCGCCCACTAGAGACACCAACGGAAAACAGATTCTTCTCCAACTGACTCCTTCAAAAGAATAGAGATTTTCATCTTTTTCCTCTTCCACCAGCGGGTACTGGAATGTTTTCATACTTCGGGACTACAAGTCTTAATCATCGAGGATACTCTGGCCTAATTCACTAAACTACGTCCATCCCATAGTACCATATATGTTGGTTACCTAATGCCATAAGAGGCACCTGACGCTGCGCAGAGCAAATCTGGAAGGGAGCATGGATGGGAAGACGCAAACAGATCAGATAGTAAGATATTTTATCTGTACCTTGTGAAGACGAAATATCTCCTGTCCTCAAACAAACAGTCATAGCATTCGTCTCTTAGCTCCCACAACACCGTTGACAGTCTTAACTTTGAAGTCGCAGATAACTTCGTCTATCTAGGAACCATAATTAACAAGAACAACAGTGTCGACCTTGAAATCTAGCGCAGAATCACTCGGCTCTGGGAGTCTTTGAGAGAAAAGTTTTTCGACCGATTTATGGGCCTTTGCGCATTGGCAACGGCGATTACCACAGACGATGGAACGAAGAGCTGTATGAACTACGCGATTGAAGGGACAGCGGCTAGCTGAATGGCACTCCAGCTTTGAAAGTATTCAATGCAGTATCCGCTGGTGGAAGCTTTAGAGAATTAGCCAACCTCCAAAGTTATGCAAGGCTTTTCGCTCCTCGCATAAAGAGGTTTGTTGGTTGGTTGCTTGTAGGAGGAAGGCTGAGGACCTAAGCTCAAGCGATCAAGCTATCAATGAAGAAGAATAAGTTCTCAGATCTCTTGCTGCCCCAATAGTAGGACAAAGAATACTCAGAAACCCCATATATGTATGTATTTTGCCCTTCAGTTTTTGAATTTTCGCATTTTAACGCAAAGTTCTGACTTTCGCTTTAAACAATGCCTTCAGAGAATTAAATCACTTTAACCACACAAAAACAAGCAGAGTACACAAGTATGTTGGTGTGTTAGTCAGGAGATTTAGCTACTTATTTGTCGAGTCCTTTGTGTATTGTCTTTGCTAAGTTTATCTGACAAAATACACGAATAACCAATTTTCAGCAAATTTAATACTCACTCATGGTCGAAATAAAGTAGCTCCAGCATTCAGTAAATACACACTAAAGTTTAGAGTAGAGTAAAAAAGGGGTACATGTTGCATGCAACAAGCGTCAACAAAGAATTCTGTTTTTCGGTGAATGGATAGTTGATGTTTTTCGTATGAAGTACAGTGGGAAGTGGGAAGTGGGTATGGTTGGTGCAATACAGTCAAGTGGGGGGAAATACAGGTGGAGCAATTTTCTGAATGTACATGTATGTACATATGTAGGTACTTAAGTAGACGTATACTTGTATGCCATATGCAATGTGTGAGCATTTTACATCAACAAGGAATTGACTTTTGCAACTGATACTCGTACCAGTGAACTCCACATCTGCTGTGGTGAGTTGCTTTTAAAATTGTTGCTTTTACCTCGGTTTCGTTGCTTCATGTAGCTCTTTTATCGAGGCACTGCTGTAGTTGTCGCTCCAGTTGACGAACTTACCGATGACATTACTGTTGTTGTTGTGTCTATACAGGCAATGAAAGCGAGAAGCCTTGTGGCATACACTTACATCTAGACCACCTGCTGTTATACACAAGAGCTTCAGTTTTTGTACCCAGATGTTTTCACAAGGTACATCACGAATGTTGAGCTAGCAGTCGATTCTTAAATTTGTTACTTCGCTCTTCATTAGTTTCATTCTTAAACTTAATTCCATCTAGCTTGGTTGACAAACCCTTCTATCATCCTTCTCCGTTAGATGTTATTGTTGTTGTATCAGCTATTCAAACCCGCTTAAACCCTGCGGAAAAGAGCTGTTTTGACGGCTAAAAGAGGAGGTTTTATAGCATGCAAAGTGATAGTGCATGGTCGACTACAATACTCATATATTAATTGTAACAGTACTACTTGGGCTTCTCGCGGCAGCTCGAGTTCTTTGGCTGGAATGATTTCGAGAATGCCGTCCACTGGTGGAGAATTCTAGAGGGTGTTGAAGGACTCTCGATAAATAGCGTTTAAGACCTATTAGTACGTCGTCCTGCCTACCGTTCTTGTACGTGGTGCTTACTGAAGTCATTATGGTCGAGTACTCTCTTTCTAATTAGCCTAATTAGGTCTTGGCTAAGCTTTAGTTAAATATCTGTTGCGGATGTCTTTACTGTAGCATCCCAGCAGATAGAATTATGTTTGTGATGCTCCGGCAATATTAGGAGGGGTCTCGTCACGATCCTAAGGGTGGCGTGCTAGCGAGCTGGCAGCTTCTTCATCAGCGAGTCGCTAGTTAACGGTGTACAAATCGAAGTAGCGTAATTTACGATCGGCCAGCCAGTTGGCTTGCATGTTATGAGCATCTTTCCTTTGTCTTTTACCACTGCCGGTTAGCGCATTGAGTATTTTGATGCGGCTCTATACTTTCGCATTTTCAAACGAGTCTCCAGAGGTATATTTGGCGTTTTATAACCGTTGAAGTGATTTATGACCGAAAATTTCAACTTCGTCTGCCGTTTCACGCTCGGTCCAATTAATGTTTGTCAATAATATGCTGAGGGCAAAAGAGGGAGAAAGAGAGAGATAGAGAGAGAGAGTGGTGAGAGTACCCTACTTTAAGGCGTCTGTGGTTACTACGACCCCTTCAGGGAAAATACTAATCATTACTTTTATAGACCAACTAATTCATCTTTTAACTTTCCAAAATGCGATGTTTTATGAACTGTCAATTGAATCATGTTCGTACTAGTTAAATACTAGATGAATATGGTACTAGATTTGCCTACAGCGAGGTTATAAGTGCGAATCTCGGTCATAATCGCCAATCAATCGGCTATTGTTACAAGGATAGAAGGTAGGTGGTCAAAGAACCAGTTATAATGGACAAAAATAATCCAGCCTCAGATCCCTGCATGCATAAAAATGAAGCCGTTGAACACGGCAATACAAAAAGATCCTAACCCTTATCGACTGAAAGAAAGCACATGGCAGACAACCGCAAGGGTAAGAGGCCAACGCAAAACCCCCTTCACGAGAAAAGCGTCTAGCTCCAATCCATTGAAATCCGCACAAACGTCTAGAGTGACAGGAGCAAGTGGATCAGATGCACATAGGGACAGAAATGCAGCCCCAAAGATCGTGGTGAGGCTCAGTGCCGTGCCTGTCGATCAACTGACGCAGGAATAAAAGGCCAGCCTGAATTGGGTAAGAAATATTCTTGCTGTTAGAAAAAATCAGACGATTGGGTAAGTCAGCGACCCACCACAACAACAAAAAGGCCTAGGTCTCAGAAAAATACATCGAGTAGATCCAAGAGGCCCAGGTCTGCAGCAGCTTCCCAATCAAAGGCCGGATGAACTGCCTGCAAGACCCTTTAGCGAGGTTGCCAAAGAACATCTCACATAAACAGGGGGCAACCGGACGGGTACTTTTCTTCAGACAACTGGGCGGCTCAAAACCCACGCAAAATTTGTGTGGTGTGCAAAGAGGTTATCACTGAAGTTGGAGAGCACATAACATACCGTTCGCGTTGTTTAGCAGCAAATAGCGAACTGGTATGAACTGGTACCAGTATTTAACTAGAGTTTTGGCATACTAATTTGGCTTTTCCCATCAGTTACATTACAGTTTATGCATGTATGTTTACTTTGCAAGCATTGCTCATGAAATTTACATGAAAATCTCTTCAGGAAATTGCACGCTGATGTGTGTTAATTTTTATTTGAATGCAGTTACGTCAAAGTTCGGCAAGTTTTTATCGGCTAGGTATTTGGTGTAAATCATATTTTTGCCTCTGTGCATATGAGCGTTTGTGATTATTTGTTTTTGTAGAAGTATCTAACCATCTTCATCTCCTTTCAAACTTACCAAAATTTCCTGGCATAGAAGGGATAGAGTGGCGGTAGTTACTTAAATTCCTGCTTAGTTCAAGCAATTCCCCATAAGTAAATCAGAAATATCTTTACATCTCACTCATGTGTGGCTTCTCAATTGTCTCGACAATATTCGTCAGCAATGTGTGCGTATGTGCGTTGAACTTATCAGCGTCTGGCAGTCGTCTGCGTTTTATTAAAAAAAATTCATAAAAGAATCCTTTTGTTTTCATAACATAACTTTCTCTCATCAATTTAAGCTGGGTTGCCTTCATCAAGTTACTTTTTGCTAAGGTTGATGAATTCTTTACTTTGGGGCAGCTCATCATGTCATCAATGCTGCTCGCTCACCAACCTAATTGTTGCTCAATGTGTTTGTATGCGTTTAATTGTAATGATTAATATAAAAATTTTACAAAAAATTCCCGAAATTATTAACATTCCCTTTTTAGCTTATTAAGTCACAAATGTTTTTATTGAGTTCACTAATAAGGAGATATACTTTGTATTTGCTGAGGAATGCAGGTTTAGCAAAGTTTGGTGTTTGCAAGGAAGAAAGAGAGGGAGTCACTTTGATAAGCTATTTTAAATGTTTTGTTTTTATATTTTTTTAATTAAATAAATGTGTTTTGCTTTATATATTAGGCCGAGTAAGAAGTTCGTTCGGTTTTTATCTAAAAGATGGCGTTATTGTCCATAGTACTAGTGTTGCGTGTCGCATCATGTCATACTATACGGCGCTGAAGACGTGTTTATTCGCGGTAAAAGTTTGTCTTTGACAGTTTTTCGATTGATTGACTCAGTACGTTGTGAGCGCTCGTCAAAGATGGACACCAGCAAAGAGGAAATTTGCTAAATTTTACAATTTTTCTTCGACTAAGGCGAAAAAGCAGCCAAAGCGGCTGAAAAAATTAATTTAGTTTATGGGCCCGATACTGTAAACTAACGTATAGCACAAAGGTGGTTTGTTAGGTTCCGTTCCGGTAATTTCGATGTCAAAGATGCACCACGCTTCGGGAGGTCTGTCGTCGAAAATTGCGATAAATTCATGGAAATAGTGGAGACGTGAGCACTTATTTAATTGCTGAGGAACTTAAGATAAGCCAGAAAACCGTTTGGAACCATTTGCATAACCTTGGATTCAAAAAGAAGCTCGATATTTGGGTGCCACACGAACTAACGCAAAAAATCATGATGGACCGAATTTCCATTTGCGAATCGCTGCTGAATCGCAACAAAAGCGATCCATTTCTGAATACTTTTGTGACTGACAATCAAAAGTTTATTACTTACAACAACGTTAAGTGAAATCGGTCGTGGTCGAAACACGGTGAGCCGGCGGAAACGGTGGCCAAGTCAGGATTGACGGCCGGCAAGGTTTTGCTGTGTGTTTGGTGGGATTGGCAAGGAATCATCTACTATGAGCTGTTCCCAAACAGCTGCTATGGCCAAACGCTCAATTCGGCTCTCTACTGCCAACAATTGGACCGCTTGAAGGCAGCACTCATCCATAAAAGTCCATCTTTGATCAACAGAGGCCGAATTGTGTTCCATCAGGACAACGCCAGGCCACACACGTGTTTGGTGACGTGGCAGATGCTCCAGAAACTCAGATGGGAGGTCCTAATGCACCCACCTTATAGGCCGGACCTGTCACCAAGTGATTACCATCTTTTCCTGTCCATGGCGAACGCGCTTAATAGTGAGAAGTTGGCCTCAAGAGAGGCCTGTGAAAATTGGCTCTCCGATTTTTTTGCCAATGGGGACGCAGCCTTCTACGAGAGGGGTATAATGCAGTTGACATCTCGTTGGTAACAAGTTTACGAATAAAACGGCGCATATTTGACTTAAATCGGACAAATGTACACAAAGTTATCATATTTTGAAAAATCAATAAAAAAACCGAACGAACTTTGTACTTGACCTAATAATTCGTCGATGTATCTAAGTAATTTTTGGAGTTTTGTGCTGATTGATTTAGGATTGCAGTAAAATCTTTGATTTAAAAAAAAATATTTAAATTAACGAAGTTTGTTTTGAGAAAAAAAAAGAAAGTTCTATTACCAGGAATTTGTCGATCTGTCAATGAGGTGATGTGTCCTCATCTAAAATAGAAAACTTACTGCTTCCGATGATATGCCAATGAGTAGAGGACTTTGGCAATTTGTCGCCTCACAGCTGTCTACTTCCACACTCGTGCACAAAAGAGTAAAGAGTTAACTTTTTAAGCCACTTTCATCACAGAGTGTGAGGAAAAGTGAAAAGTGGCAGCATAAAGAGAAAGCAAGGCTATTAAGGCAGAGTAAGGTTTGAGCACGTGGAGAATAATAAAAGGCAACACTAAACATATGAATGCCAACGCAACTTTTTTGATGAGTTACTAATGTCAGTGGAGTAAACAACACCGACATCAACCGACATGTGTGAGTGCATGTTTATAGTAGTAAGTCAAAACACATTAACAGCATCACCAACATCAACACTGTCAACCGGTGGAGCGGCAAGCAAGAAGCATAAATGGGAAACTTAAAGCATAAAAAACAACTCAAGCCAAACTAAAAGCGACAAGCGGCAAGCGCCAAGCAGTCTGTCAGTTTTGCTAACTTTTTCAAGTAAAAACAACAACAATCACAACTCAGCTATATTTTACGTGCCGCCTGAGTTGATACATATGCATAATCGCATGCAGCTACTGACTGCTATTGCTACTGCTGCTGCTCATCAGCATGCGCTCAGTCGAGACAGGAAATGTAAAATGAAATTAACACACAGCTGAATAAACACACACATACGAAACTCCAGGCACTCCAGGAACAAACCAAATATTCATACGAAGAAGCACGACAACGCATTAGGATTCGCATACTTATTATAAAAGCTACTTTTCTGCACGGCAGCACTTTCAAATGGAGATGAGATGACATGCCATACCAGTCGGTAAGCATATGTAAGCTTTTTCGCATACACATACATACGAGTATATATATAGAGACAAAATTTTTGAGGCTGGTGGCTAAGAAACCCAACTTGGTTTGTATGGTTGGCTTCAATGCCACAGCCAGTCTTCTTCCTGCAATAAGTAGCCATTAGTTAAATGTGTGTGTGTGTCAATATGTCAAATATTGTCCTCTTGCTTTCACGTATTCTACAGCAATATCCTTTCACTTCCGCTTTAGTTGAGGAAAACAATTTAAGCGAAATAATGGAAAAGGCAACTTAAAAATGTGAGTATTTTCAATGCTAGGATATTTCCATAACAACAAATGTATGATTTTATTAAATTTTTCTGCCATTTAATCTGCCCTTTAGAACTTTCGGGCTGGCTGCTATACCTTATTCTCAAGTCTACCGATTTCCGAAACTTTATTTTAATTTATTTTATTTTATTTAATTTAATTTAATTAATTTTAATTTAATTTAATTTAATTTAATTTAATTTTATTTTATATTATTTATTTTATTTTGTTTTATTTTACATTATTTAATGTAATTTAATTTTATTTTACTTTAATTTATTTTATTTTATTTTATTTTATTTTATTTTATTTTATTTTATTTTATTTTATTTTATTTTATTTTATTTTATTTTATTTTATTTTATTTTATTTTATTTTATTTTATTTTATTTTATTTTATTTTATTTTATTTTATTTTATTTTATTTTATTTTATTTTATTTTATTTTATTTTATTTTATTTTATTTTATTTTATTTTATTTTATTTTATTTTATTTTACTTTATTTTATTTTATTTTATTTTATTTTATTTTATTTTATTTTATTTTATTTTATTTTATTTTATTTTATTTTATTTTATTTTATTTTATTTTATTTTATTTTATTTTATTTTATTTTATTTTATTTTATTTTATTTTATTTTATTTTATTTTATTTTATTTTATTTTATTTTATTTTATTTTATTTTATTTTATTTTATTTTATTTTATTTTATTTTATTTTATTTTATTTTATTTTATTTTATTTTATTTTATTTTTTTTTATTTTATTTTATTTTATTTGAATTTATTTTATTTTATTTTATTTTATTTTATTTTATTTTATTTTATTTCATTTTATTTTATTTTATTTTATTTTATTTTATTTTATTTTATTTTATTTTATGTTATTTTATTTTATTTTATTTTATTTTATTTTATTTTATTTTATTTTATTTTATTTTATTTTATTTTATTTTATTTTATTTTATTTTATTTTATTTTATTTTATTTTATTTTATTTTATTTTATTTTATTTTATTTTATTTTATTTTATTTTATTTTATTTTATTTTATTTTATTTTATTTTATTTTATTTTATTTTATTTTATTTTATTTTATTTTATTTTATTTTATTTTATTTTATTTTATTTTATTTTATTTTATTTTATTTTATTTTATTTTATTTTATTTCATTTTATTTCATTTTATTTTATTTTATTTTATTTTATTTCATTTTATTTTATTTTATTTTATTTTATTTTATTTTATTTTATTTTATTTTATTTTATTTTATTTTATTTTATTTTATTTTATTTTATTTTATTTTATTTTATTTTATTTTATTTTATTTTATTTTATTTTATTTTATTTTATTTTATTTTATTTTATTTTATTTTATTTTATTTTATTTTATTTTATTTTATTTTACTTTATTTTATTTTATTTTATTTAATTTTATTTTATTTTATTTTATTTTATTTAATTTAATTTAATTTAATTTAATTTAATTTAATTTGATTTTATTTTATTTTATTTTATTTTATTTTATATTATTTTATATAATTTAATTTAATTTAATTTAATTTAATTTAATTTTATTTTATTTAATTTTTTTAAATTTTATTTTATATCATTTTACTTCCGTTTGTTTTATTTCATTTTATTTTATTTCATTTCATTTCATTTTTATTTTTATTTTTACTTTTATTTTTATTTTTATTTTTATTTTTATTTTCAATTTTATTTTATTTCATTTTATTTCATTTTAATTTATTTTATTTTATTTTTTTTTTTATTTAATTTTATTTTATTTTATTTTTCATATTATATTATGTTATTTAATTTAATTTAATATAATTTAATTTAAGTTTACTTTATTTAATTTAATTTAATTTTATTTTGTTTAATATTATGTTATTTTATTTTACTTTGTTTTATTTTGTATATTTTTTATTTCATTTCATTTAATTTTATTTTATTTTGTTTTCTGTTATTTTATTTAATTTTATTTAGTTTTATGTTATTAAGCTTAATTTGTTTTATTTAATTTAATTGAATAATATTTTTTTTTAATTTAATTTAAATTTATTTTATTTAATTTACTTCTATTTTATTTTATATGTTTTTTTATTTCATTTTATATTATTTTATTTTACTTTCTTTTACTTTAATATATTTTATATTATTATATTTCATCTGATAATATTTTCTTAATTAACATTACCGGATATTACTTTTCCTACTCAAACTAAGGACAATTGTAGATACGTATCTATATGTGTATAAAAAATCTCATACTTAATAAACATTCATGTTTACGATTCGAAATGTCGACAATTTTAATCCCTTCGGTTGTAAGAAGGTGCGAGTGGTAATAAATCCAAAGGTTTAATAACAATATTTTTCACTCACCTTGCATTCATAGGAAGCCTAATACCTCTAGTTTTTTGTGCTAATATTATGAATGCATATCTGTGAAAAAGTGTGTACATTAGCAGCAATTCATCAAAATTAATTAATAGAAAATAAATTTATTTTTAATTCACACGCGCTCAATATCCGCTGTAAAACAATCTTTGGTGTTCAATTTGCTTCAGTTTTTTCTTTATTTATTTGACTTTATTTTTAGCAATATTTTTCTAGAATCCCTTGAAATACTCAGAAATTGGCAATTTTATTTACGTTTTATGAAGACGGAAATTGCTCCATATGGTGACGGAAATGCTGGGAAATATAGCTGACGGCGTATTGAGCCTCGCACACGCTGAGTTAGTTGTGTTTACAGTTAATAATTCTCTACGAGTATATAAGTATGTGCGTATGCAGGTTGTATTTGAGTTATTGGAAATGTAAATGCACCCAGTTGGGATTTTGTATGAGGATAACTAGGAAGTTTAAGACTGAGGTCTGCATTTCCAAATTTTTTGATTTGGTGTCTTGTGGTCTCCTTACAATCTAATCCACATTTTAATGAACTCCTTCGCGGTATTTATGATCAGGCTTCTCATTTAACACTAGTCCGCGAGCATGTGTAGTAAAATAGGTTGTCTGTTTATTTTATAATATTTTTCCTTACTCTGTTATTGTCTTCTCAACGAAATAAGCACTGTATATAATAAAAAAATAATTGTAATTGTTCAATCTTACCACTTAAAGTTTGGATCGAGGTATATGTCTTCGATAAAAATTTTAGTGGAGCGCTTAAATGTAGGCAATGTGTTTCATTACTTTAATTTTAGGAATAAACTTTTAAGTTGATTTGATTATGTAGAAATATTTATTCAAAGAAATTTCCTACAGAGTTCCATTCAAGTTTCCTTCAAAATCAATTAACGCAACAACATACTATTTCAATTCAACATCTCCACAAATTGAAGGAAGAGTTCAATAAAGTTCGCAATTAAATCCAAAGCCTTAGCAATTCACTCATAGTTAATGTTGAAAAAATAAAAATTTGAAAAATACTGTTCAGCATTTTTAAAAAGTGTAGAAAAGGAATCATGGACGTAAGGTACGGTGCTTCCTAATTAAATAAAATTCCTTCTGTATCTGTGGATTGGGTAAATCGAGTGAATCTATTAAAATTGGCTAATTGGCCGGACAGCAATTGCCGGCGAAAGGATAGGTGATAAGCTCAGTGAGCCGACCTTCTCTCGCATAAAATGATTGGTTACCTAAACGTGTGTGACGGAAATCGTAGGCATCAGTTTATGTGGAATGATGACAGCAATTTTCGAGTCATTTCCGTTAATAATAGATCCCAATTTCTTTGCTTTTCGCATGAAAATTTTGCATCCTGCTGGGTGCTCTCTCAGCCAGTTAAATTCAGTAAAATGTTGCCTAAACACCACGTTTACACTTGTTTCCGTAGCTCATAAAGAATCATCCGCGATCGGAGCTTGCGGAAGAGCCATACACGTATGTCGCGCACGCCTTGTACTGTCAAACGTGTTGTGTGAATTATACGCGTGTGCAGCTTTTTAAAAATATTATGTTGGTATTTACAACCGCATTAAATTATCTTTTTTTAACTCTATCTTGAAATCTTGATTTTGTATAGAAGTACAGGAAAAATAAATAACTTTCCTTTCTCTTTTTTTATTATAATATTGTAGCGGACTGAAGAAAGTGTTGTTTCTTTTCACCAATACCCTAATCACGCATTTACTTTCGCTTCTTCAAAATTCTCATAAGTATGTGTATGCGCATGTGTGTGTGACTGCTTATCGTTTTATTTGCTAAACTAATCACGTTTTTATTAAAACTCTAATTTCGTCACACCACACCACAAAAATATTAAAACATAAACAGAGGAATAAATGTATGCAGTGGAGAAAACAAAGCAAACGAAATCAGCGAAAATATTTCTATTTTAGAATAAGAATAATCCATTCATAGTGAAATCTTGTCGCCATATCTGATTTTATTATATAATTATTATTTTAATTAATTTAATTTAAATAAATTTAATTCAGTGTAATTTCCCTTTGTTAATACAAGATTTTACTTTATTTTATTTATTTCATTATATATTTTTAATTTTGTTTAACTTAATTTAATTTAATTTAATTTGATTTTTTCATTACATTTTTCACTCAGTTTAATTACATATCTTTAATATAACTTTATTCCCTTTTATAATTAACCTGTTCTTATTCAAATTAATTTTTCTTTATTTTTGTTTCTTTTTTATTTTATATAATTTTATTTTGATATAATTTATTTAAATTTATTTTATTTTTCTTATTTTATTTTATTTACCTTATCTTCTAATATTTTATTTTATATTATTTTATTTCATTATTTTTTTTTTTATTTTATATAAAATTATATTATTTTGTTTTATTTTAATTTAGTTATTTTTTATTTTATTTTAGTTTAATTTAATTTAATTTAATATTATTATTTATTTTAAATTATTTAATTTTATTTTATTTTATTTTATTTTATTTTATTTTATTTTATTTTATTTTATTTTATTTTATTTTATTTTATTTTATTTTATTTTATTTTATTTTATTTTATTTTACTTTATTTTATTTTATTTTATTTTATTTTATTTTATTTTATTTTATTTTATTTATTTTATTTTATTTTATTTTATTTATTTTACTTTATTTTTATTTCATTATATTTTAATTTATTTTATTTTATTTTATTTTATTTAATTTTTATTTAAATTGTTTTATTTTATTTTATTTTATTTTACTTTATTTTATTTTATTTTATTTTATTTTAATTTATATTGTTTTATTTTACTTTATTTTATTTTATTTTATTTAATTTTAATTTATATTGTTTTGTTTTACTTTATTTTATTTTATTTTATTTAATTTTATTTCATTTTATTTTATTTTAATTTACTTTATTTTAATTTATTTTTTTTTAATTAAATTATATTCATTTTATTTTATTTATTTTACTTTATGTTTATTTTATTATATTTTAATTTATTTTATTTTACTTTATTTTATTTTATTTTATTTAATTTTAATTTATATTGTTTTATTATACTTTATTTTATTTTATTTTATTTAATTTTAATTTATATTGTTTTATTTTGCTTTATTTTATTTTATTTGATTTTATTTTATTTCATTTCATTTTATTTTAATTTACTTTATTTTAATTTATTTTTTTTTTTAATTAAATTATATTTATTTTATTTTATTTTATTTTATTTTATTTTATTATATTTTATTTATTTTACTTTATTTTTTTTATTATATTTTAATTTATTTTATGTTATTTTATTTTATTTAATTTTTATTTATATTGTTTTATTTTATTTTATTTTATTTTATTTTATTTTACTTTATTTTATTTTATTTTATTTTATTTTAATTTATATTGTTTTATTTTACTTTATTTTATTTTATTTTATTTAATTTAGTTTTAATTTATATTGTTTTATTTTACTTTATTTTATTTTATTTGATTTTATTTTATTTCATTTTATTTTATTTTAATTTACTTTATTTTAATTTATTTTTTTTTAATTAAATTATATTTATTTTATTTTATTTTTTATATTTTATTTTATTTTATTTTCCGTGTGTATTTTTGACATGAAATAAAACCTCCTCATAAAAAACCATCAGCCGTTCGGAGGCGTCTTAGTATAAATTGTACGTCCCTCCATTTGTTGGAAAAACACCAGTACACACAATACATCAATTATATATATAGGTATATAATAGAATATAACGAAATGACAACAATAAAACATTTTGTATAAAGCCTTGATTTGCGAGAGTAAAAAACTTGTTCACAAATTCATTGCATGCTACTTGACAAAGGCAATAAAGTGCATTTCATTAGCAAATTAGCAGCGGAAAATCACTAAAACCCATGACTTGGCTTTAAGACATACAGGTTGGTAGTGGTAGCACGTCACCTAACTATAAACACTTGCAACAGCCTACTTCCGTGGGCTCAATTGCGCATCCATCCGCCCCCAAAACTTGCATAACTACTTTTCAAACTGTCTTCTCGTGTGTCTATGAACCACGTTGCATGCAACATGCTAGTCGGTTATGAGAAAACCTGTTTGAGTAGTACTAATTTAGTCATTTTAACTGCTCTAATAATAAGCTCGACGACTTGCGTCCGAGTTGTAAGTGTAGGTTACAAGCACTTAACGGGGTTACGACTGCATGTGGCATGCAAAGCACGTGTGTTGTATAAATCGCATGCAACTGCCGAGACACTGCTAACACAAATTCACACATTAACAGCTGACATTTTCATGACTTTTTTTTCAACTCACTTCCGCTCGCTCTGTATATGATCTTCACCTACACATTACGCATACGACATGCGCCTAAGGAAAGCCAAATTAAATTTCGGTATTTATAACCTGCCACACAATAAATACCGAAATGTGTATAGTATTATAATTGGCATTTTTATGATTTTAGTGCAATGAATGCTTTCGCGATGCGCTGGTGTATGCCACATGCTGCACATGTCGATTCACAAGTATTTAGTTCGCAAACCTCAAATTCACTTCAATTTCACACGATCACGCATTTTTGCTGATTATTGGCACTTTTGTTGCAAGTTGTATAGCATTAAGTGACTCTAACTTGGTGAGATTCATTCGCCGCTGCATCAGTGGGTCTCGATGACTATGGCCCAAGCGACAAATCGCGACTAAAGTTCCATCTCCCACTCTAAGCTCTGAAAAGCTCACTAAAAGCTTAAAGGTCCGCGCGCTTTGCTCAAAGTTTTGCAAGATAAATGTAATCGGATATTTCTCATGAAAATTAACTAAAATTTTATGTTTACATTCATAAAAATATTTCCGAAGTTTCCTTATCACCCACTTTGAGACGTGGGAAGTAGTTGAGATGCGCCGTGAACATGTCTGGAATCAGTCCTTTCGTATAGGTCTTGATACTATGGCAACGTCTGACTTTAGCTGACGTCATTCAGCAGTGGTCAGTATGTAACTCCTTCAAACACCGAATTGGCGCTCAAAGGAAAGTACAAGCCATCTGCTTTTAAGCCGTCCTTACTCAAACGAATCGAAAGCGCTCTTTTTACGTCTGCAAGTTGGCCATCGGTAAAAGATGGGACTTCAATTTTCCGATGTGGGTCGTGATGTCTTTCTAACAAATGAACGGCTGATGGTTTTTATGAGGAGCCTTATTTTCGTGTCAAAAATACACCCGGGGGGTTGACATTCCCGATAGGCCATAAGCTTAATTTCAACTCAACCATAAATGAACCGTCCTCTACACCATTCCCGGAAGAAGTGGACTACTCTGTCAACACTTTCTCAACAAAAATGCCAGAGAGAAGCGAGTGGGAAAATATAACAGTTCTTGATCAAAGATCCACCGAACGCCCAGGCTGCCATTAAGTCTCTCCAATGCAGTCATACTACCCCAAAGATGGCAATAAGATGCAAAGAAATCTTAAGCAAACTCTCGATTGTATTCGAAACGTCTGGAGCTTAGCTTCATGGAAATGAGGACATCACAGAAAGCTGCGTCGCCGTCAAGCTGACCAGAAAGTCATAGACCACACAATAAATACCGAAATAAAGACCACAGTCATAACCACGGTTGACGTGGACATACAACTTTCATCGGCAAAGTATCTATTAAGGCTAGTTAGGTTTCACCAGAAGAACCAAAAGCTGATGCTGATGATGATAACAGCCAGCGTAATAACTGGACAGTGTCTTATGGGGACTCATGGGAGAAAGATGGCTACTTTTCATTCGACTTTTGCCGCAGCTGCAGGAGTATAGATGAGTAGGAGCCCTGGAACATTATCTCTGGCACTACCCAGCTCTAAGTGCAATCTGTTGTGATTTCTCGGATTTACTTTACACTGAGCTTGTAGATATCATTAATCGGTTCTCCATCAAAGGTCCAAAATATTCAACATATTTAGGTACCACAATGTGCCAGTAGGCCTAAGGGTGCTTGATAAGGGCACCGTGATCAAGTAAACCCTTTAACTAACTAATTAACTCACTAACTATCAAGTAGTGGTCCAAATACTTATTATCTTTAAGTTGCCAAAACTTTAAGTGAGTACATTTCGCGTAACCATATTTTGTCAAATGGTCGCTGTGTGGGGTTATCTATATACGGCATGTCTTCAGTATATACGTACTAGTAGTAGAAGCACAATCCTTTACCTTAGGATTCCCCTCTATATCCTTCAGATCCGTAATGTTTTGGCTTAAAAAATACACTGCAATGATTGGGCAGCCAGAAAGGAAATTCAAACAATGGGTGTTTGAGGAGACATCACCTCCAACTCTTCGATTGAGCTTCGAACCTTTCGTATATATCATAATGCTATAGTCTATAGTGTCGAAGCCACTGTGTCGTTCGTATCTTTTGGGACTTTCCATATTCTCACTTGTATTTTTTCTAGTAACCAGAATAGAGTATTTACCACAGAGTTTCTTCGCCTTTGGTAAGGCAGGGATTATGTAATATTTGCTGCTCTCAGTTATATAAAAATCATGAACTCAGGTTTGAAGACCTTCATTACCTGGTGGTTTCATGGCCTTCAGAGACCATCTTTGCCATCTCATAGCGTGAGCAACTATTAGAATCTATTCATCACTAATAACTAATATGTCTCAGCTCTTATGCTTGTGAAAGAAAATGGAACACAATAAAAATTTTGGGAAAAGGGAAGGAATGGCTTGCGAACGATTGTAGTTCGGTGTGTTGTGTACAATTTCCTCGCACAGAAGTCGGTACGGATAGCGTGGCGACATAACTAAGAAGTTACATCTCAATTAGATGAGCCATGCTATCTGATCTAGGCCTCCATCCGTTAGAAATTTTATCTTCATCTCAGTAACAATAATGTCTTTAGCTGGATTTCAATCACCGGCCTATTGCCATGGAAAAACTCGCAAAGTCGAAATTCTGAGGTCAAAGTAATTATACTGCTTTATCTCAAGTAGGTCCTAGACTCTGGAAATAGTACCATATACTCAAGCTACATAAGTATCTTCCTTGTTCTTTACTAGCGTAGACACCGCTTTATCGATTTTAGCTGAGTTAATAGCATTCCTTTCGCAGTTTGGCTCCCATTGGAAATACCAGTACAACCAGGTTCTTCTCTACCTCTACTTCCACCGGCGGGTACTGCATCGAAAACTTTCAGAGCTGGAGGACTTCCATTCACTCAGACCACGTGACCTAGCCAGAGTAGCCGAAGTTTCTTGATTCTCTGAACCAAGTAAATGTCGCCGTATAACTCGCATAGCTCATTGTTCCATCGGCTGCGACCATTCTCAACTCGTAGAGGACCGTAAATCTTATCAATTGCCTACTCAGCCCAAAATAGCATCTGATCGCTAGAGTGATTCTGCGCTAGATTTCCAGGCCAACACTGTTGTTCATGTTAAACTGATTCCAAGATAGATTAAATTATCGAAAACTTCAACGTTCTGACTGTCAAAAATGACGTAGGAACCGAGTCGCGAATGCGATGACTGCTTGTTCGATGACATGAGATTTTTCTTCTTGTCCTCATTTACTATGGGTCTGACATCCGCTTCGCTTCGCTTCAGTATACAAATCGTACAAGGTATGTGGGGATACCGAATTTAGATATACACGTAGCTACGTAGAAGCAGCTTCTTTTCGTGCTATCGAAGGTTGGTGTGGGTAGGTTTCATTTCACCTTTCTTTACCAAGATTTGGAGCCACACATTATAAGGTCTCGGTAAGACGGTGGGCTCGATAGGACCTTATAAGGGATATTAAGGAAGCTTATCCCCTGTAATTGGCGCAGACTATGGGATCATATATTTGCAGATTGTGCAGAGCACACAGATGCCTGCACCTTACCAGTTTTTCACCGGAGTATTTGAATAGTACGGCTAGTGATCCATTGATTCTCCCCGCTCTCGAACTTCTTCATAGTCAGGCAATGAAAGTTTGTTCCATCGGCATCGATTCGAGAATGAAGTTCACTGCCGTTCTGTAGGTTGGAAAAGTCTTCCCCCCATAAATTCAGTATACTCCGGGCGTCAGTGACTAAATCAGCTCTTTGTGTCCTCCAAGAGTCTGTTTCGGTCTATGCATGACTTATACAACCTTTACTTTTTCACCTTTATAACCTTTACTTTAACCTCTTGTGTTGCCTTCCGGTAAGCTCCTTGTAAATATTAATACAAAAAAATTTACCGTATTGAATGATTTATATATTTATTATTATCATTAAAAGAAATCGAAAATGCATTAAATGCGTGTTTACTAAAACGAAAGAAAATGTAAGAATGCCGTAGCTTTCAAGCGCCAACGCTCAAGCTCATTAATCATCTCTCGGTAGACAGGAAAACTATGAAATCCGCTTTTAATTAGTTTTGACAAAATTCCAATTAAAACGAGAACAAAAGAAAAGTGGGCATGAGTTAAAGAAAAATATTTGTCAAATAAAAGCATAGAAAGCCCAAGAAAGCTTTGACAAATCACGACTGAGAAATCTTTTTTTTTTCTTTCTAATTTAACTTCAGCAGCAATCGAAATTCCATTGGATCACGGGGGGAAAAAAATTAACTGAAGAATAAAAGGAACAGAAAATCTATTAAAAACATAGATATTTCGAGCCACATATGCAACAAAAAATACCGTAACAAACGTAATGAGTAATGACAATATGAAAAGCCAAAACCAATTTCCACACAACAAAGAGAAATTTATGCCACAAATCTGAGCTCTAATTGCCTACTGCACTATTTGGAGCACACAAACACAAACAAGCACAGCACAAGCGCGCAGAGTTGCATCTATTCATGGAAAGACGCCCACAAAATGAACGCGCGTGGCATTAAACGCGTCTACATACATATGTGTGTGCGTAAGTATGCCGTGTGTCTATATTGTGCCGTAGAGAGCGTGTGGCATAATCGTAATTCAAATCGATTGTGTCCGAGTAAAGCCATGTGACAGTCGAAAAAAAGGCTTGTGTGATTCATTGGGACAAACGCACATTTCTACATATGTACATATGTACTTCATACTTATGACAACGTGAGCGAGTTATCTGGGAAATTTATTGTATAATCGTAACGATTTGGTGACACCTACGGCAAGCTGCCACGCAACAGCGCATTCACGCACTTTAAACCATACAAAGCTCACGAAGCCAGGCAAGCAGGCAGGCCGGCAGCGCAGCGTAATGCAGTTACTGGAAACGTTAGCTTGGAAAAGAGGTTGGCCGCAGGAAGCGTATTAGTGGCTGCTTGAGCAGCATCCACAAGCAGAGACAATTAGTTATTAGACACACACAACCACACACACATACATACACACATTCTCTATTAGTCCAAAACGCTTTTGAAATTTCTTATCTCATTGCTGAGATGCCACACTTGAGATAGTGCGAGCGCGGTTTCCGCTTAAATTGGATATTTGATTGTGGTTGTTGTTGTTGTTGTTGTTGTTGTTGTTGTTGTTGTTGTTGTCGATGTGGTTGTGATTGTTCTTGTTGTTCTTGTTCTTGTTTTTGTTTTTGTTGTTGTTGTTGTTGTTGTTGTTGTTGTTGTTGTTGTTGTTGTTGTTGTTGTTGTTGTAGATGTTGCTTTTGTTGTTGTTACTGTTACTGTTGTTGTTGTTGTTGTTGTTGTTGTTGTTGAGACACATTCGCTCGCGCTCAACAAAAGTTTGCCCAGCAATTAATCTTCACTTCAATAGTGTGGTGTGACAAACTTCGGTTTGTATAGTTTTGTTATTGTTGTAGTTATTGTAGTTATGCGCATATAATTAGCGTGAAATAATATTTAACAATATTAAATATTAGCTGTAACGGTTTCGATAGTGCAACGAATGCAATGGGATTTCACGTCTGATAAATGCTTTCAAAGGAGTCCCAAAAGAGAGGAGTAAAGTTTACTGATATACAGAAGGTTTCAAGATCGACAACCCAAAGAGGTCTTCTGACGAACGATGTGAAGAGTGTGCTCAGTTTACGGAGGGAACAGCTCTTCAGGTAGTTATATTACAGTGAAAGCGAAACCCCTGCCAATGACCATGGAAAAGATGTTCCATCCCCCACACGACTATGATGAAGTTGGGAGAGCAAATGGTCACCTAAAGAACAACAAAGCATAGGGAGTCCATTGCTGAGCTGTTCAAATATAGTTGCGAAGAATTCTTTTTGGAAATTCGATCAGAAGACTGATGTTCGACGACTTTAACCTATCAACTGATAGCTGATGGTTTTTAATGAGGAGTCTTTATTTTGCGTTAGGGTTGACAGTTCCTGCCGAGAGGCGACCAAAAGCTAATTAAAGGAGCAAGCTGAACAATGTTTAGCGGACGGTCTACACACTTATTACAGGTGCACTGCCTTCAACTCTTACGAAAACCCTTGAAATTCTGCTTAACTTTCTCCCGGCTGTCCTATACGGCGAACTCCATGTGAGCTGCAACATCATAAGAATGAAAGCAACTCAGCCGTGGGGGAACCGCATAGGACAAGCACAAATATTAAACTCTACAAAATTTTCAGAAAGAGTGGTCTACACCACTTTCAACTTCTGCTTTGACAAAGCTTTCTCAACAGAAGATGAACGCATGGGAAAATGTAACGGCGCTGGTTCAAAAATCGTTAGTCAACTTCCCCGACGGCTCTAAGCTCGATGGCAAAGTAGGTTCTGGAGATTAGTCTGGACCTGTAGCTACCGAATTAACTAATCGACTTCCTGACCATTGCGGGGCCTTTTAAGCGGCACTAACTAACCGCGATAACGGGAGCCGCCATTCTATTACAAATGAAATTAGTATAAGAGCATACAACTGTCTCAATAACAGCGAAGTTAGTTATGTTCTCTGCAAACTAGACTGCTAAGCAAGCAGAATTCGACCACTGAGTCCCTCACTCTCAGCACAACAAGTATATAGGTACGTATGAACTTTTATAAATGGGTCGTTCTCATTGCACCCATTGCTTTTTTGAACGGCAATGATATCAGCCTTCATTCTAACTAGGACATTCGAGGTGTATACCCTTAAGTCATGTTCATTAAAACTGGGTTTCTCCCAACCTATTTTCCTTTGGAGCTGATTCCTAAGCAAAACTTCGCTTATCAGGAGACTAGACGCCTAATAAAACTTCAGTGAACCCATAAATCAAATATGTCGAATTGGCGTCCCTAAAGCTCCCATTATTTTAGCATGTGAGTCAAGGCTCTCAACGGATTGGAGACCACATCTCGCATAAGGGTTTCCAGGATGGGGTTTCCAGGATGTACAATGTGGGTACGGGAGTAGTAATTGAGTATAGCCTTAGAGTTGTAGCTCCATACTCAAACGCAGGACTCCATCCTATTAGACCCCACTTTGTAACCGCTGAACAAATTTTGGAGAAACCTACAGTTTTATGCTGCCCCGAAGAGGTGATTCATTCTTCTGAGGATCTTTTCAATTCCATGGCGGAAATACTACACTGGAAGTAGGAGTGTTTGGACAAGGTGTTATGCTGCAACATCTGCTAGAGCATCAGACATTTATTGAAAAGCAAGCCACGAACTAAGCATATCAGTAAGGAGGAGTACTTAATGGACTACATTCAGCAAAACTGGATCGAACTACTGGACAGAACGACATACCGACAGAGCCTATATGGCTGAGCTATATTCTTATTTTGTCGATGTAAGATTCGCAAAAAAGAAGTCCGGCGGCGTCAAATCGCTGTTTTTCGATAAGATGAATTTATCGAATATCGAGTGGAATAGCGTCATTGAATCGCGGCTAGGGCGTGCTTTGGCTCCGTCTTGTTAGAACCAGAAGTGGATCATGTCATTTTCAGTAATTTGCGAAAATACAAAGTCGCGCAGCATCGCTCTGTCGCGCGCACCATCCTCCTTCTCGAAAAAATACGACCAGATGATCTTTTTAGCCGCACCAAACGGTCACTTTTTGATCATTGATCTCTTCCCAACCAGCAGACAAAGAACTTCAGCTACCTGGTGAGACCCAACAGTGGCATAATTGAGGTGTAGATCCAACATCTATTAACCACCCTTGATTCCGACATACTTAACGTAACCTCTTTGCATGCTCAATAAAACCCACTCAACTTACACTTGCCTCTTTCTCTCTCTCTCTCTCTCTCTCACTCTCTCTCTCTCTCTCTCTCTCTCACTCTCTCTCTCTCTCTCTCTGGTCCGAGGCAGCGTTCACTGAACTATTCGTCTCTTGGATCTACTATTAGATGACGACATAGACTGCCTGTTCATGGGCGGAGTTGTTAAGCAACAGAAATGTTCTAATCTCTGGAAGAAGCAATTAAAAGTCTTTTTTGTTTTTGCACCTCTAACAAAGACATATTAAATCATATGTAAAATAGCTCAATAAAGTTTGAGGTTTTTACCCACGTTTCTTCCTAATGAACTCACGCACATAAATTTTTCATAATTTTTTAATTCACTAATTTTGCCACATTTATTTTCGTTGTGCGTCTCTTGATACTTAAGAAAACTTTCAGTCTGTTTAAGTTAAGTGCCACCTTTGAGGCCACAGCAAACGCCATTGCCAGCTACTTAACGCCACTAGCTAATATTGCGACCACTAAGGCCACTTTATTACTTTTCCACTCAGAAAATTGTTGGTATTTTTATGAGCTTTCCCTCTTGGCGCAGGCAATGATTTATTTAATGAGATACACTCAGGCGGGTTAAGCGCAGAGAAAAGTCTATAAAAATAACGTAGTAGAGATTTTAAGAATTTAAAACACATTTTTGTTGATCATAATAATAATAGAGGGTTATCCATTTCGTGATTTCAAAAGTATAGTGATGTATTTTTACTTTTGTCAAACTTAACTGTTCAACAAAACATGTTGTGTTTTAGTTAAAAGTCGGAAATTTATAAAATTGGATCGAATAACAACCGCACAATTCGTTGAAATGGTTAAAACCTACTACAAAACTAGTAATTCAAGCGTGGCCACGCTTCGTGCTTTAAGGGGAGATTATGGTACGTCCAACTATTCAAGAAAATTGGTATAATTTTAAAGAAATTTGAAGAGGCTGTACCGGTTACAGATATTGTAAGGACTGTGCGTTTTGATCGATACCAAATACCTCAAAGATTGCTACGGTAAGTGATCGTGTAACCGAAGACCCGAATGTGTATATTTCTCGACGTTCTCAAGGGCTTGGACTTTCTTATGGCGTATTTTGCACTTGGACTTTCATCTACATCCATATAATGCCCAGCTCACACCACAACTGGAGGCAGGTGACCATTTACAATGCCTTAAATATGTCGATTTGGTACTTCAACACCAGACAGTGGAAAGCCATTTTTCGAAAAAAAATTTCTTCAGTGAGGAGGCTCATCTCTCACTCGTGGATACGTAAATATGCAAAATAATCACATTTTGGGCTCCGTAAATCCACAAATAATTGAAGAGAGGCCGTTACGCCCAAAGAATTTACTGTCTAGTGCGCTCTTTAGTCCGGAGGTGGGATTGGGCTTATCTTCTTTGAACACGGCAACGGCGAGAATGTCACTATTAATGCGGGGTGTTATAGTCGTATGATAACCGACTTTTTTTTTGGTTGCAAATGAAGAACATGATTTGGACTAGATGAGGTTTCAACAAAACGGCCTTGTTCCCAGAGAAATTGCCCGGCCGCGAAATCTCTGGTCCGACCGAGATCGTGCGATTTGATACCGTTGGACTATTTTTTTTTTTGGAGCTACGCGAAAGACCGGGTAAACCATTAACTCTAGAACACTTGAAAAACAACATTCGTCAAGTTATGGCTAAGGTACCGTTCAATATGTGCCAAAAAGTGGTCGAAAATTACCTCAAACGGATGGATGTTTGCGAAAAATTCGCAAGAGAGAAGGGGAGGGAGTTATCACAAGGAAGACCATATTGGACTCAATGGAGGCAGTCAAGGATTCCGGAAGGTCTAAAATATGACCACGTGGTTGGACAATTCCTGAGCACTGAAATTGAAAATATTTTATATGAAAATCTTATGTCCGTTTAGAAAAATACAGTAATCCCTAAAAAGCTCCAAAAGTTACGAACCGATTGACTTGAAATTTCGTCAGATTATTTCTGTTATTCCTAAGAAGGTTTTTTCGAAAAAAAATTCGGGAATTCGACAATAGACTGAAATATTCGAACACCAAAAAGTTTATTTATGGTCCGATTTACTTGAAATTCGATGAATAGGTGACCTTTTGCTTAGATTAACAGAGAAACTACACTTCTCTCCGTGTGAAAAAAAATCTTATTTGTGATTATTTAATAAAAAGTTAATATTTTCTGTTAGATGATGCTTAACTACGGATTTTTTTCATACTTTACAACAGCAATTTGAATAAAAATTGAACAAAATACAGAAAGCCAGCACAACGTATGGCCGGGTCGCTGCTACATTCGAGTATACCTATACATAAATAATTATGCCTATGTAGATACACGTATGTATGTTTTCACTGCATTTCTACATTCCGTTTTTCTAAATTTTTTGAATTTTAGTATTTCAACGTGAAAATATTTGAACTTTTTTAAACTTTTTCATTTCTTTTTCACTCAACTCTACTTTTCTTCAACATGTCACGCCTTGTTTCCTCAGAAGTGTCATTAAAATTGTGTTTTATTATTGCTGATAATCAGGCATTTCCCATGATCTATTTGTGTTTTACGATTTTATGTGCTCTAACAGCTTGTTGAGTGCATTTGTAATGAAGCAAGCTGGCAGTGTGAGGCGATTGTGAGAACATAAAATAAATGTAAATGGAAATTTTATAGCATAAATTAATAGAAATTGAGTAAACTTTTATATTTTTATGTATACATACATATATAAATACTTAAATATATATTTCATGTATTAAATTTATAATGAGTATTGTTGGCCTTCACTGCTGCGGTAGCTGATTTTAGTTAATCCCTTGGTTGATTTGAGTTTTATGGCAGCAGCTTACCGTTTAAGTAATGAAGTAATGCCTTTGTTGTCATTAAAAATGTATAGATATTATTATAATATTTTTTAAAATAAAGTGAAAGTAAAAAAAAAAAAATTTAAAACAAAAAATAGATTTTAAAATAAAATTTTCATTACCATAACTCAAAAGATGGATAATGTTTGGAAAATTTCTAACAATGTGCCTTAGATCCTTTCCATGATAGATGTAGGTCTAAAAAATAACCTCTGGTCTCCAAATGCCTTCAGTAAAAACAAATTCAGTGGCAGACTTTTCTAAATTGGTTAAACTTTCCTTACTACAACAAAGGACAGCTGAAAAACGCCGCTTTGTATTGAAAGCAAAAAAATGTTCACCAGGACAGTGTTCACGTGATGGAGATTAACGGTGCAGCTTTGGCTTGAGGTGCTTTGTGAAATTGCAGCTTTTATATAAATTCAGGAGAATACATTTCTTAGTAATAAACGAGTTTTTTTTTTTTTAACTTATCAATTTAAATTCCGATCCTTCTAAGTTAAAGTCATTAAATCATTTAATAAAGTTTATCAATTCCACCCACATAGCTTCACGAAGAATTAACAAATGTTTCGACTTAATTTCTGATATAAATATTTTTTAAACAATAAAAGCACTTTATGACAAATTACATTCTTTATACGACTTTTTTTCTTTCAGACTTTATGTACTCCAAAGCAACTGCCAGCCATTGTATTCCATAAATTCAACGTATTTTATTATTCAAAGTGCGCACGCTGTTGTTTTTATTGGTTTTTTAATTTCTAGTTGAATTAACTGTTTTATTTCTTTTCTCCAGTTAACTTACATATGTTGGAATTCTTAAGTATATGTAATAGAATGACAATTAAGAAAGCTTTTACATTTTTATTGAACTTAAAATTGATCTATTTAACATACAACGGACTGTTGTTTTTATTGCTTGTATCAAACGGTGCTTTATAATATTAATTAAAGTATGTAAAAACAGAAATTGTTACTGTTTTACATACATTAATGAAACAATAAAATCAAGTATGTGCAACCAATGAGTAATTTTTATTAATTCTCTTTTCTTTCTCTTTCTCTTTCCCTTTTTATTTTCTTTATTGTCTTTTGTTTAAAAAAATAAAGGCTTGATGAATCATTATTTCCAAAGACCACCTGGTATGCGAGATTTACAGCCAAATATATGTGAATAATTTTTCTTTAAGGCTAATTGTATAATTTTCTCAGAAAGAATTTTCAATTTTCACCAAAATTAACTAGAATACTCTTTTTCTTTACACATTGATTATTGTATAAGGTTAATTGTAAAATTTTTTAAGAAAAAATTGAAAAAGAAATATTAAAAAAAAAACTAAATTTCGAAAGCTTTAATGTTAAAACAATTTAATCAGTCAACGTTCAAACACTTTCAGTTTTTAATTGACCCGCAAGGTATGCGTCTTCGCTAAGAAATTCAAATTGCGCCTAATTTTAGGCAACGTAAATAAACAAACAGCGTCTCTAAAATTTTGCCTATTAATTTAAATTTAAATTATTAATTAACATTTATTTTTTTTATTCAAGTAATTTTGAGTCTGGTTTTACATATTAGGTAATTTGGAGGTAAGAAAAGTATCAGAAGTCCGAGTTGTTACCTTCATTTTGAGCTGGACTAAAGCTAGAGAATCTATTGTATATTTTAAAGGATAAGGACGCCAATAAAAATCTAAAGTAGGGGTGATCGCAAAGCCGTGCGTACTGTTCTGCGAAGGCCAAGTTTGAAGTGCTGGTCAGACCGAAATCTAAAATTAGAGAATTGGACTTTGTGGCCGATCTATTTGGAAAAATTGTATTTATGATTAGATTTTCTTGAAAACGAATAGCAAAAGGACAACTCTTCTCTCCGCGAAGTGAACCAGAGAACGGCCCATACTAAAAATCGTTTTTATTGTTTGTTTGTTTTGACATGAAAATTTTTTCCTGGAAGTGAACAGATCTATTTCTAAATAATATACATATATTTATGGTTCGTTTTGGGTAAAGTTTCGGATGACATGCCCAAATGAAATCCTTTTGTTTCCTGGAAATGAACCAAGACCTGGAATCAAGTTCGACTTTCTTGAAATATAAATAATACTTTTTTACGTAAAAGGGATCACCGACAGATTGAGAAAACCTGGTATGATTTAAATATGAGCATAGATGATGCGTAAGTATGATTGCTTCACATTTTTATTATTTTACGGCTACGGATTATAAGCTAAACTTATACGTTCAACTTGAGTGTGAATAAGCAAAGATCTGAACGGTGCAAATTTCGATCCCTTTGAGGTAGTTTTCGACTACTTTTTGGCACTTATTGGGCGGCAGCTCAGCCATAACTTGACGAATTTTGGTTTCAAAATGCTCAAGAGTGAAAGGATTATCCGCATAAGCACGGTCTTTCGGGTGGTCCAAAAGTCCACCGAAAGCGTTTCACGCACGAGTTGAGAATCTCTGGTTTATTATATATGAGGGGCGGCTGGTAAGCTTGGGATTAAGGTAGTTAAAGATGACACATCATTTTTTACTGATAATACTAATTGCGGAAGTGATTATTAGCATTAGCAACAACACTTTTCAAACGGAAACCTTATAAAAAAGGAAGTACGCCGAAAGAAAATTTTAAAGTAATGTCATCGGTTCTCCAGGACTTTGCCACTTCATATTCGATAGTGAAAAAATGGGCTCGGCTGTTTCAACAAAGAAGAGAGACCTATGAAGATGACCTCTCAACCGCCTTTCATATAAGCATATATATACTTTAATTAGGTGTAGTAAAAAGAAAAACATAATTTTTCCAAGAGGTGGCGTTATTTATCTGTATCTTAGTCCGAACGGGTTGCTCTAGATAGTGTTAGATAGATGATATTTCGTACTAAACAAGTTTTTCTGACAGTTTTGTGATTGGTTGATTCAGTTTTGTTTGAGCGTGCGTCAAATATAGACACTAGCAAAGAGAAAATACGCTATGATTTACAGTTTTGTTTCGATAAGGGCGAGAACGCAAGCCAGGCGGCTGAAAATGTGAATAGCGTTTATGGTCTTGATACTGTTATAGTCAATCATACATAATTCGTTCGGTTTTTTTCGAAAATTAAGACTTTATTGTGAAAAAATTGTTATATATTTAATGTTTAAGTATTGCCCATTGGAAGCTACGATGTTTACCCATCTTTCTGGCAGTTTGTGGATCCATCCCAAAAAAACTTCTCCGGCTTGGAGGTCAAGAAAGAATCTGATACTCTGTTCCGAAGTGAAGCATACTCCGGTGAGGGCATTCTGCATTGATCTGAACAAGTGGTAATCGGAAGGTGCTATGTCTGGGCTATAAGGCGGGTGAGGTAGAACTTCCCACCCACAGTTTTCCAAATAGTTTTTAACTGGCCTTGCAACATGTGCCGTGGATGTCGATGGTTGGCCGGGCTTCACATACGATCTCTTGCGCTTTGGGTTATCATAATGAATCCATTTTCCATCGCCAGTAACAATCCGATGCAAAAATGACTTCTTTTGGTGGCGTTGAAGCAACATTTCCGACATGCAGAATCGACGTTCGACGTCTCTTGGCTTTAATTCATAATGCACCCAATTTCTAAGCTTCTGGATGAATCCTAATGATTTGAATTGTCTGGAAACGGTTGCTTGATCAACTCCTAATACTTTTGCAAGTTCTTCTTGGGTCTGGCATGCATCTGCGTCGAGCAATGTCTCCAACTCTTCTTGAATTTTTTTTTGTCTGTCCGGGTTATTGTTCGTCGTCTAAGTCGAAATTGCCACTTTTAAATCGAGCAAACCACTTTTGGCACGTTCGGCTAAAGCATGGTCACCATAAACGTCCAGTAAAATACGATGGCTTTCGGTAGCACTTTTCTTCATATTAAAGTAATGAAGAAGAACTCCCCGAAAAAACCACTTTATCTGGCATAAATTTCGACATTTTCAAATGAATGAAACAAATTGTTGTTCACGGTGAAACAAATGAAATCCACTGAAAACGACGCGAAATGACAGTACCTTTGAAATTTGAAAATATAGCCACAGATGAACACGACGCGAAATAATACTAGTAGAGCCCTCTCTTAGAAAACCGTATTAATTAATGCATACACTCAAAAGATGCTTCACGGAGTGGAAGGCCAATTGTCGAAGATGTCGATAAAAATCATTGACATTCTCGAGTCCGACCCTCATGTAAGCACCATTTCGATTGCCCAAGAGTTAAAGATTGCACAAAAAACTGTTTGGAATGATTTGAATTAGGCTGGAACCGAAAAGAAAAAATATTTTAATTCTTCTTACTGCACCAATATCAGACTAAAAAATAAGAGGCTTAGAATTTTAAACTTAAAATTCTATGAGAACGTTTCGACTTTTACAACGCAGAATTGAAAAAGCTAAACAATTTTAAATAAAAGAACAGATATAAACATTACAACCAAGGTGGAAAAAATTATTTCCGAGCGTTTACCAAGTGATTTAAGAAAATATTATTCAGGCCTCAATATTAAGGATTTTTGCTTATATATTTTTTAGACAAACTAAATTATTTGTTTGAAATATTTTATTTTAATTTGTAATTTATTTATTTTTTAAACAATTTTTGAAATTTTTCTCCTTTAACAATGCTTATTTGTATGCTCATAGTATACTGAATCCTTTACATTCATTCACTCACTCATTGAATGAATTCATTTATTTATTTCCCAGGTAGTATTTAATGCCGCAATGTCAATAATGAAATATTACCAGTTGTCCGAACTGATAAGAATCACCATTGACAGCTCACAATGCTGCTCACCGGCCAAAAGTCGGCAGCCTCGCCCAGACGTCTCGTCGAGTGAGCTAAAGTCGCAGTCGCAGACGTAGTGGCAGTGGCAGTCGCAGCGAGGGCAGCGTGTACTCTTTTGTGACATTCATTTGGCGCGCCACATTAAATTAATTAAAGCTGTCCATAAATAAAAGATTCATTTGTGTGATTTTAATTTATTTTCGTCTGCTACCAAACACACACACACACACTCACACACATGCACACACAGATGTACACATGCTACTCACTTTCTACAAGCATACTTCGTTCCTCCCCTTTTTAACTTTTTGGAGCATTTATGTATGTATGTCTTCATTCTGGCGCAAAATTTAATCGCTTTTGGCTTAAAGTGACAACATCTACGGTGCGCACACGGCAGGTAGTCGGGCCTTTTAAGCTTTAGATGTCTATTTTAAATGCGAATCTGTCTTTTTTTTCAAAGTCACACACTCACACACACGCAAACATTTTTTGTCCCCTGTCAATATATGTTTGACATTTAAATTTCAATAACTTTCAGTTTTTCGCTTTCCAATTTTTGCATACGAGTATATATAAACAGTATTATGCATGTGTGTATGTAGATAGGTACATTCATTTTTTGCATATATTTTTCATTGTTCACTTCGCTTTCCCTGTGTCTTTTTTTTTGCAAATAATTATTAACGTTTAAATGCACTTCTAATTTTTTGCCTCAATGACTTTTCATAATAATACTTATAATGATAATTATATAATACTTTTATTCATTTAATCCTCATTGCCATCGAAAAGTCCTTAGCTCAATGTCAATGCCATACGGATTTTGTGAAAATAAATAATTATAATTATTAATTGAATTTATCTTGAAGGGAGTGTTAATAGCAACACACAGAGAGACAAGAAAGTTTGTTTGTAAATAACTTGTGCAAGTTCATTGACTTGGCAGCATTAAAAAAGTTAAAATCGGGTGATTTAATTGTTCAGAGGCACATGCCATCTATGGATGAGTAATAGAAAATTTGTTTCTTCATAGAAAATTGATTACAAAATTTAAAAAAAAAATAGAACACCAAAAATATTTGGCGACTGGGTTGAGTTTCTTGAAAGACAAGCAATAAATAAATAATATAAGAAGAAAATATATTATTTCCTGCTTGCATATGGACCAGGTTTTATCAGTGAGAACAATTTATTTTAGAATATTTTTCATTAAGAATTACCCTATATTCATTTTACTACCAATCAATAGCCAAAAGTGCTGTATAACTTATTAATATTATTTAACGTTAAAAGTAGATTTTTAAAAAGAAAAAATTAGAAAAGAATTATTTGAAAAAAATAAAATCCACAAGTTTTAATGTTAGTTCTTTAAAATCGGTCAAACCACCTTTCTAAAATGCAAGTTAATTTCAATTGCGCCTAAATGTAGGCAACGTTTTATATTAATTAATAGTTGTTTTGGTCCTTGCTTAAAAAGTTGCCTACATTTAGGATATTTTAAAAAATAAAATTTGCAGTTTTCAATCTGAAATTAAGTCAATGGAAATGTGAAGTCATAAAAGTATCAAAAGTCAGAGCATTTATTATCATTATGGGTTCAAAAAACAACTAGCGAATACCGTTTATATTGTCAGAAGTATACACCAATTCAAATTGAATCCTAGGATGTATATTTAACATTGTAATATCTATGATAAATCTCGTAGTATCGAAATTAAGTAAATTTTTACATGCTTATATTTGAAATAATCAGACAGTTCCGAAATTATAGTTTTTCTCACATTTTAAACAAAACGTTGCCTATCTTTAGGCAGATTTTTTATTATTTGTAATTTTTAACCTGGTTTTAAGCCAAGTAAAACTCTTTGCCAATTTAGCGTATGAAAAAAAATTTAATTTTATGTTCTAGTCCTCAAAAGGCGTAGAAAAATGAGGAAATTAGTATAATTAAGGTGTGTTTTCAAAGTCTAAAATATAAAAATTCTCACAATAAATCTTAAAATATTCTAACTATTTTATATGATCTTTTAATAGTAATTTTTTAATTAGATTTATTATCATTTTTAGCAAAAATCTCGAACGTTAAAAAGTGGCAGCCGCAATCCGTGGTCCGACCAACATTCATAATTGTAGAAAATTAATTTTTCTAATTGCAGTCGCTCCTTTGTATGGAATGTCAAGACCTTCGAGTGTATTTCGGATATGTAATAAAATCTCCACATAAAAATCCAGCGGCTGTTCGGACGCTGCTTAGGAAAAAATTTAGATGTCTCTAGTTTTAAGTTTTATTTAGAAGGAGGTTCTCGGCCGAAAATCGTCGAAACAAATTTCCTTTCACCTTGTCCTTGTATGCATAAAAAACCAGTTTTGGCAAGAAAACCAACGGACAGTGGGTTTTTGTTATAAACCTGGATCTAAGAGCCGACTTTCCCACTCGAAAATCAGTCCAGTCATGTGGTCCAACAAGATAGTACAAATTAACCTTCACACACTCTGCAGATTCTGAGATTCCGAATTCATCAGCCATTCCATATGAAGTGTTTCTGGCACTGTAATGATGAATCGCTAAAGACGTTCTTGCGGTCGGAATTTTATTTAACGATACCGCTCTTCTTCTAAGTAAAAATTGCGTCGAATATTAGGATCATGATAATAATGTATTCGAGTGTATGATGATCGTTTATGGCTCTGAAGTTACTATTCTCTTTTCTAAGCTTACGGTGTGTTTGTTGTTTTCGTCTTACCACGATTGTACCACTAGAGTTGCCCTTGGAACAACCCGAAAACATCCCATCTATTGGACATATGAATATTCCATAATCGGCGTAAGTTAAAGCCACATCTAGCACTATCATAGTTTTGGAATCTCCATTAACTTCAACCTATCCCGACAAGAGTTTATTTACACCCTTTCCTGTATATATTCCTTTTCTTGGGGTATGAGTTTCCTCTGAGGCGGAAATTTTCAAAAATATGCATTTATTTAAACGAATATTTAAAAGCTTCTAGCTTCCTTCGAACGAGCTAGTAATCGTTTCCCAGCTTCCCAGCTCTCAATCAGCTGAAGCGCTTCGGTTCGGCGCTGATGTGTGAAAACGCAGTCAAGCGTGTGGACAAACGATCAGCCAATAATGTGGTAACTCATATAGCAAAATGCAAATACGAAACCCTTTCAAATTCGTATGTAAATTTATATGTAACTTTTTTCTGCTACACAAATAGCAAGGCCAATTATTCAAATAAAAAAAAAAAATATGTGCGAGGGGCTTAACAAAAGTTCGGTCAGTTGATGACCATCAATTTGTTTTTGTTAAATCAAAAAATACCAAATTCTTTGCAATTACTTTATTAGTCCTCCTTTCAAATATTAGAACCATCAGCTTTAACGGAGACGAGAAAACGCAAGATAGCTGGAAATAGGTCAGACGGAATTCCACCACCAACGCAAACAGAAACACGCCATGTGATTCTGTCCAGATTTCGGCGTAATTTACACCAAATACAAATATTCAGTGAATGACAAATTGCACCGTCTTTGAAGATTATTTCCAAGTGGTTCCGAAGATTCCAGACTGGACATTTTCCAATAGAGGGCGAGCCCCTGATCATGTCCAAATTTGATGAAGACCAAATCTCTGGGATTGAAGGAATACGTCCAGAACCATATTTCCCAGATATAGCACCTTGTAATTTTTGGTTATTTCAAAAAATTAAAAAGAATTTAAAAGGAAAGGTCTTTAATAGCCACGAGTCTGCTTTCAGAAGCGGATCTATAGGCTTCAGAAATGCATTGAAATCAATGACGATTATGTAGGAAAGATAAAAAAAAACAGAGATTACGAATAAATACAAAAAAAAAAACTTTTTTTCTGGTCAATTTACCGAACTTTTGTTAAACCCCTCGTAGTAATATTTTTCTTTAAAAAATTTCAAACATTCAGTGACTTTTTCTTCTTCTTCTCCATTTTTGGCACAGCTACAGCTATGAAGTCTTCACTGGAAATCCACTAATACGAAAGGCATGGACACGCAGCTAATCATTCGGAAATAATGTATTACCTAAAAAATGTCTAAATGCCGAATGCCAAATGGCAGACGGACAAGTTTGACGGCTGAGAAAAAAAATTAATCGAGAATGAAAAGAAAAGGTTAAAGCTATCAGAAGCAATGAAAGGGATGCAACTCTTTACATATGCTACATTGATGTAGTGAAGAGCCAATTCCGTATGTGACTCTGTAGACAAGAGAGCGAACGTGTTGGTGAGTTGGCTAGCTGCCTGGCTATTAAAATTGGCTACTTTTTACTTGGACTTTGCTAGAAAAAAAACTTGGTTGGCTATTGATTTTTGACTGAATTAATTTGTGGGATTTAATGCAGTGGTGAACATGTAAGAGGAGTGAAGGGAAGAGGGATGAGAAATGTGAAGATGAAGTAAAACCGCTTGTCCAACAGTAATTGAGATGGAAGGGGTAAGTGGTTTAAAATTTTATTTTACATTTTTAAATGGTTCCTTGAAGTTGTTTGTAGACGTGTGATAAATAAGCTTGACTAATTAGGGCTTAGAGGCTGCCCCAATAGGCAAGTTTTTGGCAATGCGTACTGTCATTTGCATGGCTAGGGTTCGAGTTCTGCTTAGATCAACATATTGAACAAAATAATAGAAAATTAATTCTTCTAACTGCGGTCGTCCCTCGGTAAGGAATGTCAACCCTTCCGAGTATACTTATGAAATAAAAAGCTCCTCACAAAAATTCATCGGCCCTTCGAAGGTGTTTTAGAATAAACTCCATTTATTGGAAAATCATCAATGGACATGCCAAATATTAGAGATGGAGGTCGGTCTAAAATCCCTTCAACAGTTAAGAAGGGCCAATTACATAATTAGGGCTTTCTATTATTCAATCCGTAGACGGAATTTAAAGCTGCAGCCTATGGCTATTTGGGCTAGGTTTAACGCAATTCAAGATGCGAAGCGTTTAATTGAGGGAATGGTGAAGAATGAGGGTGGTGAAGATAACTTATAAGTCTTTTGAGAATTGCAGTATTGAGAGCTATTTATAGTGCAATAGCCATTTGCAAAACCTGCTAGGTAGCTTGACGCCTCCGCTAGAGAAGGCTCTTTGTAATTAAAACCAATCTGTATGCAATCAAAATCAATTTTTCATAACTTAAAATTATTAAAATTATTTTTTAAATAATTTTAAATTTTTTTGTTTGTTAATGAAATGAAAATTACATAAAAAAATTACAAACCAACTTTTCTTACATCCTTTCACAGCAGTTAATCCTGAAAACTTCCGTTGTCTGTTACCTTTCGTTACGAACTCGGATTGCATAAAACCGAGGCAACAATAAAGTTTCACGAACTCAGCTTGACTTCTGCGAGTTGTTAAATTCGCTAAATACCAGCAACCAGCGACAATAACATTCACACATACTTTTCAGCATTTCCTCATATGAGATTTATTTTTTCCGGCATCCACCTTCACACGCTACTACAAGTGTATACAAAAGTTAAATTTAATTAAAAAAGTTTGACATTACTAACGCAAAAGTATGTAATAAGCACGCATGCCATGCGAACCGCCATAGTCGTGGCGAACTCATAACCGCAAACAGAAATAGCACAGAAACTTTATGGAGTTGGTAATGTGCCGTAGAGGGTTAAGGGCGAAGAGGAAATAAATTTTGAGTCATTAAAAACAAAATAAACGAAGTTATTAATAAATTTCATACTGAGAAATTCTATTAAACAATTTTTAATAATGATTTTTCAGTACATCAGCTTTGAACTGTAGCAAGTACTACCAGTGAGATACTAGTTTCAAATGTAACCAGTTGCGAATAATTTTAATATCTGTTTAAAATTCATTTACATTTAAAGGCAATTGAAAAATAGTATTAAGTTAATTTTACCAAAACTAGTGTCATGTGCAACTAGTTGGTAACCAGTTAATATTTATATGTAAATCTGAAATTTTTATCAAAAACTTGTTGAATTATAAATCTTTTAAAATATGCTTTTAAAATTTTTGCTAGAAAGAGTGATGCTCTACCAAACTAATTCTCCTTCTCTCTTTTATGGCATCATAATCTTACTACTCCCTGCTTTCTCTGCCAGTTAGTTGAAATATTTTAGGTTTCATATGTGGCAGTGGCTATTACTTATTATGAGAATGTGCAGCATTCTCTACTTACAAAAATTCACCTTCAACAAATATTTTATTTTTATTTTATTATTTTCACCTTCATTATTTATACCATAATTATTTTTCTTTGTTTTAATGTTGTTTTTATTTTCTTGTTTATTCTTTTGTTACTTCGCATTTGCTAACACTGTTGCATACCTGCTGTTCGCCTTCAGGCTTTTAGCCTGTTCGTGTTATGTTGCATGCCACAATTTGAGTCGAGTCGACTGACTCTAGCTTGGCTTACTTGCCACAAAAATGTGTGGACTTGCGCCTGGTAATTGACTTGCAAAGAGTGAAGTTATTAAGAGTTAAAAATAAATATGAAAGAAACACAGAAATTGTGTAAAGCCATTGTAATAATTAAATTAATAAATTAAAGTAGAAAGAAAATTATTAATTTATGAAAGGAGCGCACTTTTGTAAGAAAATTAATGAAAAATTAAAAAAAAATTTTTTGAGGGAATTCGGGTACGAAAGATTTATAAAATCAAATGCGCAAAAAAATATAAAATATTGTGAAAAATTGCAAGCAAAAGGATTTACCAGGATTCTTCAGATCAAATGCTTAAAAGTCCAAGGAAACGATATTGATTGACAATGCAGTAAAAGTTTATAGAGAAAAAATTTTTTATATACAACAATAATTTATTTTAACTAAAATTGGTGGGTATTTTTGACAAGCTTTTCTTTCTAAAAAAAAATATAGCAACACCCGCACTTTTCTTCCTTCCGTTTTTGTCTCTAATATTTCTCCTCGTTACGTTTTTGTTATTATCCTTTTTTCTTTCATAGTCATATGCACGCTTATGTATATAATAATCTCCATTATGTGTTTATATATCTATATTTTTTATAAAAGCAATTTTCACTTTTATTACGCCAATTTCACAGGTTGCAATATGTCACAACGTGTCATGCCACATTTCCTCTTTCCCATAAAAAGAATACCTGACATAACTAGTTGGCAGTTAGAAGTTTTATAGCACACCCCAAATAAAGGCAAGGGTTGCCAAGTTGCTTTAAATTTATTTGTTTATATATTTTTTTTTTTAATTTATACTACGTGGTGGCTTTTATACTGTAATCGGACTTCAGAGCAGCTGATTGAATATTTGTTTCTCGCTTACTTCATTTGTACTCCCACACAAGAGCACTAAGCACTCTCTTTGGTGGGGTTCACACTCTTTTAGTTAGCGCTGCAACGTTGCCAATTTTCGCTCGCAAAATTTTAGTTCCATAAGAATACAAACCAGCTAACTTGCAAAGAAAAGGATTTGAAGATTTAAGTTGTGAAAAAATCCAAAGGTTTAAGTCCTTTACTCTCAGAATTGTACATTTTTTCACTCGAATTAGTCGCCTGAAAGCCAAAGATATTCTGTCAAAAGTATTTATAAAAATTAATCTAATAAATACCTTCCTCGCGCCCAACCGAGACGAGGAGCCATCATCCACATAACGTACGGAATATACCGAGTCATGATTGGCAAGAGTTTGTTAAATGTCGAGATTTAATTAAGCTGTTGAGAGAAGCAAGGCTAGATTTTTTAGTCTGGGAGGTCCAAGGTACTGGAATGAAAATAAAAATCATAACCCAACCAATGATGATGAGAAAAGGTTCAATCAGTTCATAACTTTTTTTTACATGACTGTAATAGTAGAGACCTAAACAACCCAGATACCTGAGTTGGAACATTAAAGCTTACCTCAGACAGAAGCCATGAACTACAAGTCCATCCATTAACAAGTTTGGCTGAGAACAATGCGCCTAATATTTCTTTACGACTCGCGAGAGTAGGTAGACTTAGAAGCTTTAAACGGTTGGTGTAGGCAAGGAAATATATCCGAGTCCCATTGGAAATTTCTTAGTACAAGAAATTAAAGTTGTTTTTGAACAGATTCTAATTTATCGGAACGAACGTACCCGTTTTGCCATGTTGAAGTTACCCACTCCTCCCTAAGACAATACCATAGGTAATGATGAAGATACCATATCTGCTATGACGAGTCTAGGTGCAAAGCAGGGTTCTTATGTGACCGCTCCAAGGGAGCTCCAAATGCAATGCCCATAACTCTGTCTTCCAAAAAGTGGTTTGGGGCATTACAAAAATACGCAACCACTTAAACTAGAAAATTTATTAGGTTACTATACTTGTAGACAGCTAAGCCGCAACTAAGTATGCTTACACAAAATCCAAAGGTGGCAGAACATATATAGAGGTAATAAACATAGTAAAAGACAGTGAAAACAAAGGGCACCTGGATGTAAAAGGAGGATTTGGCTCGCACTGGTGAGGATGTCATTATAAACTGCCTCAAAGCTCTCAACGCTTTCTAATCTTGTTTAAAACAGTGAATCCTGAAGGAACGCTTAAGGTCTTGGCTCACTTCTGACTTAGGATAGATCAAAGTTAAGCAAAAGAAAATTTTATGTAGGTATATTGACGAGGTTTTTGTCAGACATTAGATGCACAAACCGGTAAAGTAGAATTAGCTACAGCAGGTCACAAAACGCGGAATACTGAAACTTTTTCATATTGGAAGAAGTTTAGACGATTCCCGATTGGAGAAGACCCGCGAAAAGGGGTGCTTTTTAATTTAATACCTAAGAAAGCAATTCGAGCTGCAGAGCTGAATAGAAGAGGCACAAGAGCGTACAGCTGCTGGCGCGCGCCGATGATATTAACATTGCCTTCGGAACCCAACGAATGGGTCTAGTAGTCATAGCTTCGAGGTCGTAGGTAATATCGTCTATCTAGGGGCCAGCATTAACACCAATAGTAACGTCAGCCTTGAAATCCAACGCAGAATCACCGTTGCCAACAGTTGCTACTTGAGTCTAAGTAGGCAATTGAGAAGTAAAGTCCTCTCTTGACGAACGAAAACCAAACTTTACAAGTCCCTCATCGTTCCCGTCCTGCTATATGATGCGAAGGTATGGACGATGACAACATCTGATGAGTCGGCGTTAGGAGTTTTCGAGAGAAAAGGTTTAGCGTAAGATTTATATGATCCTCTGTGAGTAGGGAACGGCGAATAACACAGCCGATAGAACGCTGTAACGATGAGCTGTATGAAATAAAAGGCAACATTGGCAAAGAAAGAGAAAAATCCAGAGAAATCGATTACGTTGGCTGGGTTATGTGGTCCAGATGGATAAAAATATTCCATATATGAAAGTTTTCGATACAGAGAAAGAGAAAGACCTGACTGTATTTGGTATTTCAATTAGCGCCAAACATCGAGAATTAGGAATGAATGGCGCGATGTTGGTAACTCGACTATAAGTGGGTGTCTCGAATGTTCATTCATTCATGGCAACCCTTAGTTTAATCATACATATAGGCAGGCACATCCAACAGACATTTTTTACACGCCAACAAACCGGATATGAGCCATAACCATTTATGCAGAAACTCATACTAACTAACCAGACAAATTTAACGGTAAACCCACACACACACACACACATTATATACTGTCTGTCAGCTAACCAAAATGTCTACCTCAATTCACCGCATACCGCGTACATCCTCACCAGCCTGCTCCTGCTCCACCTTCTTGGGCATGCTTCGCCGTTTAGCGCACGCGATGTGTCAGCTCGCTTGTCACCAATGTCGTAAACTATTTTGTTAACATTATTCAAGTATAAACGACGACGATGATTACAATATGACTGCGCTTTTTTGTACAGTTATTTTACTTTTTTTTATTATTTTTTTTGTTTTTTTTTATGCAAAATCTTTGCGCAAGAAAGAATGGGATTTACCGGTTTGCTGTATTGTTTCGATTATTTGCCCAAAGGGTTGCTTGCTATGTCTATATAGTAGTTACCGTTATGTTTCTTATATTTTTTTTGTTGTAATTTAAATGTTTTGTGTCTATTTTTGGCGTTTTCGCCATTTTTCTTTCTTTATCACAACAAAGAAAAGAAAAGAAAATCATGACATGTTTTTGTCTACGATGTCTGCCCGAAAGTTGAGTCGGGACGGTGTTCTGAGAGGGAAGAGATGACGTTAAACTTGTGACATAGCAAATACCCCTCCAGCTGTGACCTCAAAAATATTTCTCCATACTTTTTGTTTATTTTATAGCGAAATGTATTTTTAAGCGCTGCTATTCTTTTCTAGCCAAAAGCAGCTCACTCGTATGTCTAATCGTCTAGACAGATATTTCCAAGCCTGTGCTGCAACGAGTTAACAAAGGTAAAATTAAAGGAAAATAATAGGAATGTGGAACATTGTACTAGCGGGCACATATCTTTAAAAAGTGATGGGAAGAAAAATTTTCGGTATCCCGGTCCATGTTGTCCTCTTCTTGTTCATTGACGAAACCGAATCAACAACAGAATACCAGTCGTTTTTTCTACTATGGAGTAGAGCTATTTCACTTCCTCCGCCTCTACCGGAGGGTAGTCTTTAGAATACTTTAAGAGCTTGAGAGAGTACTCACGTTATCTGTAGTTTGCCCTGATGCCATTGCGCAGCGAACGTTTGTCGACAGTTTCTCTTTTTCGTTCCTACTTTAAAAAGCTCCGTTTTTTGAAAAATCCTCGAAAAATCGTAGAACTTTCAAACATATGCCCCTTGTCTTTGTGATGTCTTGAAGTTTTTTATACTCAAGCACTTCAGTCTCTCGATTTTTTTGTCTTTTACCCACACTTTTCGCATTGTTGCTGTCATTCGCAACTTTGTGAGCAAGAAAGTATTTTTTGCTCTCTACTGCGGTACCACTTTCCTCATTGCACAACCTCTTATTTCGAATTTGTCGAAGACCAATAGTTTTGGTTAAAGCCGAAAAAAGCTTTAAATGTCGTGCCCTTATACCGGTTTGTACTCTTAGAGAGTAGGAGTGCAAGTCGGGTAGGAACCCGTTCTGTTGTGATTGCAGCTTTTCGACGTCGAACCTTCCCCGCGTTTGTTGCTCAGAGGCGTATTCGTATCTCTTGATTGCTAGTTAGGACCACGGAGACTACACATATGTAAGATTTTAGCGGCGCAGTTTCCGTCTATCACAATATGGTCGATCAGGTTTCGAGCGGGACAACGCTCAGAGCAGCGTTCTAAGCGCTCTACGTATCTTTGGTTATAGAGCCTTTCATTATGTTTTGGGACGTAGACGGAGATCAACCATATATTGAAGAACTTCGCTTTTAAGCGGATTGTGTGGAGACGTTCATGCACCGGAGTGAATGCCATTGCTGAGTCTCTTTCCCACCAAAAACCTAAAATTTGAACATCCTTATATGACCAGAGCAGTATATGTTACAAAGACCCCTGCGGGTTAGGGGTTCAAGAATTCACCCGCGTTAAGCGATGCGACTGAAATCCAATTGTTCCCGCGACAGTGGGGTCTTTATACCGGAACGACCCGGTTTTTTAACCGGCTAAGGACTGTCACTCTCGCAACATTCCCCAAAAGTTACTTTGAGGAATATTTTTGCGGTTACAACAACAACAAAGATTTATTCACTTCCATTTGGATCCCGACAAAAGGAGGACGATCAAAGATGGCCTCTTCTGGATGAGTGCTGTCTTCAAGCGGTCCAGTTGTTGGCAGTAGAGGGCCGAATTGAGCGTTTAGCCATAGGGGAGCAGCTCGTAGTAGATGATTCCTTGTCAATCCCACCAAACACACAGCAAAACCTTCCTGGTCGTCAATCCTGGCTTGGCCACTTGTACTATGGACAATAACGCCATTTTTTAGATAAAAACCGAACGAATTCGGAATTTCATTTTCGAGATTTTTAAAACATGTTCCAAAGATGGATGGCAGTATATATTGGGACATTCTGCTTTTTTATATCCTTTCACTAGTTTATTAAAATACAGCACCTTTATTTATCTTTATTTGCCTAACCACGCGTAGCACTCACTGTGCATCGCTTCGTTGCACCATTTGAATAGTTATAAATTTTGCAATGAATTTATCACCCAATTAGTTTTTACAGTTTTACCAGTGTGGACACACAGACACCTCCGCTCAAACACATTGCCACATCCACACACACATGCTTACAATAAACCGAACTTAGTATTTTTCTGTCTTTTTTCTATGTCGTCCTGCGGTACTCCTTTATGGCTACACAAATAACGGTGTCACCGCCACTAACCTCGTTGACATTTGATGTATAGATTTTAAATACCCATACACAGTCGAAGGTGGTGAGGTGGTTGGTGAAAACATACGTATGCCACAGTGTAATAAAAGGAGTGCGGAAATTTAAAGGAACTAGTTACGTAAGAGCTAAAAGTGCTCCAGTTGTGATGCCGATTCTTACTAATTTTCAAAAAACATGAAACTATTGATCGGGGACCAACTTTCTTATCATATTTGGATATTTTTCAACTGCTATTCGATCATGTTCTTTTGAAAACAATCTTAGTAGAACAGAGTTAGGTGATTTGCGCCAAGAATATGTATATAAATTAGGTGATGTAATTAATCAACGTCCTATAGGTTTTGCATTTAAAGGCTCACAAATTAATTTTAAATTAGTGGTGTCCTCTCAAAGCGTTTTATATGTAAACAACTTTATTCACCTTCATATGAGATTCATTCTTCGGACCTTTGCCACTCTCTACTGGGTTCTCAATCGGTTTGTGAATACTCGCACTATGATGTTTCATCGACGAACGATTGGGTTTGGTTGCAGGTGTACAACGTCGGCCAGCCATTTAGACAATTAACCCCTTTGACTTTTTAGCTTTGTTGCCGTAGAAGAATAAATAATGGGGAAATGAAAATATTAGTTTGATTGAGTGCAAATTTAGTAGCAAATATTTTGCGATGTTGTATGCGAACTTGCAGCGATATTTGTGTGGAATTTAAGGTGTTTCAAATTCTGGTTGAGCTAATGGCTGAAAGCATTTTTTTCCACTTGAACTGGGAAAGTACTCACCGACCATATAGGTACATTTGGTTCCAGTAGGAAGACAGTTTTTCTAAGCGTGACAAATGAAATAAGCACAGCCTTCAAAACTTTCCCCCTGCTCAGAGACAAACCGGTTAATAAATAGCTCCATCGAAAAATGAACTTAATAAAATTCGTTCAAAGTTTTATATTTTTTATTAAAATCATGACAAAGGTTTTCAATATACGGTTTGAGAGTCTGAATCAGAAAATGTTTCCTTTTTGAAAACTTGCCTCCACTGAGATAATTTTGGATTGATTTCACTTAAGAATGGCGTGAGGCATATATTCGCGAAGCTAATTATTAAAAAGCTCTTTATCACCCAGCTGCCAGAGACTAGGCCCAACAAGAAAAGCTTTATCTCCCCTTTCTCTTTTATATTGACAATTTTGCTCTAATATGATAACGCCAAAATGTAGGCAACAATTTATAGTTTTATTTTCCTTTTAGAATTTAAATGCAAAACTAATATTTCTATATTAATTTTTATTTTAGTAAACTACAGAAATTCGTGTGAGTTAAACAAATTAATTTCATAATAAAACGCCAAAATGTAGGCAAGGGATTTTGATATCTTTACTTTAAGTCCATGAAGTGGTAAAGAGAATTTATTACTCAAATTCTCGAAAACTTCCAAAAAAAAAAAGTAGTTGAGCTTTGATATACTCAATTAAAAAAATTAAATAATTGTCGAAACTGTAATAATGGAACTAATACAAAATTTTTATGATATTAGGCCAATTTTTTATTTTTTCAATACCAAAAAAAGCAAGCTCATAAATTTTTCTCCTTAAAAATCAACAAACAATAAAATAAATTTCGCACTGCTTTAAAATTCAGAGTGTAGGTGCAAAAAAAATTATAATCAAACAACTTAGTTCATTAATCAAAAGTGTTACATATTTCTAGGCGAAATTTTTTTTTATGTATTCTAAAAAAGCTTGCATTATGTTTCAAAAATAATTTCGGCCAAACGACCGCAGCGACTGTCTCGAAAAATCTCCAGCCAAGAGGCCCAAATTTTCGACCACTTTTTGCAGTAATTGGGGACGTATGTCAACAACAATGCGCTAAATATTCTCTTACAAGGTGTTAATCATTTCGGGCTTGTCTGCGTAAACAAGCGACTTTATATAACCCCACGGAAAATAGTTCAGCAGTGTTAAATCGTAATATTTTAGAGGCCACGCCGCAAGTGCACGACGCGAGATGTTGCGCTCAGCAAAAGTTTCCATCAATAAATTGATTATTTCGCTGGCTGTATGGCATGCAGCATTGTCTTATTGGAACCAAATGTCGCCCGCATCAAAATCTCCAAAATCATGCACAAAAAAGTCATTAATCATAGCTTTATGTTGTACCTCATTGACTATAACACTATGGACGTCTTCCTTGCCCATAGAGCAAACCAAAAAATGGCTTCTTGAGTTGTAACAGCGTCTCAACAAGGGCTTGTGGATTATCCTAATTTTAAAGGCGATATTTTCTTTTTATTAACGTAGCCATTCAACCAAAAGTGGGCTTAATCGCTGAATAAAATTTTCTTGGGAAAATCGAGACCGCTGCCATCACGTTTTCAGTTCATTCACCCAACGTCCGACGCGCTTGATAGTCGTTCGGCATGAGTTGGATCTGCCATGGTGTGTTTGGACACCGGTCCAATTATTGCGCGGGATGACGGATAGATTCATTCGGGTCTTTTTCATACTCTGCTCTACAACAGCAATCGCGATTTCGGTGTGCACTGCACGGCGTCTCTGAAGACGCGCATTATCCACTAAAGTAAACGTGATGCGGAATCGATCCATGTTTGGTCGAATTATCGACACTGCTGGGCTATTAGATCGACCGAGCTATTATTTTTTACACATTTCGCCCATCTCTCAGGCAAATTATGGATACCATTCCAAAAAACTTTTTTCTATTTCCAGGCAAACCATTCGACGAGCCATTTTTCGACTTCTTCAAAATTAGCGAAGCACTGCTCTGCAAGGGAGTGTCCCATCGATGCGAAAAGGTGATAGTCCGAATTAAGTGTTTTTAATGTGTCTTTCACCAGTTTAGCAGTATGAGACGGCGCGTTGTCATGTTGCAAGACAACTTTGACATGTCTTCGGGCCCATTCCTACCGTTTTTCGATCAACGCATGATTCAAATTGATCATTTGTTGTCGGTAGCGATCCGTGTTCAGCGTTTTACCAGGTTTTAACAACTCGTAGTACATCACACCGCACTGGTCCCACCAAACACAGAGCATTGTCTTACGGCCAAAGCGATTTGGCCTAGCAGTCGATGGGCCAGCTTCACCAGGGAAAGCCATGATTTTTTTCGCTTCGGGTTCTCAAAATAAATCCATTTTTCGTCCTCCGTGACAATTCGATGCAGAAAAGATTTCCTTTCGAATCTTTGAAGCAGCATTTCACAAACGGTTTTTCGATTTTCCATTTGTCTATCGTTCAGCCGGTGTGGCACCCATTTTCCATACTTCTGGGTTTTTCGCATGGCTTTTAAACGTTGGCAAATTGCTCCTCGAGTCATAAGTAGTGTTTCTGCCAATTTTTGTTGCGATTGGGTTGGATCAACAATTCCTCGTCTTCGAACGTTTTCGCTGCACCATGATGTTCATTGTCTGTCAAATCGAAATCTCCACTTTTAAATTGACGAAGCCATGTCTCACATGTTCTAATCACTGGATCATGTTCACCATAAGTTTCTACCAGCAACCGGTGAGCTTCAGCTGCTTTTTTCTTTTGATGAAATAAGAAAAGCAACGAATGCCGCAAATGCGATTTATTTGGAACGAAACTCGACATATTCACTGAGGTAAACAAATATGACGCTAGTGCTTCTTTCTCTGTGAAATGATAATTGTATTATTATTTTTCATTTATAATAAATAAATAACTTTTGTAGGTTAATGTCAATAGAAAATAATTATATACATGCCAAATCATGGAAATTTATACATATTGCTAGCGACATCTACTAGTAAAACCGGCAACTTTCAACAAACACACCTGGTATATAAAGGGTGGTTAAATTTTCAAGGGCCGATGTTGATTTTGAATAAAGCACAAACTATTTAGGAAATTATTGAAATTTTATTTTATTATGTTATATTGGTATTACTCAATTATGTATGTAACAAAATATCGGCCAAATGAGCGCCGCGACCTCGGCGGCACACCTCCATACGATGGTCCAAATTTTCGATGACGCTGAGGCATAATGGAGTTTCTATGCCGTTAATGTGCCGAATTATCTCATCCTTTAGCTCTTGAATTGTTGCTGGCTTATCGACGTACACCTTTTCTTTCAAATAACCCCAGAGAAAAAAGTCCAACGGTGTCAAATCACATGATCTTGGGGGCCAATTGACATCGCCATTACGTGAGATAATACGGCCATTGAATTTGTTGCGCAAAAGAGCCATTGTTTCGTTAGCTGTGTGGCAAGTGGCACCGTCCTGCTGAAACCACATATCGTCCACATCCATATCTTCCAATTGTGGCCATAAAAAATTCGTTATCATCTCACGATAGCGAACACCATTCACAGTAACTGCCTGACCGGCCTCATTTTGGAAAAAATACGGCCCGATGATGCCGCCAGCCCATAAACCGCACCAAACAGTCACTCTTTGTGGGTGCATTGGTTTTTCGACAATCACTCTTGGATTCTCATTCGCCCAAATGCGGCAATTCTGTTTATTGACGAATCCACTGAGGTGAAAATGTGCCTCATCACTGAAGATGATTTTCTTCGAAAATTTTCATAATAAGTCTGGATAACTTTAACACGTTGTTGGATTGTGTATCTCTCCATGGTTCAAATTGAGTAAGTCTGAAATAGAGAAATGTCAAATTAAATTCGGAAAAAAACTTGGCGTTTAGGTGTGGTTCACATTCAACATCGGCCCTTACAATTTAACCACCCTTTAATATAATTGACACTTTAACCGCGATATTGAAGAGACCTGGAGATTATCCTGTGCCGCTTCCGAATTGGTGATGGAGTTTTATGAGGATATTTTAATGTAATTTAATAAATATACTCGGAAAGCTTGATATTCTCTGCCGCGGGCCGTCCACAATTAGAAAAATTAATTTTCTACAATTTATGAATGTTGGTAGCAACAGGACTCGAGATGTGGCCTTCAGAATGACAGTACGGTGACCACTCTAAAAACTATACATCTAAAAAATTACCCTTTATTAGCCACGCCCGGACCAATTTGTATCTTAATTGCTATCTTAACATTATTTTACGCTTCGAGGTGAGAATCCTAGAAAAGGTGCATTTTACACAATTTTTTACTTTTAAAATTTCAAGATTCAAATTTTAATGGTATAAAGTGAAAGTGGATGATTTTCCCATAATAAAAAAACGCTGTAAATTCTGCAATTTTTTTCATAAATTTCAGAGGAAAAGAAATACAACAGTTTAGCCATTAACAAAATTGTTTGCCTCTTCCTTCTCCAACACTTCTTTCTGGGCATATTTGGCTGTTAACATATATGGTTATTCATGTGTGCTCACTGTACTTTCTTCATATCCTGTTCGCTTGCTTATTTGATTACGTGTTTTGCTTATCACATTTGTTTTTTTCCCACTCAATAATTTTATTTTTGTTGTTTCTCCAGTTTAGTGGTATTGCTGTTTTTTCTGCTATTTTCTTGTTTTATTTTTTTTACGTTTATTACAATTGCTGTTTGCCTTTACTTTGGGTATTTCCTTAGAACAATTTTCTAATATTTGATATGAGATTTATATTTATCGCCTTCCTCTGCATATTTTGGACGTGCAGGGTTTTCAAATAAGTGGTATAGATGTTTGTATCTATTATATTTATATATTTAAATAAAAACTTTAATATTTTATTTTTTAAATCACAAAAAGTTTAATGTTTGAAAATGAAAATTATAATGTTTCAGAAAAGGAAAATATTTGAAGTCAAAAATTAATTAACATAAAAATTTAAAAATTGAAAATAACAAGTTACAAATGTTAAAGTAGATTAAAAAAGTGGTGTTATTTTTTTATTCAAAGAAATGACATTTCAATATCAGTCAAACGGCCGCCTCGGCTACGCTTATCTTTCCTTTTCATGAAATTTTCCATCACCATAGCTTAAAGGTCTTGAATCGACATTGATCTGTTGGCATACGTGATCCCAAAGAAAGTAGTCGAAGGACTGTAAACCACACCCAACAGTTGTTCTTTGATTTTTCGAGCTCCAGATGCGACAATTTTGCTTATTGACGTACCCATCGAGTGGGAAATAGATCTTATTAGTCAAGATGATTTTTCAATGAATTTCCGGATCATTTTCATGCATTTCAATGGTCAAATCAGCAAAGACACGACATTGCTGATGATCGGTCGGCTTGAGTTCTTGTGTTAGCTGAACTTTATGAGCTTTAAGACCCAAGTGTTTTTGCGGTTTAATGACGTTTGTGGAATGCCAAGCCCAAGGAACGACTAGGAATGGACAAAACTAGCTTTTCTCCAAATCTTTGGTCTACTGCAGCATTATTCTCAATTGTTCTTGAGCGACGTACATTAACTTGTCCCAACAGCTACATTTTTTCTATCAATTTCTGTGGCATCTACTGAAATAACAGGTTGTTCAAAATAATACCTCTTTAGATATATGGAAAGAAGACTCATGAAAATGAAAATTTTTTTAGGATAAGCTTTTCATTTTAATTGATTTCTTGTTGATTGTATGTGCAAGGATATTGGTATTAAGGTGGGAGTGATGAGATACAAAGGCTAGTACGCTCGTTTTCATAAGCTGAAAGTTTTAGTAGAGGAATGCAGAGACTTAAAAAAATGTTCAACTCATTATATACAAAGCTTTGAATGGCTCAGAAGAGTTTTCCCTACCAAAACTTTTCCTCTCGAGTATCTCAATGTCAATAAATTTATCTTTAGACTCAGAATTTGGTCTTCACCTTAATAACTTTACTTCTCGGGCTTGCCAAAACTGTTTGGAAACTATGCCAGGACCTCTGAATTCCAAGACTAAAAAGGTATTTTTAACTTTCTATATAAGTCAAGTAGCTTAAGCCCAGCTTTAGAATCCCATTTACCATACTATATCTATCCAATGAGAGCTTAGAAGATTGTTTTAAAATTCAACCAAGCCACCACGACCGGTTTGGTCGTTTTCGAATACTTAAGTTGGTGGTTTCAAATTCGCTATATAATGACTTTACCTAACAGTATTTCGATTGCTTCTGTTTTGTCGATTCAGTGGGGGGTGTTGAAAGCTCTAACCCGTCGATAAATTTTAAATTATATTCAGTTCCACAACCCATAATTTGCGCTCGAAAATCGCTGAAATGATTTCCAGCCGGGTTTCTTTTCTAGTTTTTGGTATTTGTATTGATGTTATTCTAACAAATATTGGGAATAAAAAATCGTTCTTTAAAAAATATATTCACTAAATAATACTTTCAAGAAAACGGAAGCTCATAAAGCCTTCGGAAGCTAAAAACTTGTAATTATTGATCAAAATCATTGTTCCGGGCAAGAAGAAGAAAGAATTCCCACCACTAGGATTTTTGAAAACAGTTCCATGCTCTTTCTGTCACTCTTTCTTGAGCTTGACAGGAAATTGGGTTTATCAAGACACTCGCTAAGCCACCGAAAGTCCAACCCGGTTGAAGAAAAACAGACTGAAGATCTAGTAGTATACCCTTTGTAGATAGCCCATCTGAATAATTGAAAATTATCTGAAAAATCAGAGCATATCTTCCTACTAAGCTTGACAAGCTTGGATCATTAGACTGAGAGTTTTTGCTGACATTTTCATATATTTTATTAATATTATCACGACGGTCTAAGACGGAACATCTATATAAGGATCACACGCTGAGGAATAGACATCTGATTCGAAGCTGCAGATACTAAACGAAGGTAAACGAGGGTTTAAAACTAGTATAAATAATATAAACAATTGTTATAAATATAACCTACATTGTGATTGGGAACATAAAAGTCCCAAAAGAGTCATAAAACAAAAACCAACCACATTCGACCATTATCAGCTCAACACACAACCCACATTCAGTTAAGCAGAATATAAAAAAGAATTGAGAAAATAGGAAAAACACAGACGCGCAAAGTAATCACTACAATTGACACAAATTGCATTAAGGACACTAATGAAATTTTCAATATCCTTAACGAATATGAACAAGATGATGATTGATTTCACGCCGAAACGATTTCAATCAGTGCTGCCGAAGTTCTTCAACGAACACAAGCAGACACAGGCACACACAGCGAAGGAATATGTGGACATTACAGCTTTTTATTTCATGCTATTTTCATAATTCACAGTTTTCACTTCGTCCTTGCAGGGATAGTTGATTTGCCGAAGAGGAGGAGCACACCAGTCTTCAACTTTTCCCATACAACACAGCTGGAAGTAGATATGCGAGCGTTATGGCACAGTAAACCCAAGTTATTCTTAAGCACTCACCACCAACACACCGTAGAATCGATTGGTTAAGGCGTCGTTGCGCAGCTGCAATTGCAATGTGCTCATATACACTGCATAAGAGTGGGTGGGAGCGGTGATAGCGATGGGGTGGAGTAAAAATTATGTCAAGAAATTACGAAAAATTTGTTGAAATCGAGAATAAACATGATGAAGAGAGCGGGAGATGATGATGTGCAGCATAATCTCAAGAAGAAAGTGGATTGATTATTCTCCGAGTTGGCCGCTCCACTTCTGCTCTCGCATTGTAGCAAAATATGGGTTATGACATGCTGTGCATATGAAATCAGCGTTAGCTTAAAGGCTCGCTCGTTCCTCCTTAACCTATAAAATTTCGCATCAATTTCACATAACCTCACTTCCCCGCCGTTCATTAGCGTTGCATGGCACAGCAAATTGTGCACACTGTGATGGCGAAGTGGTAGAAGGAAGAGTGATATGAGTGGGCAGCGGGTATTGGCAACTTCATTGCTGTCACATTTTGTTAGTTCAAAAATCAACTGTGAACTGTGTGGGTGACATACTGACGCCAAGGATGCAATCTCTTCGACAAATAGTCGCAGGGAACGGACGCCAGCGCTTCATACATACTTACCATATATTTAAATATTCTTCAGTTTCGCAAATGAAGGGTAGGAGAAATTCAATATTACAAATTTGTAATCATTTAACTGCTGACATTATACCGCTATATTCATATTGATTTCATATTCACACAATTTATTTTTCTTCTTCTTCTTCTTCTTCTGCATTGAAATTTGCTGCAATTAATTGCTTGTCTCCTTCATTTGCCAGCAAAAATGACAATCACTTCATGTACAAACGCGGGTCTCAGCAAATGTCGTGCTCTTCTCTCACTTTGCTTGCGTTCGCTCATTTGAATTTTGTTTTACTCTTATTTTCCCCCGGTCACACTTAATCATATTGGCGCACACGTCACTTTTAATTTGTTTTGTCAAAATCATACAAATTGTGCATTAATTGACAAGCGAAAGGTCATGGGAAGAAGATCGCTAATGTTCGTGAGGGGGTTTGAGATTTTCTAAATAATTATTTGTAAAATATCAACAGTTCCCGTACTCGATAGAAAGGATGAGGAAATTTAGTTTTTAATAGGAATTTTGAGCAAAACCTTTTTTGGAAAGAGAAACTTATGAGGTTCTTGTAAGGAGAGAAAAGTATTTGATTGCTTTTAGAGAGAAGGGTTATAGAAAAGTCTGCTTTGAACCAAAAAAACCTCTGGGTAGCTAATAAGCATACCAATATGATGAAGATCTTGGCAAACATTTCAAAAAATGTGAAGGGAAGACTTCCACCTCGACCCTTTACTTGGAAAAGTAGCTCGGCCCACACGGCATATACCATATATGGGAAAAATAAAGACTTATCATGAGATGGTATGTACGATGCGAGGAAAAATATGAGACAATGCTTTGTATGCCCATGAACCAAAAAAATTGTGATGAGACAGACTCTATTGCCGGAATTACAGTAACCGAAAATCTAGCCTCCACGCAAGTTTTTAGACATAAACGCTGAAGTGATTTCAATCTCCGATGGAAGAACAGAACCATGTTTCCAGGGACCATTTTGAGGAAAATATCGCGGAAACTAAACTTTAGTATCTATGTTTATCTAAAATGAATAAAGCAAGAACTAATATACTTTTGCCACACGCAAACTATTTCTCAAGCAATTTATCAACTAACAGAAAACATTGAGGTGGAATCAAGTCTGAACTAAACGAAAATAGATAAATCACGTGAAATATATTAAAAAGATCCAAATCCAAAGAAATCACATTACCGAGGCAATAGAATTGGGACAACATAGAGAAAAACTCGGAGCTCCTTAACCCCTTGAGTAACTTTGTACGATATATCGTACAAGTTTTTTTTTTTGTTTGCTTAAAACCTTCTCTTTTCGAAGAACTTAGTCATTTTTTGCTAAGAAAAGCTACATTTTGTTTAATTATACTATTAACTACCTCAGCCAATTTATATTTTTTTGTTTTATATAAAACTAATGAAATTATAATTTTTTATTAAATATTTCGTCCGTAACGAACGGTGGTGACTTTGCTGCGATCGCATCGTTATTCAGCTCAATTTTAAACTAAAAATTTTCTAGACAAAGTGAAAAGCAATCGTTTTTGTTAATGTGAAGCACAAATTTTTTTAGACAATTCCAAATTTAGACACGCAAGTGTAGGTACCAAACATTTTATTAAATGCAGCCGTTCTCGGACTATAGACCTTTTGGATGAAATTGATCCAAAGGTCTCTGATTTTGAAGAAGAAAATGAGGTTATATGTCCAGGTATAGGTATGTAGAAGAGTTGATTGGTAAACGGTTGGTAGAATTTGATTAACTAGTTACTATAGAATATTTTATACAAAAAAGATTGCAATAGAAATAAAATTTCACGAATTTCAATATGTCCAAATTTAATGATTTTAGGACGACATTCAAAATATATAGCGAATTCTGATGTCAGGTCTAGCAGTAAAGTAAGAAGGTATTTAAATTTCAAATTGTCGTACAATTTTTGACGGGCTGAAAATTCAGTTTTTATTTTTCTAGCATTTTTGGAATATTTTGTACTGAAATGAAACGAAATATGTATGTCAATTGAATTTTCTACTATAAATACGGATATTGATAACAAACAGTTAAAGCAGATACTACATTTGCTGCAAAAATTATAAAAAACCGGACAAGGATTACCAATTTTCTTAGCGACTCTTCTACAATACTATTTCTCTTGATGATTTCTATAAATTAGCTAGTGTTAAAACTGGTGATCTAGACAGGTTCATATAGTGGTTGAATAGCGAAGGGTGGTGGGTACGAAATTGCAACATGGCAAAGGGTCAAATTATGGTCCATGAAGTCAGCGGTATGTGTTTTAACAGCAATGAAATGACGGTCAAGCTTGCTCTAATTGGTGCCGTTGGCGACGATATCATCATCAACTGCCTAGGACTTTGCCGCGCTTTCAAATGTTGTCTGAAACAGTGAACCTAAGGTCAAAAAGCACTTTCAAATTAGATACTGTGGGGCAGCATGAAAAATAGGCAGACCAAACCGCTTTACGGAAAAAAAATTTAATATTATATTCCTGATGGTTTTTTCGGTGTGTCATCTACCCCCGAGTTATCGTCTTCAAAGGCTACTTAAGATGAAATCGGCTAAGTGCAGAGCATACATAGACTACGAAGAAACACTGAAGTACGGTCTTTGCGAGTGTACGGCTTTTAGTCGATTGAGACGTCATATGTTCTACGATACTCGTAGCTTAAACCTTGCACAGATAGGTAAGAACGCATGGAAAAAATAGAAAAAACTGCATAAAATTGAGCGAATTTTTCGCAAAGTAAAGATATGCGGAGGAACGTAATGAGGTTATCCAATAGCTGATCTGCGGCCGCTTGGTATCAGGTACACGGCCTCCCCTTTCAATCAACCAAGAAATTAACCATTTCATTCTTACTTATGCTCGGAGTTCAGTTGCATCCATTTCGAGCATTTACAATAACCACAGTACTGACTTAGAAATCCATTTAGTAGTCATTGACTTCGTCGGCAACCAAAATTTTTAATGGAGCCTGTTGGGCGAGTATCCGAGTGCTTAGCTATAGGTGTTACCATGGGATCATGGGATCGGTTCCTGGTTCAGCAAATATTAAAAATCATAGAAAAAAATCTAAATATGGTCGCCTCCAGGCAGGAAATGCCAAAAGTCCCTCATGTATTTCTGAAAACATTCCTAATATCAACATGTCAACTTTTCTGTGGCAATGGATTGTGGAATCCAGGTCTTAAAGCACAATAAAGTTTGGCGTAGATAACTATGTGTTTTCTTCTATTATTTAGGACCAGCATTAAACCCACCTATAATGTTACCGTTGATATCCTACGCAGAAAGAATATTGCCCGCAGATACTACTTTGAACAGAAAGTACAATCGGAAAGTTAAGTTCTTTCCTAGTCTGGCAAGGATGCCGGTGATGACGGTAAACTCCATAGACAATGGAATAGTAAGCTGAGTTTACCTTCAGTATCCGTTAGTTTCTTCACTCTTTCAGAGAGCTTAAGTGGACTTGGACTTGGTAACCCTAAGTTACATATGAAGAGAAGAAATTGTTGCGTTTTTTTTGGAAACATAAAAATGAGACAATAATTAACACTCTTCTTCTTAAGCCACTCACAGACATACCAGCCCACCAAGGGAGGAGTCGCAACCGCTACACTTTCAACGTTAGAGAAGAAACCAAAAAATATACATATGTAAGCTCTTGTCGAGTCCCCTGCAGCTTCTAATGTAAATTATGAAACACTTTACGCAGCTGCTTTATTGCTTTCCTTCTATCTCGCTTTGTGTTAAAAACTTGTTGTTGTTTTTATGATACATACATACATCACTTTGTTTTTTGTTGTCCCACCGACAACACTTAAGTTCAGCTATAAATTAAATGTTGATAAAAAACACAAAAACAATAACAAAATCTAGAGAAAAAAGCCAGCAAGCGGTCAAAGCGTTTTAAGTGGCCGCAGACAAGAATTTTGACACAAACATGCGTGTAGACAGATGGACGGGTACTAAACAAAGCGAACATATGTATATATGTATATATATACATATCTTTACATAAATTTTAGTATGTTTGAGTGCGAGTCTTTTAATAAACAAATACAATTTGTAGTGCATTTAAAGCTCGTAAAAAAGATAAGTGCGCTGGTAGGAAAGCAAACAAACAAACATACATACATATGTACATGCTCGTACATAGATACATATGTATGTGTAAATATATTTACAATATATGTATGCTTTTTTATCACCAGCCAACACGTCACCTTGTCTCCTTTAATGATTTTAAGACACTTTGGAATATTTTCCTTTGGTGTTTTGAGTTAAATGTGAGTCAAACCTTTAGCGATAAGATTTATTTTATTTTTTATATTTTTTTTCTTTTTTGTTTTTTTTTCCACAATATTTCAAAATTAAATTATTTTAAAATTAAATCAAAATCAAATAGAAAATTCCAATAAAAACCAGTCATAAATAAGTCAAAAATGTGGCGCATTCTTTTTCTAAAGCCTTTACACATATACATATGTATCTATGTAAATACACAAATACATATGTACGTATACATTTACTTTTCTGTAGCTTTTCTTTAGTAATGTCCAATGTCCAATTTTAAGGTAAATAAAATGATAATGTCTTGAAAGAATCTCTCACTCACTGCAAGCCATTACAACTTCCAACTGGTTCACTGCACTTTAAGTGACCCATAAAGCATCATAAAAAAAACAGCAGTTGTCTGGTTGCATGCCACACACAGCTATATGGCAGTGTGTGAGCGAGTAAGTACGGAAATTGGAAATTTGGAGACACATGTGTGGCCAAGTAACGGATTTTTTTTATTTTAGTTTGACACCATAAAATCATTTAAATATTGTTTATGCTCACAGTTTTGTTTTAGTATTGAAATAATAAATGAAACTAGTTGGCGCCATTGAAAAAGTAAACTATTGTGGAATGCATATACGAGTACATACATATGCACACAGTTCAGTCGCAGCTTATTTGATACAGCAGCCGATATAAATTTCGAATCCCAATGTTATCTAAACTGAAGGGAATATTGAAAAATTTTAAACGCTATATTATAGAGTAAAGAATTTCATATACGTGTATATGATGTACTTCATTTATTTAAAAAATATTTTGATACGGTTCAATTCATTCTAAAATGACATAAACAAATCACTTTCAATCTTAAATTCTAATATTTTGTGTGGAAGCCTTTCGCCTTAACAGGAGCCTGGATCCTGGGTTGACATCGATTGGACCAACTTTTGTGTAGTTTCTGAAGTAATTTTCTGCCATTTGTGACTTCGAATGTTTTTATCTAATAAAGCTCACAAATTTTGAATAACATTCATATCAGGTGACTGCGCCGGTTCTCCTTATTTAGCTCTCTATTATTTTTTCGCCAAACGTAAGACATGCCGTCGGACCCAAAAATATTGAATTTTGACTCATATGAAAATATAACCGTGTTCCAAAAATCATGGGTCTTACAAACATGTTCCTGAGCGAACTTTAATCGACATACTCAGTGACCAAAGCACTTAGGCGAATTGGCCCACTGTGGTAGCGCTTTGAGACTCCTTCCTTCTCAATGTTGCCTTGTGAAAGCAACGAGATTATCAATTTTCCATGAAGCTAGCTTAGCGAAACAGTCGAAGAAGTATCGCACAGATTTTAAGGGTGGTCCATGACAGAGATTGTGTTCAATAGACTCTTCCGCTTCTTCGTCCCTATAGCTGCTATAGCAAAAATCATTGCATGGTAATTCCATTATTTTCCTGTGAATCTAGTTAAACAGTGACTTGACATTATATCAACGATGCTTTGATTTTTACACGCCAACTTTTGCCATATCTTTCTGGTCACGATGAATAGGATCTCACTCAGCTATCTAGAGTCTGCTTCTTTGGCTCACTATTTCGTGAGCCAAGCAATTGCCTGGGATGTCACTGTGTCTGGGTACCCAGTCCACGGCAATGTTGCATTTAGTCGAGAGTTTGTTCAAATTGATTCTACATTTTATAGCCAATTTTGATGTGGTACGGTAGCATCGCAGAGTTCTGATGGAGTATATCTTAATTAATTGTCCTGCTAGCGGAGATTTCGTGTTTCATGTTTACAAAGAGTTCTGCTTCTCATGCTCATATTTATTGATATTACTGGAGCATCATCCTCTCTCTCACTCTCTGGTGGAGAGGGTGATCTCTCTCTTTAGTATGGATAGCATAAAAGGAGTCGGTTAGCGGGAAATAGAACCATTTCATTCCACTCTGGGCTAACATCCAGCCCGCTAGCCTTGCACCAGTTCCCAACTACGTGAAGGGAATTTTGGAATATTTCGCTTAAAGTTTGTAGGTGTTTACCTGTACACCGTAGCATGTGCTGTTCAATTTTCTAATCTAATATAATACATATCTATAAATGGTAAACAAAATTGTATTCGGTGAGATAATTTAATTTTAAATTGCGTTTGTCAGTTTGGTGTTCACACTTGCATTCAATTAAGTCGAAGTAATTAGTTATTCGCACCAGCTATTGGTTCTAATATATTATTATTATTATTTTCTCTTTTTTATCGAAAGAGCAGTTGTTCCACCCAACAGGCACACAAAACCAATATGCGAGATTGGAAAAGTCAGCAATTGACGTACAAATATATATTTTGGAACCGCTATTATCTCCAAAGATAATTCTTAAAGGTATTTCCTTTAGGTGACAAGCTCTTCCTCGTCGCCATGACTGTTGCAGAAATGGCCTTATGGTACACCAAGCCTCTCTGTGTGCCTCTCTGGTAGAAGATAAGAATAATAATTGTAGATATCTTCTGTCTTTCTTAGCTAGACAGTTCAACAATTGAGACTGTTTTGATTTAAGTTACTCTCTTAAACTGTGTTTACAAGTAAAGAACAGCATGTACAGACTCTACCATAACGGCGAAAGTGTAAGCTTACCTTCTTTGCAAGCACGTCCATCATCTCTTTATCCGATAAGTTACTATGTCCTGAGAGAACTATTGTACTTACCCATACATTTTAGTGATGTGATGTTGGTAATACCCAGTGATGTGAAACCAAGTTGCTCTCCATCTGATCTTTTCAACGGAATGGAGGTCTATCTCTTTCTCCGCTTCGAATGGTCTCAAAGCTGGAGTGCTTTATTAATTCATTCATGACATGACGTAGGCAGCGTAGCCGCTGTCTTCATTCTCTGAACTATATCAATGTCAATTGCCTACTCAGTACAAAGTATCATCTCTACACTAGATTTCAAGACTGACATTGTTGTTGGGGTTAATGCTGGTTCCAAGATAGACGAAGTTATCTACAATCTCAAAGTTATATATATCAACAGTGTCGTGGAAGCCACGCCGTAAATGTGCCGACTGTTTGTGTGATGACAGGAAATTTTTCGCACGCGTGAGAGTCACTCCGTCTGAAACCTCGTTTGGTTCCAAACAGATTACGAAATACGAAATTCAGACCTAGCAGCGCAGAGGCAGCTTCTTTCTATGCTGTCGAAGGCAGCTTTAAAATCGTTGAAAAGGTAATGAGGAGGATTTTCCCACTGTAATTAGCACATAGCATGGGATACCTCTTTTTATGGATTGAGAGCACATTTAAGTTCCAATTCTCGCAGCAAATTTCTACTTTCTACGCGCACAGGTAATCTTTTAGATCATTTCCAATAATACGAAGCAATTTTCTAAAATATTTGTTGCTTTGTTTTCTGATATGTTAAAAAAAATGATAAAATTATCGTACACAAATGCAAAGTTGAGAAGACATGCGAATCACTCGCGCTGACATGCCACAAAACACGCTTTCCTTAAGTGGCTGTGCTAAATCAAGTAAAGGAGGAAAATAAAAGAGAAATATGTATGTATATATGTACTTATAAAAAAAAGCAGCGAAAGAGTTTTAGAAATTTCATTGATTGAGGCACGATTTTTTCAAGAGAAGGCTAATAAATTCTACAAGTGCCATACAACAATCAATCTAAGAATAGAAAAAAATCGAAAACAATTGCTATAGTATATTTGATGTTTTTTGCTTTTGTTGTTGTTTTTGTTTTGATTATTTGATTGTCGGCATTCATTAATTTATACACTCATTCATTCATTCATACACTTTGGGTGTGTGTGTATGCATACAAGAATCCTTTAAAGGAAGGCAGTAAAGGTAAACATCTGGGCTTACTAACACAGATTCGGGTAGAGAATATGAGCACATACAGACTTACATACTTACACATTTACTACACTATTCCAACTTTTTTCTAAAGAAACTGCGTAAAATGTATGTACGTGTATGTACATGATTTTTTTTCCGACATACATCTACGCATTGTTTTATTGTTTTCCCAACAAAAGCCACGGGAGCAGGAGCGAGGAGTAGGAAATTTGCTGCGCTCGGTGCTGATTTTTGATGGAATACCCGCAGAGTTTATTGGCACACATATGAATGTGCGTAAATACATTTACATATGTTTATGGGCCTATTCAGCTAGTTGTTGTTTTTGTTATTTTCTGTTAAACATCAGCGAAAATGTTTATTGCAATTACTCAAAATCTTTAGAATCTTAAGTACTTCGGGTATGTTATTTTTGTGCGGTGCCTATTAAATTTTGGGGTACGTCCTTTTTGTTGTATTTTTATAGAGCTATACATACATATACATACATACATATACCTAATGAATGTATTGGCGTATGTTCGTGTATATTGTTAGAAACTTTAAATGAACGTGGTGTAGCAAGTAAGGCTTTTGAGTTCATTTATTAAATGCTGGACGGTGGTATATTTTGAAAAGTGAGAAAAGAGAATTCAAGAAATGAAAAAAGGACGAAAAATAGCCTTTGAAATCAATATCGATATCTATTGCTTTTTAGCTCTCAAGAAGCTGTGATCTCAGTTCCATACTAACGATTTTTTATGCATTTATGAAGGGCATACTACACTTTCACTTCGTGGCTGATATCGGTGAATTCTACCCTCCCATTTAGATATTCAAAAATTCGTTCTCTCGAGTGTTAACTTGACTTAATACTAGGTGAGAAGATTTTTTTATTGAATTTTACGAAAAAAAATTAAAAAGATCTCACTTTCTTGTCGTCTCCAAATGGTTAGTGTCAAGAAATTAATAATATATAATCGCTAAAGCAACTGTCGGCCCAGATCCTTCTCCAATTTACTTGCCATCCTACGGCTTATGGATTTCTATGAGTAGCTTTTATTTCATGTCAGAACTACATTTAGGATTGCTTGACATTTCCTGGGTGAAAGGACCGCAATTAAAAAAATTCACTTTCTATAATTTTGAAAGTTGGCCGAATCAGGTCTTGAACCCTGGCCTTCCGGATGGCAGACGCAGACAAGCAGTACTAATAGAAATGTAAAATTATGTCATATTTGAAAATTGTTTCAGTGGCTTGTCGTTTTCTACATTCCAAGCTATATTCCTTAAGTTAATTTTTTGCGTAATATTTTTCCTGCTTTGAATTCAATAAAGATACTCCTCTCTGTGGTCGATTTCTTTCCTTAAATTCTGCTTTTCTGAAAGATTTGCATCACACGTCAACCCATATACATATATAGACGTTCCGATTATAACCCAGTTCGACATGAAGTTTTTGATAGCCTAAGCTTGTGAGCGACGAACAGTACATTTCAGCCAACACTTTCCTGCGAGTCGTTGGCGACGAAGACTCAGAGAAGAGTGAACAGTTTGACTTATGTAGTGCAAGAGATGGGGCGGGGCCTCTGCTTCAAAAGTAGTATTCTGGATCGAGTGAGTGCTACTTTAGTTATGTAGATGGAATTCGTTCAACAATCTGTGAAAAATTTAAGTTAGACTCCTTCGTTGACTCGAGCAGGAGACGGTCTGCTGTTTTTGAGGAGCTTGACTTTATGCCCACCTTCTTGTATTGCTGTTTTTATGAATTGGGTTTCAGCTAGTCCTTCTTCATCTTACTTTCTTCACGAGAGAAGGGAAGAAGTGCTTCACATATTCACGGATGGGTCAAAGCTTGACAGAAAAATCGATGGGAGAAACTTCTGTCAGCCGCTTCAAGCTTCCAAACTGCTATAAAAAAACGGAGTACACACTGTTTCGCAGGTTGGTTTTCTTGAGACAAGGCAACCTACATATACTCAGGTCACCAGTGCCTATTACGGATTTGATTTAAGTTAGAATGGAAACCTTATTATCGCTCACTATGTTCGGGAAGGAAACCATATGACTACCGGAAAGTGCACAGTACCACAACAGCTCTTAACGCCATAAACACCCAGATAGTCAATGTCCTGAACCAAAACCGACCCTGCGCGAGAACTGTCCTGGTAGCACTGGATCTGTCAAAAGCTTTTGACGCAGTCAATCATTCAGTGCTACTCAGCAACTCCTCCTCCGGAGGGAGTGATTGCACGATATTGGCGTCTGGCCAGGATATTGACAACCTATGTTCGAAAGTGAACGGCGACCTCGCCGATCTCCCCCATTTCTTTACCAGCTGGACGAAAAAGCACAGGCTAGAACTCGATGTGAAAGTCGATGACCAAAAAATTCCGACTGTAAACAGCACTAAGATTTTAGGGGTCACATTCGATAGTCTGCTCTCCTTCACTCCGCACACGACCGGACTTGCCGCAAAACTCCAGGGCCGCAACAAAATACTCAAAGCACTAACTGGCATCACCTGGGGTAAAGACAAAGAAACCTTGCTGGCAACCTACAAAGCAACTGGCCGGCCGGTCGTAAACTATGCTGCACCGATCAGGGCCCCGGGGGGATGAACGAGACGCAGTTGAGGAAATTACAGACATGCCAGAACACCGCCCTTAGGACTGCGACAGGAAACCTCCTGATGTCGCCGGAGCAATAGTCACTTCAAAATTGACTACTGTTGTTGTTGTTGTTGTAACGGCTTATTCAACTCCCTCAACTCGATCCAACCAACCAAGATTTTCAACCTTCACGCCCTCGGAATGAGTGACTAGATGTGAAGGTATAGATAGCATCAGAGAGTTAGTTCGCCACTCTTCCGTTATGAAGAGAGTTTTGTGAGATTTTATAATAGTGTGTCTCACTCACCATTTATGGATGCTCTTGTTTTACTCTCAACACTACCAGTTTGCACCACTGTAGTATTTTCTTTCATTTTCCTTGAATTATGCACTAAAGTAGTTGAAGAAAGAAAAAAATAAAAATAAATTGAAATATTTTCGTGCAATTTCTATTATGCAACGAAAACATTATTTTATAGCACATTCTTCTTCCGCTAAACAAAACAACATTTTGCGATCTTTATCATATTGAAAGTAGTAACGTAACCACCACCACACAACGAGGGTTAAGCGGCACACATGAGTATGGAGCGTGGGGTTAGTTGAAAGACTTGCCAAGAAACTGCATCCCTTAGACGCACATTTTTCGTTTGTCGTGAGCACACAGTACCTGCCGGCAAAACAAAAAGGAAGAACGAAAATCAGGAGGAGGAAGAAGAAGAAATTGAATTTGCAAAAACTTTCAATTCTTGTACATTTGCCGCTTCTGTGTTGTACTTTTCTTGCTTCAATCATGCACATACTTTATGCCATATGCAGCAAGATCTGAAGTTGAATGTGAAGGGTAGTTTTTATTTCCCTGCCTAAACGCCTTACAATATGCAACACACTGCAGTGAAATGCTTCAATTCAGCAGACTCACTAAACATATTTTTGCCGGTCTTTATGCCTCAATTGCATTTATATTTACGCACTTCCTTTCAACACAAGCCTGCGAGCTCCGCTCATCGACATGTCCAATATCCACCAGCAGAGTGAGTACTTGAAATTAAATGTTCGTATATCCACTTTTTCGCCATATGTAACGCCTACTCCACCTCCTCCCACCTTTGAGCACGCAACTTTGACTTCTTTCAATTTGACTCGCTCTTGACTTTTGCACGCAGCAGCTTCAGCGCTCAACAGCACATTTAGCAGTTTTAGTAAATTTACCGATTCTCCCCCAACGAATCTTTGGTCTGTCTATGCGTTAACTTTTTACCTACACACATCCTTCGGTAGCTGAGTTCCCTTTCAATTTACTAAACACCATTTAGTTGCGCTCTTTTAACTGCCCTTACTTGCTGGTCGCCGGCATTGCTGGCAGTCTTTTTAATTATGCCAACCATTCACATCTTTACCGTTTGTATATTTACCGTTGAGTGGCTTCATATTGTACTGACATTAAGTAGTTTCCGACAAAGCCTCTGCTCTAGGGCTGTTTAAACTGCAGGTATTGCGTGCTTCGCTGTGAGAATTTGGTGGGGAAGTGGCGTAAAACTGTGTCCTCCCTTCTCATGTCGCACATTCAATTTGAAATATCTTCATTGAGATCCACGAAGACTAAGTGATTTTTAATAGAACTTATAGCCCTTTTAATTATTTGTTTGTTTTAAGTAGTGTAGGCAGGATTTCACTTACAAGAATGTGTGGATTCTTCGTGATGGAGAGGTAGGAACGAGCGTCTGTCTTAAACAAACATGCGTCCTTTAAATATTTTCTACACGATTAATATGAAGTGTACACATCTCAGCTCTGAAAAGTAGGCCTTGATGAGAATAAAGTGGCACATTTACGGGAGAAACATCCAACCGAAGAATCGGTATTTTGAAAAGGATGATGAAAAATTTTTTCCCAGTCCTCGTAAATATAACAAAAAACATACCCTTTTTTCAGAGTTTTCGAAGTCATAAATCAACATCGAAACAGGTACTAAAATCCGTCTCATGTTTTAACGAAGATAGCAGAGTCTTAATTAAACCAACTTTCATTGAAATTTTAATTTCAATGTACACTTGTGCTCACTTTCTGCAACATAATGCCATCAGCAGTCGACCACCAAGACTGCGACAAGAGACGGTGCACTCGGCCAGACCGTCAGTACCAATGAATTCTTTTCTTTTGCTTGCAATCACCTTTGGTATATACCAAACAGGTGACAACATCCCAAGGTGATTTTAAAAGAAGCCTTATAAGGTGCATTAAAGTTATACATACCGATCAGGTTGACATCTTTTCTTTTAAAATGTATTGAATCGGATCGGTTGTATGAAAAAGCAAAAATTCGCCGAGCGGCTGTAATACTGGCAGAATGCGTACGTACGTTAAGACTAAATTGGTTGATGCCACTTTACATGAACTAGTCCGGACAAAAGTAAAATCTATTGATATGAGGGAATATATCCTTACAACTTTACGTGGGGCACTCAATAAATATATTGATATAACGATCTCATCTATTGCCTCATTCAAGATCAACCAGAACTTATTTGATTGATTAAGGTATACAGTCTTGGCCAAAAGTATTAGGCACCCCACAAAAATACAAGTATTCTCAAATGTGGCTAACATTGATCTCTTCTTTTTGTAAATGTCTTACATGGGTGTTTAACTGTTGATTAAACGAATAAATTGTGTAATATTAAAAGCCATAGCACCCTGGGTAAGTTAAATCTAAATATTGTAATTTTTAAGAAATTCATAAAATATTTTCGCATTTAAAATTTGAAAGTGAAAGTGTAAATTACATTTAGTGAAATGTTACCAATCTTATAAAAACAATTCATATTTACCGAAATGCCTAAAAAAAGTGAAATTAGTTAAGATGATAGAGTTCGAATTCAAGTTCTAAGTGAAGAAGGTAAGTCTCAGGTTGTGATTGCCAATTTGGTGGGATGTTCGCGGTGCGTGGTGCGCGGTCCAATGTGCTATCAGACGATTTGTGGAGACGAAATCCCACAGTAATAAATCGAAAAGTAGAAGAAAGCGTCTAACCAGTACACGAGAAGACCGAATACTTATACGCGAGTCTCTCAAGGACCGCAAAAAATCTTCTTCTGCCCTTTCGGATGAATTTAGTAAACCAGTTAGTGCTCGAACAGCTAGAAGAAGACTTCTGGAAGCAGGTTTAAAAGGATGTAAAGCCCGAAAGAAGCCGTGGCTCTCAGAAAAGAATAGGAAAAAACGGGCTCGCCGATACCAACATTGCACGGAAGAAGATTGGTCGAATGTTCTGTGGTCTGATGAATCAAACTTCGAGGTCAGCTTAGTTAAGATCGTCTTTAAGTATAAACAGCCATAGCTTCTTGCCCTAGAGCAATTTTGAAGACATAATACAAATCTTATGAAAAGATTATTTTTTCTTTTCTACAGATATTTGGAACACCTGGTGTGACGTTCGTGAGGCGACGGGTTGGGGAATACTATCGTCCAGATTGCGTGGTACCCACTGTTAAGCATGGAGGAGGCAGCATAATGATCTGCGGCTGCATGGCTGCTGATGGTGTCGCAGAAATGTTCGTTTGCGAGGGTCACATGGACAGTCAAAAGAACATAAATGTATTAGAAGCTGTTCTTCTGCCTTTGTTAATGCACATTTTCGGCGATACTAATTTTGACGGGGTTCAATTTCAGAAAGACAATGCTCTTTATCACAAATCAGTGACTAGAGATAACAACATTGTTTTGTTAGATTGGCCTGCACAGTCTCCAGATCTTAATCCCATTGAGCACATGTGGTCTTTTTTAAAACGCAAGATTAAGGAACACAGTATAACATCAAAAACTGCCTTAAAGAATGTCTTAATTAACGAGTGGTACGCTATAAGTGCGGCCGAATGTGCAAAGCTTGTACGCAACATGCCTAAGAGAATTGCTGCCGTTATTAAATCGAAGGGTGGACCTACTAAATATTAATATTATTATCACTAATTCATTGTATTTTCACTGTTTTACTAATAAAACTTCATTACTTCACTTGTTAAAATAAAAAATTCAGTAATTAGTTGGATGTCTTATACTTTTGGCCAAGGCTGTATATGTGTTTCTCCAGAAAATCTTTTCAATCCTTTGCCTATATGATACATAATCACATTGTTGAAGAAGTTACTTACAATACTTCTTTGATTTAGGTGTCACAATGGACCCTAAGCTAGATTTTAGAAATCATATAAACGCTTGTGCTAATAGGCAAAAGGCGTTTTAGCTTTCATTAGACGTTGGGCTAAGGAGTTCAAGGACCCATACATTACCAAATTACTCTTTACCTCACTTAGGTCTATTTTGGAATATGTCTCAGTTGTATGGAGTCCGCAGTATCAATTGTACACTGATAAATTGGAATCTGTACTAAAGTATTTCCTACTATTCGCGTTAAGAATTTTTAACTGGGATGCGAACAAGAATCTGCCTTCTTACAAAAGTCGTTTACGGCTCATTAAACTGCTTACACTCCATAGTCGTAGAAAGATGCTTGGAATTTTATTTGTAACTAAATTGATAAGAGGTGCTATCAATAGCCCATTCCTTTAAGATCATCTAGACACTTTAGGCCCCTTTCATTGTGCTCATACTGAACAAACTTTGAAATGCACGACCCTTTTTAGATCTTTGTATAACGAGTTTAATACACTTTTCCCCAACATTGATTCCTCTGACTCGCTTTTCTGTATCAAAACCTACTTACTGAGTGCTTTAAATAAATAAATTCCTTCTCCTTTTTCTCAAGTAATTTTATGACCTTCAGCGATCGGTTTCGGGTTCAGTGCACTCCGGACTGTCCCTGGTTTTCGGTCACCGGTCTGTTGGATTTTTCGATTAACCCCCAGACGCACCCCTCGGTCGGTTGGGTGGGTAACGCTGGGTTCGTCGTAAAGGAAAAAAAAAGTTGACGAAACGCGGCACGGTCAAACATTTAAATAAATATGAAAATTGGAGCTTTTCCTTGTAAGCTTTTCCATCGTTATGACATCAACATTCATGCCAAACTAAGAAAAAACTACTCAGCTGCCTGATTAGGTGACTTAAAGAGCTTAAAAATATTATCCTAACTTAGAGCTTCTGGCGAGTCACAATCGATTTGTGTGGTCTGGCGTTGTCCTTATGAAACACAAATGGCCTCCTGTTGGCAAGAACTGTGCGCTTCCGGGCGACTACTTCAGCAGCTGAACGATAGACAAATGGAAAATCGAAAAATCGTTTGTGAAATGCTGCTTCAACGATTCGAAAGGAAATCTTTTCTGCATCGAATTGTCACGGGGGACGAAAAATGGATTTATTTTGAGAACCCGAAGCGAAAAAAATCATGGCTTTCCCCTGGTGAAGCTCGCCCACCGACTGCAAGGCCAAATCGCTTTGGCCGTAAGACAATGCTCTGTGTTTGGTGGGACCAGTGTGGTGTGGTGTACTACGAGTTGTTAAAATCTGGTGAAACGGTGAACACGGATCGCTACCGACAACAAATGATCAATTTGAATGATGCGTTGATCGAAAAACGGTCGGAATGGGCCCGAAGACATGGCAAAGTTATCTTGCAACATGACAACGCGCCGTCTCATACCGCTAAACTGTTGAAAGACACATTAAAAACACTTAATTGGGAAATATTATCGCACCCGTCGTACTCTCCAGACCTCGCCCCGTCCGACTATCACCTATCAAGAAGTCGAAAAATGGCTCGTTGAATGGTTTGCCTCGAAAGAGAAAAAGTTTTTTTGGAATGCTATTCATAATTTGCCTGAGAGATGGGCGAAATGTGTAGAAACCAATGGTCAATACTTTGAATAAAAAAATTTTGAGATTCCTCTGAAAATTAAGTGTTTTCTTTATCGAAAAAACAGGCAAACTTCAACTAACACAGCTGGTATATACTAATTTAATGTTTATTAGAGAGAAAAATCGTACAGATTAGCTTGCCGCACACCAAAACTAGCTGCTACTTAATTTTTTTCGGAGAAAAATTTGTAATTCAAATATCATTTTTTTCACATTTTATTTTTTTTTTTCAATTGATTCATTTTCTGTTTGCCACTTTGGTGGTCATTACCAAATAAAATGGAGCTTGTGAGTGGTCACACTATCAAACAATAACGGTTAATTTTTTTATTTCTTTATTTTTTTATTAATTTTTTCTAATGTATTCTAACAAAATCTTGCCAGTCACTATTTCTTCTCCGATGCCTTTTATACATTTTATATTGCTTTTTATGTTCACTTCAATTTCCATATTCATTGTTTAATTGTTCTAAATTTTTTGGTGGGTGGCAACTGCTCATATATTTTCCAATTGTTGCCGAGTCAAGACGGTCAATAGAAGTGACTTTGTCAATAGTAATGCATATGAGTACATATACATACATGTGTACATACACATGCATATTAAACATACAAACATTTGTGTGCCTTTGAAACGCTTTGTCGCCGACAGTATTTCAGTCAGAAGATGAAATGAACCAAATTCTTTGTATGATTATGAATTCATATGCACATATTTACTATATACATATATGTTCATATGTATGATGTTATGTGCATATTTGAGGCATTCGAGTAACCACACACCCACAATTGTATGTACATTTTTATGACAAACATAAAAGCTCTTGCTAAATGCGTCTCATAAATAATAAAAAAATGTTTTTATTTTTATTTTTCTTATTTATTCTATTGTCTTTTATTCATACTTTGGTATATACATACATATCTACAACTATATATATGTAAGTTATTCTATTACACAATCCGGTTGCGATTGACTTTGATATTAATTTCTTATTCTAATTGAGATTTATTTGCTATCATTTTAATGTTGTCCATATGAATCATACATCCATACATATGTACTTACATATAGGTATATACAAATATTTGTAGCTACTTCCATATGAATTCGTAAATACAATTCAAATATATTATTTGATTTTGAAAATCTATCTGTCTATCTGTCCTTAGACAATAAACTCTGCATATAGTTAATACAATATAAATGATAAACTGTTTTATTTATTTAATTGTTTTCTCTACTATATTTGGTCAAAGGTCAATTGCGTAGCTAAGTTGGGATTTTGTAATTAATTTTCTCAATTTTGCTTAGTCATATGAGTAATTCAAACATTTAAATGATTTAAAATTGATATGCAACAATGCAAATAAAATTGAGAGATAAATAAAATAAATCAATTTGTCTGCCAGTAAAAATCATTAAATCATTTTGGTAAGGATAGTTTAAGTTATAAATTTAATATGGAAAATAATTCACTGAAAATGTTGTGAATTTTGTTAGAAATTTATAGAAGCTTTGATTATTCAGCCTTGGCCAAAAGTATTAGACACCCCACTAGTTACTGAATTTTATGTTTTAACAAGTGAAGTAATGAAGTTTTATTAGTAAAACAGTGAAAATACAATGAATTAGTGATAATAACATTAATATTTAATAGGTCCACCCTTCGATTTAATAACGGCAGCAATTCTCTTGGGCATGTTGCGTACAAGCTTTGCACATTCGTCCGCACTTATAGCGTACCACTCGTTAATCAAGACATTCTTTAAGGCAGCTTTTACTGTTGTACTGTGTTCCTTAATCTTGCGTTTTAAAATAGCCCACATGTGCTCAATCGGATTAAGATCTGGAGACTGTGCAGTCCAATCTAACAAAACAATGTTGTTATCTCCAAACCAACGCATCGTCGTCGCTACAAGGAACATTGTCTTGCTGAATTTGAACCCCGTCTAAATTTGTATCGCCGAAAATGTGCGTTAACGAAGGCAGAAGAACAGCTTCTAATACATTTATGTACTTTTGACTGTCCATTCGACCCTCGCTAACGAACATTTTGCCGACACCATCAGCAGCCATGCAGCCCCAGATCATCATGCTGTCTCCCCCATGCTTTACAGTGGGTACCACGCAATCTGGATGATATTCTTCCCCAATCCGTCGCCTCACGAATATATCTGAAGATTTTTTGCGATCCTTGAGAGACTCCGTATAAGTATTCGTTCTTCTCGTTTACTGGTTAGACGCTTTCTTCCACTTTTTGATTTATTATTGTGAGATTTCGTCTCCAGAAATCGCCTGATAGCACATTGGACCGCGCACCGCGAACATTCCACAGATTTGGCTATCTCAACCTGGGACTTACCTTCTTCACTTAGAACTTGAATTCTAACTCTATCATCGTAACTAATTGCACTTTTTTTAGGCATCTCGGTGAATATGAACTGTTTTTATAAGATTGGTAACTTTTCACTAAATGTAATTTACACTTTCACTTTCAAATTTTAAATGCGAAAATATTTTATGAATTTTTTAAAAATGACAATTTTTAGGTTTAGCTTACCCAGAGTGCTATGACTTTTAATATTACACAATTTATTCGTTTAATCAACAGTTAAACACCCATTTAAGACATTTACAAAAACAAGTGGTAACTTTGATAGCCACATTCGAGAATACTTGTATTTTAGTGGGGTGCCTAATACTTTTGGCCTAGGCTGTACATATGTATGTATATGTACATTATTTATATATTTATTTGAAACCTTTCTTTTATATCACTACGCAACAGATGAGTTGAGTTGATGCGGCTACTGGTCGCTACCAGCACACTTAGGCCAATAGGCCCATTGTGTTACCGCTGAAACTCCTGCCTTCACCTTCTCAAATGATCGAACCATTTCGTATGCCTTAAAAAGGCAACGAGATTTCTACCGCCGAAGAAATGTTTTCCAAGGAATTTGTGTCATGCAGATGTCAAAGCTGGACAGTGGCAGAGATGGTGCTCGGTGGTCTCCTCGTCTTCTTCGATCCTGCAGCTGCAGCAAAATTCATTAGAGTGATAACCCATTATTTTCCCTTGAAACCCCATTAAACAGTGTCCAGTTATTATGCCAGTCATTATGTTATTGAAGAACCGGTCTTGAAGGATAAGATGTTTTGATTTTTCCGCGTCCAGCTTCTGCCATAGCTGTCTGGTCACGTTGCGCGTGATCTCGTTCAACCATCTTGAGGCAACTTCCCTGGTAAAGGCCAGCTTAAGCATATACTTTGCCATGGGAAAAGGTAAACCAGCATCGTGTGCATGATTTAAAGTGTGTAGGAAGGTTCCTACCCTTGCTGGCTCGTCTGCCATACAATTGCCTGGGATGTTCCTGTGTCCAGGTACCCAGACAACGTCAGTGCTATATTTAGTTGAGAGTTTGTTAAGAAAGTTCCCACATTTTGTGGACACTTTTGATGTGGTACCATTATAATGAAGAGATCTGATTGCAGCTTGACTATCGAAGTATATTGTAACAGATTGTTCTGCTGCCGTAGATTAATGCAATCACTCAGCGGTCTCCATGATTGCAAAGTGTTCCGCCTGGAAAACGCAGCAGTGGTCTGGTATTCTCATGCTCATGTTTAATGAGAGCGCGGGAGAATAAATTCCCCAGCCCACTTTTCCATCAAGCTTCGAGCCGTTTGTTGAGATGGCTATAGCACCCTGGTCGGGGCGTTGGCGATTTCCCACTCACATCTGTTTGGGATTCTCGTGGATAAAAGATTTTTGAAGCACATATAGGAGGTGATGTAGTCCAGCCCCTTCAGCACTTCTGCAATAAATAATATTTTGGTGTGTCATATACTGCAATTCTTCCCAGACTGAGTTGCATTCAGTATGATTGCATTGCAACCCGCTTGTAGATTCCCATATAAGTCCAGAGGAAGGATGTTGAGAAGAATTAACAGCGCTTTTGAGGGAGTTGTTGGAAGTGCACCTGTTACCAGGATAGCAGCCGACCGTTGGACTCTCTCTAATTTGCTCCTGAAAGTAATCATATCGAGTGCCGACCAGCAAACGGTGACGCCGTAGAGTAGGATTGGTCTAACTACCGATGTATATATCCAGTACACGATACCCGGTTTTATACACGATCTTTTTCTTATCACCGTTTTGCAGGCGTAAAGTGCAATTAAAGTTTTCCTTGACCTCTCTGCCATGGTCCGGTTCCAGTTGAGTTTGCTATCTATGACTATGCCGAGATATTTTACTTCGGCAGCAAGAGTGATCTCCACGCCCTTTAGTTTAGGTGAATTAAAAGGAGTCGGTTTGTACCTCTTATCTTTCTATATTTTGTCCAATTTTTTTTGACTGATATTGCCGAGAACGGAAAAGGGGGCTTTTTCCACATCGTTCGAGTCAAAATAATAAGCTTTTTATTATAAAGGGTTTTCCAACAAGAGATGATCTTTTGAGTAGCCTACTTTTCCGATAGATGTCACCTTTGAAGCTACAATTTGCATGTAAATATTTGAGAAGTAAAAACTACGCCAATAATAAAAATGGAACGATACACGCTTATTGAAATTCTTTATAAAAATTTAATCGAAAAATCATCTTGACTGATAAGGACCATTTCCACCTCGACGGCTACATCAATAAGCAAAACTGTCGCATCTGAGGCTCGGAAAACCCAAGATTTATTACTGAAAATCCTCTCCATCTTCAATATGTAACTCTTCCTTACTTTTAACCGGAGAAATTGATCTTGGCAACGTTCACTTTCAACAAGACAGCGCTACGTACCACACAAGCAAAGAAACCATCGAACTTTTAAGGCCAAACTTTCTTTGAATATCATTGGATAAGCCTTTATTAGTGATTTAAATGCTTATTAGTTTGAGTTGATCACTTCTTCGCCGCTCAAAGTCTTTAACGAAAATGTCAACTGAATGTCTCGAAGTAAGCCGAAGGTATTATTCGGATCTAACCTCATTTACACTCAAGTTGAACTTAACGAAAATACCTACAAACGATCTAAGCTCATATTTAATTTAATTTTTTTCACGTAAAAAAAAAATTATAAATATTTCGAGCAAATTGAACTTTGTTCCAGACCTCTAGGTCGTCTCCATGAAACGAATAGGCATATCATCCATATCGATCGTCTTCCCTTAAAAAAAAGTAGAAAGTAAAAAGAACTCTTGCAAAATGCCATCTAAGTACCAAATTTTAGGTGGATCGATCCATAAAAACGAATTTTTTGGGTCGGTCAGTCATTGGTCAGCTTCCGTGGAAACATATTACTATTCCTATTCCTATAGACAAGTAACCATTGAACCAGTGGCCGTTCACATCCCGCAGGGAAAATAGTATTCCTGTTCATCGAAGCAAAAAGCTACCAATGAAAGTAAAGCTATAGACAAGATTTTATTGATAGGTCAGTCTCTGGTACAATTCTCGAAATTTTTTTTTTAGTACAAACCTTTTTAGGAACCATTGAAACACGTCTAACAAAGCTTCAAGTCAATAGATAGATAAACTACGAGATATGCGGTTCTTTACAATCGAAACAAAGATTTTATATGTACCTAGAGAATATATTTCAAGATTAGGGTTGGCACACCCAATCAGTTAGTATCATAGTTGCTGGGAAAGAGAGGTGGAATCATCTCTGTACGTTCATATCAGAACCTAAAAATGCTCGGACAATGACTAAGCTTACAGCTATAAAGAAAAGTGATCTAGTGTTTAGTATATTTTTTCCCCTGTGGCATCACAATGAGTGTCTATTTGGGATCTTTACCTTCCAATTTCTTATACCCTTTTATGCAAGTACCATCTTTCAGATATAATGCACATCCGATTTTTTTAATCTCTGTAGCAGTTCTGATACTCACTTTTTGGTATGTCCTTGAACTCTTACAGGGTTTCGGTTTTGATCTCTTCGTCCAATCGTCCTTTAGGTGGATTGACTTGAGCGATACTCATCTGATAGTTTTTTAAAACATGGCCCAAATATTTTTTTATACGAAAATTAATAGATTTTAATTGAAAGTTCTCTCCCTGATTTTAATGCTTTTTAATTTTTTGAAATTTACATTTCATGGCATTTATTTCACCATTTAATCCCTTCTTCGCTGTCAATAATCCCCAGTTATTTGTTTGAATTTTTCCTAGCTTAATTTTGTTATAAATAAGGTCAATTGAAGCAATTAGTTAATTGAGCACCTGTGTGAACAGCTCGCTTTGGCATTTGCTACTGTCGATAGCGACGGGGAAACTATGTCCAATGTAGAATAATCGGATTGAAGGTAATGTCATTGTGCCTCTCTCATAGAAACCTTTGCATCTATTGGCAAAAAATTTGGGCAATCTATTTTCACAGGCTTCTCTTGAGGCCATTTCTACACCAGGCAAATCATTCGCCCTAGACAGGAACATATGGTAATCACTTGGTGCGAGGTGCGAACAATAAAGTGGATGCATAAGAACCTCTTAGCCATGCTTTCAGAGTTTCTCGCAATTCACTATCGATGTGTGTGGTCTGCCGTTGTCCTGATGAAACACAATTCCCTTCCTGTTGGTCAACGCTGGGCACATTTGGGTGATTACTTCCTCCAGATGTTCCACAGATTCTCCGTGGGCGAGCAACTCATATTGGATGATTTCTTGTCAATCCCACCAAATGCACAACAAAACCTTCCTGGCCGTCAATCCTGGCCTGGAGGCCATTTGACATTCCTGTAAGTGATCCTCTTTTTATTACCAGTCACCACCCGCTTCAGAAATGGATCGATTTCGTTACGATTCAGTAGCGATTCTCAGGTGGAAATTTGATATATGAGATTTTTTATCGTTAACTTAAGTGACACCCATACATCGAGGTTCTCTTGCGTGTCCTGCCTTTTTCCAGTGGTTCAAAACTACGACATTTAGCTCCTGGGCAATCGAAACAGTATTCGAATGACAGTCAAACTGGATGATATCCATCTTTAGGATCAAAATTCCGGAACGAAATCGACGAAATCAAAATTGTTCATGATTGACTGTTCACCGAAGCCAAGGATTACTTTCTACTACAACAAATAATATGAAATTATACAAACTAATAATCGAGGTCATAATGGCTTTGTTTTCTAAGAGAGTCGCTCTATTTATTGATCAGCGAAGAATATTGATATGAATATCCGTAACGGGCCACAAGTATTGTAGTATAGAAGTATTGTAGTATAGAGTTTCCCAAAAAAAATTATAGAAAGTATATACATATATAAATAAATCAATTAAAATTTTTGGAAAATCAAATAAGAAAAGTGGAAAGACAGCTGGACACTGGAAATAGAATAGAGCAAATGAGAGCGTGAAAATTCCCTGTACCAAATGAATTGAAACACCCTCCATAGAAATTATACTTTGATCGATGATGATTGAGTGGCTGCAATCATTTGTGCAGTTGTGCAGTACACGAGAAGCTGAAGGCCAAGCCATGGATCACTCGAAAGTAAGCAGCGCTTTGAGCAATGAGCTAAATAGTCCAACCATTTATGACATAAATCAAAAGCAAACCGCACAATTACCAATCGAATCAAGTAAGAACAGTAGAAGGTGAGGTGAGGTGAGGTGAGGTGAGGTGAGGTGAGGGTGCGTGTAGAACATAAGAGAGAATTAACTAAGCATTTGCATACAGAGACAAAACCGGCTGAGCTCCAGCTGCAAACTGCAAGCGGAAAGCAACAACAGTTAAACAAAAGTGAAATTATGACCAGTTGCGGAGCTGCCGCAGTCCACTGATGTTCTCAACTCAACTGGATACGGCGTGGGTAAGAGAACAGTTGTGCATTGAAGTTAAATCAGCGGCAATCACAGAGATCGAATGTAGAAACGTAGACGCCGGCTCATAACAAGTACGTGATTGATATACATCAATGGATTTTCCAATTAGTACCATCAATAGCCAAATGGCAGCTCATTTAAATCTCACATTATGGATGGCATTTTAAAGAGACCGACGCAGCCAATAGCTTCTCACTTTGATAGCGGCGTTTGCTATTTTGCTGGAGCTACTGACTGCTTAACTGCTGTCTGTGGGCTGTGGCAGTTGTGCCTGTGACCTGCTGCTTACATGAAGAGTGCGGAATAGCACTGAGTGCCATTCGTCCGTTAAGTATGGCACGTAGCAAGTGGAAGTGCTATTGGTTTGGCTGGTGGCAATGTTGGAGACACAGTGGCGGATCAAGCAATGTATGTCAAAGATGGGGGATCTATGCAGAGGGATCTATCTCATACCTTTCGTTTGAGACGAGGAAGATGCAATGATTTCGCGAGAGTTGGGTGTATAGGTATATTGGGATGACCCGGATTTTTATACGGTCTTGGACTGCCACTATCGCAATTTTACTCATGTCTTATTTGGCGAAATATTAGGTCAAGTAAAAAGTTCGTTCGGATTTTTCGTTATTGATTTTTCAAAAATGATTACTTTGTGTATATTTGTCCGATATAAATATACCCCTCTCGTAGAAGGCTGCGTCCCTTTTGGCAAAAAACTCGGAGAGCCAATTTTCACAGGCCTCTCTTGAGGCCAACTTCTCACCATTAAGCGCCTTCGCCACGGACAGGAAAATATGGTAATCACTTTGTGCCAGGTCTGGACTATAAGGTGGGTGCATTAGGGCCCCCATTCGAGCTCCTGGAGTTTCTGGCGTGTCACCAAAGACGTGTGTGGCCTGGCGTTGTCCTGGTGGAACACAATTCGGCTTCTGCTGATCAAAGATGGCCTCTTCTGGATGAGTACTGCCCTCAAGCGGTTCAGTTGTTGGCAGTAGAGGGCCAAATTGAGCGTTTGGCCATAGGGGAACAGCTCGTAGTAGATGATTCCTTGCCAATCACACCAAACACACAGCAAAACCTTCCTGGCTTGGCCACCGTTTCCGCCAGCTCACCGACAGGCCTTCTTTAGTGACAAAAGATTTATCCACGCAATAAAGATTCATATCTGAGATTAAGAGATATATTTCTGATAACGAAATTTCTCAAAAATAGCAGAAACTGGTGGTTTCACTAACCTCTTATCAACCTCTCAGCGAAGAATGGCATTGTGTAGACTTAATTGACTGAAATCCTTAAACCACCTTCCTGTCATCCTAACAACTACGCTCCTGTTCTACCTGGAAAACCATCCACCTAACAGCACCTCTAAGCAATCCCTCAATGGGGCCATCAACGAGCTTTGGTCTGACTAAGCTTCGGGCACATTTAGCTAAGAATGTGCATTGCATTGCATTAATGTTGCCAGCTGCAAGTAGCGTTAACACGAAAATGATGAGATAGATGACAATTCGGCGGCAAAGTGAATGACAAAGCTATAGAAGAAACACCACAAGACGAAGCAGACACCACTCCGTAACGCGTAGAAGGCATTGAAAAACGCGTTATACTCGTAGAATTTGTGAAAGGAAGTTGGCACGCTGGAGTCGAGAGCTTAGCAGCACTTATGTGCTCAGATTGTCTAAAACTGCAAATGCTACGCTAAGAAGAAGTGGAAACATGACGTACACAGCGACACACAAAATGCACTCACTTTACACTCCGCGCGTTTTGTGCTAATCCGCTTTTCGTATTTATGGTATTCGCGGGTGACGCGCTGGCAGAAGAAGAAGAAGAAGAAGAAAGTGTAAAATATTACAGAAAACTTGACGTGGCGTGCGTAGTCTTGGTAGGAAAGAAAGTGTCGGGTGCGTGGCGGTAGTGGGTGGCTACGCCACTGTGGAAGTTCTAAAGAAGTTTAGATGACAGATGTGACATTGTTTGAATAACTAATTTTTTGTGTAATTTTAAAGGATATAAAAAATTAATGCTTATTAATCCAGTTGTGCGGTGGCTGAGAGTGGGTGAGTGTTACGTAGTTTAATATTATGGCAAGAGAAATGGGTGATGATTGCATACTAAATTTTAATAAAAGTACAATTTGTGGGATCGATGTTCGCATCGCTGGATGGAGCAATGGGTGGGGTTTCTGGGCGACTTTCGGAACTGTTTTTAGAAGCGCGAGAAGAAGTATACGCAAGTATGGCTTCCATTCGCTTGGGAATAGTATGCAATTCAAACAAGAGCGGACGGAAAAGATTGCTTTGCATATGGTCCTTGTACCCCGGACATCCAAACTTAGACTTTGTATACTCTAGATAACAAACAAGCAAACGTTTGCAGTCTAGCCAAAGTGAGAGGGAAAGCTGTTTGTAGTAGCTCCAGTAAAATATAACAATGAGCCTCTGAAGGGAATTCTGTCTTTGATGAGAACCCATGCAATCGTTTTAAGAGTTTGCATCCAAGGCAATCCAATGACCGGAACAGGAACGAAATCAATTTGCTACAGCTGTAATCAAAAGGAGGGTAAATTTGATGTTATATCCCCAAATGGATTGAGGCTCACCGTCGTTGCCGGGGTTCGAAATATGATTGTCTTTGGTATTATCCATCACAAGAAATTATTCAAGCTACATCACGAGAAGCTCGCGGACAAAGGAACGGATACGGCGACTTACAGAAGATTTCAAGACCGGAGCAGTTGGATCCAGAGAGGTGATTTATTGACTGCTATCCATAGCATACTTAGTTTATAGAGGGAAAACTTCTCATTCGCCTGCTCAATGACAGTCAAAGTACTACACGTGGAGATGGTGAACCAGAAACCTCAATGTATGATAATGGGAAAAAAGTTGGATCCGACGGCTTACCGGTAGAACCACTTAAATATGGCGGTAAAAATCTCACAAGTTGTATGCTTCAGCTTCTTTTCCGAATTTGGTAGGGCGAAAGCATGCCTGGAACCTAAGTGCGCTGTGCTCTGCGCCAAATTCCCAATTATAATTGACCTTTTGCAACAGCTGGAGCTGCTCCTCCGTGAATTGGTATTTTTAAGCACCTTAGTTGTTTATTCTAAGCCACCTACGAAGGGCCGATAGATTTTTATGAGAAGCTTTTATTTCATGTTAGAAACACACTCGGAGGGAGTGACTTTTCTCGCCGAGCGGCGACCGCAATCAGAGAAATTAGCCTAACCTGGTCGAACTAGGACTCGAACCATAACCATAGACACTGTGAGTACACAATGATAACCATTTTACTGTTTCGGCCGGGGGGTTAGTATCCTAAATATCGTACATAAAATGGAGCGTGTTGTGTGAAAGACTAGTGCCTGCCTCCAAAACACTGATTGGACCATTTCAATATAGCTTAATAACTTTCAAATGGATGAAAGCTCTACAGCTTTGAAAGTATTCTTTGAAGTAACCGACGGTGGAGGCAAAGGAAGAAGAACCCGTAGTTTGTTGGAAAGATCGGGTAGAGAGAGATGATGAAATATCACCAACTGTGCTGAGCCTCCTTAATTTCGTCGGTAGTAGCTATAGTTCTAAGCTCCAACATAAAAAAATTTCTCAGTTGACCAAACAGTGACCGTCTTTGCATCATTTTTGATACTGTATTCACCGGAGAAAGTAAGGGAAGGAAGTACCTTAGACATCCACTCGGGTGGAAAAGAAGAAGAAACGATTGGCCCGCCTACTGGGGACTCAGGTGTAATCGCGGTGCCAAAGCCAATAAAAAAGAATAAGACGTTCCTCCTTTGTCATATCACTGAGGACCCTAATGAACCAGCGTGTGGACTTTGCATTACTCAGCAGTTACCGCATCTTGGCATCCGCTATCTCGCTCAGGTCTCCAAAGATTGTCGCCTCTAGAGACTTCTACCTACTACTCCAAAGTTCGGGGCAATCGCAGAGAAAGTGCCTAAAGGTTTCAGTTTTTTTTTCTTTTCTGCAACTTTTGCAAAAGTCGTTAAGTGTAATCTCTTTTCTTTTTAGCTTGATAAGGTCACGTGATCTTCTTTCGTTCCATTCTGACCATAATGCCTTGGCCACATTACATGCATTGAGACTTCTCCATCTTAAGTTAACATCTTTAATGGATAACTCTCTTATATTTAGCTTACAAGTGGAGAGTGACACGCCCAAATACTTTCATGATGGCGAAAGTGCAAGGAAAGTGCGCTTCCTTGCAAGCTCGTACGCCACTTCATTACCCGGTAGGTTACTGTACTTAGCCATCACGTTAACTGATCTGAGGCAGTTCTCTATGGTTTTAGATTTTACCTTCACAGATTTTAGCGCTCTTAATGCAGCCAAGCGATCCGAAAAAATATGGACACGATTATCCGAGAGCACGATTGAGCTGAAACAATTGACAGTCTCATGTATAGCCACCACTTCTGCCTGAAATTCACTACAGTGATCCGTTTAACGAATGGGTTTACAGATGCCAAGATCCGTTGAGTAAACTCCGCAACCGATCCTGTTATCTATTGTTGACCCGTCCGTATAAAAATGAATCGAATCGGTGCTTGCTGTCATGAAGGCAGTGAAGGATATGCAGTCAACCGCACCTGGGAGTGGCCAGAAATGATTCTTTTGCATATGGTTCAAGCAGCTCACGACTTCCGCTCTTAGACCAAGTATGCCCTGGGTAGCCAACAAACATCCGTTTGTAGGCGAACTAAAGTGAGAAGGCGAATCCCATGGAGTTGTGCGTACATGAAAAATAAAAAATCCAATCAAAAATCAAAATAACCTCGGACGAGAGACACCCCTTTTACCAATTACAGTAGAATAGGCCTTCTTAACATCACATATACATAAGGTCTTATCAAGCGTATTTTGTGAAAAACTAAAGCCCACCGTCAACAAACCGATCGGACCTTAGCAGTGTAACTTTAGATCTGGTAAATCAATCATTGACCAGATAGTCACCATGCCCCAAATCTTAGAAAAGAACCGTGAAAAGAGAATCGACACCCACCACCTTTTCGTCGGATTTAAAGCCGCCTTCGACAGCACGAATAGCGCAGACGATGGAACAATAAGCTGTACGAGCCATACGATGACATTGACATAGTTCAGCGAATGAAGAGACAGCGGCTCCGCTGGCTAGGTCATGTCGTCCGAACGGGTGAAAGCACTCCAGCTTTAAAACCATTCGATGCAGTACCCGCTGGTGGAAGCAGAGGAATAGGTAGACCTCCACTCCATTAGAAGGACCAGGTGGAGAGCGACCTGATTTCACTTGGTATTTCCAACTGGCGACAGCGAAAAGAAGAGAAGAATGGCGGGCTATGATTGATTCGGCTATAAAGAAGAAGAAAAAACGCTTTTTTTTCTGGTAGATAGAATCATCTTTAGACGTTAATATGCCCGTGGTTTATTTCTATTCATTCAGACATCTGCAACGGAAGCAACATTGTGAAGCTCCCTAAAATGTCAGTAAATCTAAGAGAAAATCAATTGCCTCAGTTGCTGTATTCCGAAGAGCTCCACTGATACAGCGAAAGGCAGCCCTCTGTACTCTATCTTTTTTTCTCGAGGGCAATGGATGCATTAACCCATCCTTTGCTCTAAGTTCTGTGACTAACTGAATTTCCTGTCCAAAATGAGTCCCAGGTATTTTGCTGACTCAGCAATTCGCAGGTCCGTCCCTGAGAGCGTTGGTGTTGAAACTTTAGTATTTTTATACTTTCTGTTGAAGAGGACAAGGGAATAATATTATTCTTGAAAATACAAGATTTTATTTTTTTTTTTTTAAATATCAACCCAGAAAATATCTGTTTTCAAAATAACAAAATAAAATTGCTAAACTAATCTCATGTCACCAAAGATTTAAAAAAATAAAACAATATTGATTAACTAATCTTAGAGTAAATTGTAAAATGACGCTTTGCACGCGCAGTGCAAAAGATCCATGAAACAACAACAATAACAAAGTGAGATTTGCTGAAATCATTAGAATCTCTTCGAGTGAGAGAACAATGCCAATCAAAGCTCAAAGTAGTGATCGAAGTGCCCGTGCCATTGCCAATTCGTGCAACATTTCGTAATTCGAGCACAGGAAACCTTGTTTTACACGACAACCCCGCCGAGGCGTACTCTAATCCCACCCCCGGCTCTGTATGTGCAGCGCGGTATTTACAAAAGTGATAAAATCATCAGATTAATTTGCGATATTTCGTGCATTCGCTCGAATGCGCCTGAGAGCAACTCTGTGCGGGAGTGCGTATATACCTAAGTGTGTGAGTATTGGTGTAACTAACTGTGCTGGGAGGAGGGGGGTGGTAAGAGGAAGCGTGCAGCCTCTTTGGTTTTACATTTCGCATTGTGTTTTATTATGACTTGAAACGCTTTGTTATTCCACCGTTGCAACGTAGCGACTGTGCGGCAGCATCATTTTTCAACTTGCGTCACGTGCCACACAAGCCACATGCGAGTGCAATTATATGTTAAAAACATTTATTTTCCACTGCTGCGTTTAGTGTACGGCTGTTATTGTTGTATTGTTGTATTTTTGGTTTTTTTTTTTTGTTTTTCTTATTTTCAAAATCTCCGCCATTGTTGCATGAACTAATGATTGTTATTGCAACAGCAAAATAATACAAGTACTCTAAATGAAAAACTTGCATACATATTGACATGTATTGTATGTACGTATACGTAGTCAAGGGTTGTGGGCGTTCTTTGCATTGCTGCGGCCAATTTTGGCATTGCCTTCCCTGACTGGCTGTCTAACTGTATTGCGGTCGGTTTCGCCTGTGCGTGGAATTAAATTTCAGCGCGACACCAGAGACGAGCTCATATCCAATGTGAGTTGGTAAGGAAGAGCTAAGTTCGCATAGGACAATGAGTCCTTGTAGTCCCTTAAATGCCAAATACTTCAGCCAGACTTGAATTATCATGTATTTCGGTGAGTTGCATCAGAGTATTATTCTTCTTAATTGGAGTAGTCAACACTTACGCGCCAGTCGTTCCTTCATTTCGCAGTTCAAGGCCAATCGGGTAGTCCCAGGTAAGCCAGGTTCTCTACCTGGTATTTCAAAGGAGCATTTTCACCACCATTGAACTACGTCATCCTTAATCCTTGGTATTCGATGTCGCTAACACACCAAAACTCAGAAAGCTCCTACTGCCACCTCATTAGATGTGGCCATTGTCCAAGACCCAGTGTAAAATCAGCCAGAAAGGAACAATGAGGACCAATAGTGATTGGCGTTTGTTCGTCAAGAGAGAACGCTACTTTTCAAAAGTAACACTTTTTGGCAAAAGTGATTGTGCATTGTACTTAAAGGCTGACGTTTATGCCTGTTCCTCGTAAGATGACATTTTCTATGACTCCAAAGTTATGACTGTCATAGAAGAAGCGAATATGCTGACTGTTTATTAGATGACAAGAGATATTACGCCTTATTCTCGTTCACTGCCAAAGCAGTGGGCTTCGGTTCCTTAGCCAGGAGGGAGAAAACCGAGCGAACTACTCATTTCATGAGGTCAATGAAATCAGCATAACTTCTCAGTTCAGCATTAAATTACAGAAGACACACGATAAAGATCATCATTATGTGAAGCCTCGTTTGGTATCGAACGGCTCGGAGAGGTCTTCTCCGATCCTGTAGGTGCTTCTAAGCGTCAGATCACAGAGCCTTATTCATAAGTTTTGCGTGATTCACAGAAATTCAGGCAATTCGACATAAAGAGCTACTTTTCCAGCCATCTAAGGTCACTTTAATATCAATGAATAAGTGGTGTGGGTATTGATATTAACCAAGATTTGTCATATGAAGAGTATTTCCAACCTAGATTTATTGACTCTTCTCTGCTTAACAAACCTTCGTTCGGTTTTTTCGTATTCTTAAGCTGGCATAGACACCGCTATAGTCTACTAAACAATAAACCGGGTTCGGGGTTCCAGAATTTACCCGCGATAAGGCATGCCTGTCGTAAGACGCGACTAAAGTCCAATAGTTCCCGGAACGACCCGGACTTTTTATCCGGCCAAGAACTGTCACTCCCGCAACATTCCACAAAAATTACTTTCAGGAATATTTTTTCGTTTACAACAACAACAACAACAACACCTAACAATAAATTAAACTAGTCTTATCTTCTTTTAGTCTTTCGGCACAAATCGAAGAGACTGAGTGGTGCTTCACCTCTTGATCTCGCCAAATGAGTAGATGTTCTCCTTTATCTCTGCTTTCATCAGCATGAATTCCTCCTGAGCTGGAGTGTTTTCATCCATCCGTTCGGTTTACAAAGTTTTTATAACTTTTTGAAAATGTCAGCAGGATGTAAAAACCATTTTTAATTGCTTAGTTCTTGCAACAATTTCTGCTATTTCACTTTGTTTGTTATTTTTACCAACGCATTGAAAATTGTTCCATTATTACTCTTACAGTTTTTTACAACCCATTTTTTGTTACTTTAACATCACAACTATTTGTTATTGTAACTGTTTTTTGTTGCAACTAATCAACGCCCGCGATCGCTCTCAACACGCTGTGCAACACGCGACCTTCCTTCCATCGGCGTCACAGCTGCGTTGATAGTAATTTAGCAAGAGATTCACAATCAGTTCATATAGGAATATGTATGTTTGTGTGTAAATATGTTTGCAAAAAAGTTGCCATAATGTTTTTATTTTTATTATTTCTTTTTTTCTTTTTTTTTGTCCTTCTACAAAGCAAGGATGACAGTTTTCCATTCTTCATTATGTTAATGATTCGTTTCTCATTTCAATTTGTTTTTCCTTTTTCATGGCCACCGTTGGTGGTGGGTGGTTTGCTGGCATAAATGTATGTTATTCCTATAATATAAAATTTGAGTTGTCCTTATGCCATAATTGTTATTTATAAACATTATAACAGTTATTCATTTTTATCTTTGTTGTTAGCGGCGTCTGCCACCTACAATCGACCTGCGTTTCGTAATTATATGGTTTCCTATGAGCTTAAGTACCGTGTTCCTGTGTGAAAGTGCTTCTTTTCTCTGCGCAAATATCTAGTGATTATCAGTTTATTTCTATCGATTGCACAAGGTCTATGAGTAAAAATTGGTGCAAATGATTTCGGCGACGAATAAGGGCTTTAAGATTTATGACGCTCTGATTATAAGTGTTTCTTCCATCTATCGAAAGCTTAAAGCAAGACAGAAATACACATACTCGTAGGTATACTATAGCTGACTCACAGAAACCTAGGCGGCTAGCTTGACTTTGTAGTAAGACAGGAAAAGAACAATAAACAGCAAAAGTAACAGACATGGAAATAGTAATCCAGAGGAAAATATCTTAGAACATATATGTTTTTTTAACATTAATATTTATTAAACCTAACAAATAATAAAATCTTAAACTAAACTAAAGCACAAAGCCCTTTAGTAGGAATGGACGACTGGTTTGACGTTGCTCTTTAGAAGGCTGCTGTGTCTCCTCTCCGCAGGCGAGTTTTGAATTGTTGCATAGGCCAAGGTGTCTACCAAAGGGTTCGGATGGTTACGCAGTTTTGTTAAGTGTTTTTTAGTATGTTTAGATCTCTATGGATATTTTCATTACGCATGTACCATGGTGTGCCCGTTATTACTCTTAACGTTTTCGATTGGAATCTTTGAATTATATTTACAGCCTTGACCAAAAATATTAGGCACTCCACTAATTACTGAATTTTTTGTTTTAACAAGTGAAGTAATGAAGTTTTTTTAGTAAAACAGTGAAAATGCAATGAATTAGTGATAATAACATTAATATTTAGTAGGTCCAACCTTCGATTTAATAACGGCAGCAATTCTCTTAGGCATTCTGCGTACAAGCTTTGCACATTCGTCCGCACTTATAGCGTACCAATCGTTAGTTAAGGCATTCTTTAAGGTAGTTATCTCTAAACCAAAGCATCGTAGTCGCTGATTTGTGACAGGGAGCATTGTCTTGCTGAAATTGAACCCCGTCTAAATTAGTATCACCAAAAATGCGCGTTGACGAAGGCAGAAGAACAGCTTCTAATACATTTATGTACTTTTGACTGTCCATGCGACCCTCGCAAACGAACATTTCGCCGACACTATCAGCAGCCATGCAACCCCAGTAGGTACCACGCAATCTGGATGATATTCTTCCCCAACTCGTCGCCTCACGAACGTCACACCAAGTATTCCAAATTTCTATGGAAAAGAAAAAATAATGTTTTCATAAGATTTGTATTATGTCTTCAAAATTACTCTAGGGTAAGAAGCTATGGCTGTTAATACTTTAAGACGATCTTAACTAAGCTTACCTCGAAGTTTGATTCATCAGACCACAGAACACTCGACCAATCTTTTTCCGTGAAATATTGCTATTGGCGAGCCCACTCCAAACGATTTTTCCTATTCTTTTCTGAGAGCCACGGTTTCCAGAAGTCTTTTTCTAGCTGTTCGAGCACTAACTGGTTTACTAAATTTATCCGAAATGGTAGCTGCAAGGGCAGAAGAAGATTTTTTGCGATCCTTGAGAGCCTCGCGTATAAGTATTCAGTCTTCTCGTTTACTGGTTAGACGTTTTCTTCCACTTTTTGATTTATTATTGTGGGATTTCGTCTCCACAAATCGTCTGATAACACATTGGACCGCGCACCGCGAACATCCCACCAAATTGGCAATCTCAACCTTAGACTTACCTTCTTCACTTAGAACTTGAATTCCAACTCTATCATCGTAACTAATTTCACTTTTTTTAGGCATTTCGGTAGATATGAACTGTTTTTATAAGATCAGCTTCAAAATGGCACTGAGAAACTGGGCAAAACTGCAGGAGCAATATTTGGCAATTATTTTAACATTTTTGGTGAGATATGATCGTCTACGGGAGTTTTTTTTAGGGTTTAAGGCGGCAATAATGTTTTTTAAATGAGATACAAATGCTCCGCATGTAGACTATTATTTTATAATATTTTTCATATTCCTTTCGTCTTCGTATCTTAATGCCTTTTTTCTTGTTTTCTGGCATCTTTCGTCGGATTTTTGCATCGGAGAAAATTACGCCGTAAAGTCGGTGAAAATACGGGATAATAGTTCCACTTTTCTTCATTGCCGTGGGCACCGCTTATGCGATTATGTCCGAATCAATAATATAGCGCCATTCGGTTCTTTTCTTTCCTGTTTGGCGCCACCAAACCGAGTGACACCAGGTCGCTCGCCAAAAATTCTTTGCAAAACTTTTCTCTCGTAGTTTTTCAAATCCGACTTATCGATTTGATTTGAGCAGCGCACAAAAAACCACGCATATGTACTCGTTCAGTAGGTGTAGAGGAGAATATTGCTGCTGAAGCTCAAAGTGTGCACTTCTCTGCGCAAAATTTTGCAAAAAAACCTGGTTATGAAGGCTTACAAAGACTGTGAATTGAAGTCTCACGTCCATCTGATGCAACTTCGATTCGCTCTATGAGCTGAAGGATGTTTGTCGTAAGATGAACATTTTTACCGAAATCTAATCTTTTCCAAAGGAGCTCGTTTTCACTTCGTTGACTACGTTAACGAGAAAAACTTTCGCAAATGATACTCAAAAGACCCAAAAGGCAAAGTCAATGCATTCTCAACGGATGACCGGCATAAGGACCGGCGACTTCTCTCGTCCGTTTTTCTTCCGTTTCTGTTATAGCGGCATGATCAGATATTATTTGTTTCAAAATATTCAAGAGAGACACATGGACGCATGGACGGCGCCAAGTGTTGTAGTTGATTATTTGTGCAATCTTTTTGAAAATCGCTAATTCACCGAAATTACCAATTGACTAGCTGATAGCCTCGCAGCGGCAATTTGATTTAGTTGGACTAATATTTCGGGAGGCGTTAAGTTAATAAGTGCCACTCAAACCATTCAGAGAGGACTCATGACTTAAAACACAAAATTTAAGTCGTCTTTGCAGCCGCAGAGGGCCTCACAATCTAAAAAGTATTGACAAGCGTAATAGAATGGCAGATATAAGAATATAATAGGGTTCCTTCATTGAAAGTTATTAATTTGCCTTTTTTTAAAACAATTTTCCAAAGCAAATTTTTCATGGGCCGTCCGTCCTATTTATCGTGTAGTGGGTCACATACCAATCTATTGGATGATTAACTAAGACTCTTCATTACTTTCTATCCATCTTTTCCTTTACAATACCAATTATAATATCTAAGTGAAATAAAATAAAAAAACGACAACACCGGACTTCAGAAATCAACGAATTAATCGTGTTTAGTGGTGTTTTCAATACAGTGGAGGTCTTCATCTTCCTCTGCTTCGAAAACTTTCAAAGCTCCAGTGTTATTATCTATCCGGACTACATTACCTTGCACAAAACCCCTCAAAAACTGCCAATACCTACTAATCAGATTTTGTCATCCTCCTTGCCTCCGGAGTCGCTTTTTCCTGGTGTTCCAATTTCGCTACGACTCAGCAGGTTGGAGTAGTGTTTCCTCCCCAAATTCAATATAGTCGGCCGTCAGTCACTAGATAACGAACCCCTAAACCGAATATGCCGGAGAGGTTCCACTGAAGATTCCTTTCTTTTTTAGCCAAGACCAAGGCTCCACACGACTTGGTTACCCCATCTAATGTACACAAGGATTACTCACATTGCCAGAGTAGAAATTACGTATGGCTTCGCGACTGTAACCGCAGACCCAGAAGCTTGACTACACCCTACAGTATTTACTATATGGCCGTTTCGAATACTGCTTGTGCCAGAATATGCCTGCAACAGGACATAAATCGGAAAATATCGTTTCCGGTTCCACTTCCAGAAGAAAAGTTCCCTATATATTAACCTAGGCAAGGAGCAAGAAAAAAAATAATTTCTTAGGGAAAAAAACTCAAAAATATGCTGTTTCGGCAGTTTTTTGATCATTTATTTGGAGTCTCATTATATGAATCGCTGAAAAATCGCTTTTATAAGAATTCTCTTTGCTGTTGCTGCTCTTTCGCCTCTCATTTATTCATATTCATCAACAAAGCTATTAAACTGTATGTATTTTTCATGGTCTGAAAAACAAAATTTTGATACAAAACCCAGTCATTAATTAAAAAAAAAAAAAAACGAAAATACCCACGTTCTTGAATATCTCCAAACTGATATCGAAAAAGTCACCAGCGCGCACGCGTACCGGACGCTGCAGCATTGCCATATAAATCACTAAATATTTGCGCAAACTCGGCGAACAGCGAAACCACTTGGCATTATAGGTGGCGTTATTCAATGCGCTGGAGTGCATTATAACCTCATTGCCATAGTAGCAAGGTATGAAGATTTGCAAAGTCATAGCTACATTCGCTTGAACAAGTGTGAGAAATTGCATGGGATCGGAAAAAATTGATAACTGAAAGGGAAAGAGTAGAAAAAAAAATAAAATAATTTTGTATAAAATTTGATACCAATAAATAGGAATTTTACCTTCTGCAAACGATAAGCGGTAAAGCAAAGCACAAACGACGAGCAAATAATTTGTATGAGAAAGGGAAACGAGATATAGGTCTGGCACAGTTGAGATAGACTGCAAAGAAAGTTTCACATGCTGGCAATGCCATAATGATCTATCTATCAACAAAAACTCACGTCTTTACACGCGCATGTAGCCGCACAATACCCACAAACTGTTGGTGAAACAACTGCTCACTAAATCCCCGTGACACGGCTGTATCCGACCGAAACTCGCCCATACACTCCAGACGACCACAAATCAATTTGAAGCACAATGATAATTGAAATAACATATAACTCTGTATCATATCGAAAGAACAATTTGTGAGGCATGTGGTGACCATTCCAAGCATATCATACAGGTAGGCGTACCAATAGCCTTGTGGCGTACGCCAATTAAATGGTGGCGCGTACGGAAACGGCAGCTCGTACTCCGCTCTAAAAAGTACACTAACGAATGCTGTGAACACGGTGCTAAGACTTATGAAGTAATACAGAAATACTATACGAGCGTAAGTCCTTTGTGCCTGCTGCCAATTTAGCCGTTCCTTCTCCTTTCCCAACTCAAAATGCTTATCGCCTGAGAGTATTTCGAAGAACTCTACCAATAGCTTAGCGTAAAAACAGACGTTCAATAATCTCGCCATGAAACCCAGTTCAGTAAGTGTCATATACATGGTATTGGCGAATTTCGCCAAATCCGATGTCTGTACCACATCCACGACCATTAGTATAGTGAATGGTATGCTGATGGTGAAGTGTAGCAGACAGGAGTAGAGTATGTAAGGCAGTTTTGCACTTCCTTCATAGTACCATACGCCAAACAGTTTCAGTATTTGTATAACACGATGTCCGCCGCTGTTGTTGTCATACTCCTGTAGATACATTCTCACGACTTGTATAAAGCTAACTGACCCGAATAGGCGATAGCAGAGGCTTTTTAAGACTTCTGACGCAACGCACAGCAAATAAAAGCAGAAGAAAATATTATGTAAAATCCTTATTAATATATTAAGTAGACAACCTATAATTAAATCCAGGAAATTATGAAAAAAAGTTTCAAAAACTTTTTCGATAATTACTAAGTGACCACAAAAAATAATTAAAAAGTTTCAAAGCCTACTGGTTAATTGTTCACAGTATAATCAATTATCAAAATTTATTTCCCAGTCACGAAAGATATTTTTGTTATAATTAACATTAGCATTAACCAATTTGATAGCAATGCGTGCTACCACACAAAATATGGGCGGTCCTCTATCTAAATTATAACTTTCCTAGTTATGGTCGCCCCTCGGCAGTAGGTGGCGGAAGCCCCCTGTGTATTTCTGATATCAAATAAAAGGTCTCCATCTACAAATTCATCAGCCGTTCGAAAATGCCTTAGAACAAACTGTCCCCCCCTCCATTTGCTTCGAATAAAATCAAGACCCATATATCATGACCCATGAATCGGAAGAGGAGCTCGGGCGCGAATCGATTGTGTCAAAATAACACGTGTTTGAAAGGTGGCGTTTCAAGTAATATTTTTCGTGAAGACAGCTCTATAAAACGTTATTCATACGCAAATTTATTTTAATTTTAAAAAACGTAAAATTTTCGAAGAAATTTTTTATGTGTCGCTTTTTTGCCATAAGGAAGGTATGAGCGCATCAGAAAGGTGTCTGAAGTTTACGAAGAGAATGCTGTAAGTAAATACCAGATGGAAAGTAGCTTGAATGAATTCGTTCCGGCAAATTTTGATGTCAAAGATACACCTCCTTCTGTTCGGCCAGTCCCTCAAAGATGCGATAAAATGCACGCTACTGGTGGAGGAAGATCGGTGTGCCAGCTGATAGGAGATAGCGGAGATATTAGACAACACCCACGAACCAGTTTAGAATGGTTTCTAAAAAATCTCGATACTCAGAGAAACTCGAAGTATGGGTTTCACATGGAATAACCCAAAGAACACATACAAAGAATAACTAACGGCTTAACGCTTCTAAAACGGGACAAACTCGAACCATTTCTGACGCGACTCAACACCGGCGATCGTCCTATGCGGGGTAGGTTTTGGGTCCTGATGTTTTTTTTTATCAAATTGAGGATTGGATTGGATTTTATGAGGAGCTTTTCTATTTAGGTCAGAAATATCCTCGGACGAATTGACTTTAATTTTAGTTATTAATCGAACCATGACTCGGGAGAAAATCAGACCCAACACACCTGTGATGACTCGAAAAAAATGTACAGTTGTTGATTGGGCAGTTTTGATACTTTGCATCAGCTGACTACAGTTTGCTTCGGTTTCCAAAATACCTTTCTTGGTGGTAATAAATTTAGCCGACCGAAGCGAAGCTTAAAAACCATTTGGCAGATAAGACTAAAACTGATAACACCACAGTCCCAGAGGCACGATGGATGGATGGATGGGACAAAGGCAGAAATGAGTACGTCCTTATGACATGTACTACAGTCCTTTTGTCCGTAATACAGCCGCCATATAAAGCAATGAGGACAGTTTTATGTTGGGAGAGAGACTCAGTTGTCTCGTCCTGACATTCCCTCCGTTGGCCGAACGTCTCGGCACAATTCGCATCAAAGATAAGTTCTTCAACATAACTCTAATTTGAGTAATCGCAACGTATCTATGAGTGAGGCGCCATTACGACGTCAAAGTTGTGATTGGCACTTTTTAATGCTATTGACGATCAGACGACTGGTCTCCAGTCGGCAAGATTTACATACGGTCTGACTCAAACCACTATCTTGTAGATAAGCACCCGCCTCAATGGATAAAAGAATACAACACAAAGAGAGTTCTATTCATAAGAGAACTGTGGAATGTCATGTTACCTCGTAACGTTGGGTTCAGCCACCGCACTCGCTGAGCAAGATAGTTACCGAGATCTAAAAAGGGAAGAGAGACGCATTTTCAGACGGAAAAAGAGAAGAATGAATGATAACTTTGAAAACTTAACTTACATATATTTCGAGAACACTCTGCATATACATATAAAGTTAGCTGCTATTCCACTATTTTTCGTTATATTTATATGATTGTGGTGAAATAAAAGACTGATGATTTCGGTTTATGGTTTAGTCAACATTTCTCAGTACACGAAGTCTGATGTTCGACCCGTATGAGGGAATCGTTTTGCCAGTTCAACAGAGATTCTTAGGCACTTTTACTGAAAATGTCACGAATTTCTCTAATAAGGCCGGTATGATGAGCGACTTGTAGAGGTTTTAAAATCGACGGTCTAAAGCCACACTAATAAGGTCCAATCTGTTTGTTGACGGCGGGCTTTAGTCTTTCACACAATACGCTCGACAGGACATTATAGGCAATATTAAGGGGGCTTATCCCATGATACTTGGCGCAGACTGTGGGGTCCCCTTTTTTTATGGATTGGGCAGAGCACACTTAAATTCCAATCTTCGGGCATACTTTCGTCCGACCATATTCTGCAAAGTAGCTGATGCATGAACCTGATCAGCTCTTCACTGCCATGTTTGAATAGCTCTGCCGGTAGGCCGTCGGCTCCAGCCGCTTTGTGGGTTTTTAAGCGAGCGATTACTACTCTAACTTCTTCATGGTCAGGTAGTAGAACGTCTTTACCATCGTCGTCGATTGGGGTTTCGGGTTCACTATCTCCGGTTATTCCATCTTCACTGCTATTCAGCAGGTCATCGGTGGCTAGATCACCTCTTTGTGTCCTACAAGAGTCCGGTCCGGTCTTGAAACCTTCTGTAAGTCGTCATATCTTTTCTTAGAATTTTCCAGTTTTACCCTTGTCGACCAGCTCCTCAAGCTCTTCGTACTCACGCATCTCAGCCTTTTTCTTTTTTTGTCTGCAGATGCGTCTTGCTTCCCTCTTCAGCTCTCAGTATCTATCCCTGTCCGCGACCTTTCCGAAATCCAATATTTTCGTTTGCAGCTGTATCTAGGGAGCTTGAAATGCCGTCCCACAGTTCCCATACACCGAGTTGCTGATGAGTGCTCGAGTGTTCGAGTAGAAAATCTTTCGGTAGTCTGTTGTGCTTGCAGCAGAGGCGCATGCGTATCTTCACTGCAACAGGATAGTGGTCCGAGTCGATGTTGGGTGCATCAAGAACACTGGAGACATGTCTTCCGTCTGTCACAGCTTTATTTAGTAAGAACCGGGTTCAAATCATGTACGATCAACATCAAAAAGTAGTAGATTAAATAAAAAAATAACTCAAATTTTCCAATTGCGGTCGCTCCTCGGCAGGGAATGTCAACGCCTCCAAGTGTTATTCTGGCTCAAAATAAATGCTCCTCAAAAAAAAAATAAAAATCAGCCGTTCGGAGGCGGCTTAGTATAAACTGTGGGTCCCTCTATTTGTTAGAAAAACATCAAGACGCATGTTGAAAACCATAAATTAAAGGAGAAACTCGGCCGAAAATCGCTGCAGCGATTACAAAGCGCCAATTATATATACCTATATATATATATACCAGGTGTGTTTGCTGAAGTGTGCCGGTTTTACTAGTAGATGGCTATTGACATTAACCTACAAAAATACGCAAGTCACGTTCCGCCAAAATAATAGCGTCATATTTGTTTACCTCAGTGAATATGTCCAGTTTCGTTCCAAGTAAATCGCATTTGCGGCATTCGTTGCTTCTCTTATTTCATCAAAAGAAAAAAGCAGCTGAAGCTGGTAGAAACTTATGGTGAACATGCTCCATTGACTAGAACATGTGGGACCTGGTTTCGTCAATTTAAAAGTGGAGATTTCGATTTGACAGACAATGAACATCCTGGTGCAGCGAAAAAGTTCGAAGACGAGGAATTGCAAGCGTTATTGGATGTTGATCCAACCCAATCGCAACAAAAATTGGTAGAAACACTACATCTGACTCGAGAAGTAATTTACCAATGTTTAAAAGCCATGGGAAATATCCAGAAGTATGGAAAATGGGTGCCACACCAGCTGAACGATAGACAAATGGAAAATCGAAAAACCGTTTGTGAAATGCTACTTCAACGATTCGAAAAGAAATCTTTTCTGCATCGGATTGTCACGGGAGACGATAAATGGATTTATTTTGAGAACTCGAAGCGAAAAAAATCATGGCTTTCCCCTGGTGAAGCTGGCCCATCGACTGCAAGGCCAAATCGCATTGGCCGTAAGACAATGCTCTGTGTTTGGTGGGACCAGTGTGGTGTGGTGTACTACAAGTTGTTAAAACCTGGTGAAACGGTGGACACGGATCACTACCGACAACAAATGATCAATTTGAATCATGCGTTGATCGAAAAACGGTCGAAATGGGCCCGAAGGCATGGCAAAGTTATCTTGCAAAATGACAACGCGCCGCCTCATGCCGCTAAACTGGTGAAAGACACATTAAAAATACTTAATTGGGAAATATTATCGCACCCGCTGTACTCTCCATACCTCGCCCCGTCCGCCTATCACTTTTTGCATCGATGGGACACTCTCTTGCAGAGCGGTGCTTCGCTAATTTTGAAGAAGTCGAAAAATGGCTCGTCGAATGGTTTGCCTCGAAAGAGAAAAAGTTTCTTTGGAATAATATCCATAATTTGCCTGAGAGATGGGCGAAATGTGTAGAAACCAATGGTCAATACTTTGAATAAAAAAATTTTGAGATTCCTCTGAAAGTGAAGTGTTTTCTTTATAAAAAAAACGGCAAATTTAAACTAACACATCTGGTACATCTATGTATACACGTATGCCAAAGAGAAGGATATACTTAAAAAAAAATATACTAGTGCCGAGTTCATATGCGAGGCAAGGAAAAAGAAAATATTCTAGTTTTCAAATAAGAAAACATGTTTTGAATATTCGCTTGAATTTATGGAAAATTAAAAAAAAAAACACACACACACATTTTTGAAAATTCGAATGATATTATGAAAATTCACAGGACCATGCGAAAAGTGATTAAATAGAAATCGCACTCATTTGAAAATAGAGCCCAAATAATTCAGAGCATAAGTACATAACATACATACATATATGTATAGTCAATTTTGTACTAAAAACAAATAAATAAGTCCACTGTTAAATGGACCAAAAATTCGTGGGATTAAAATGCGCTAAAATTACACAAATTCACACATGCGCAGATTAAGACCGCAAACAAAAGGCATAGGTACATGGAAAACACAAAAGATTAAATATACGAGTATGTATGTATATGCGTATTATATGAAGAGGAAAACCACGCTAATTTTCATTGCATAAATGCGCCGGCGCAATGAAGTGTGCAACATGCAACCTAAACTAGTGGTCTTACATGCATACATACATACATATGTATGTGTGTGTGTGTATGTGTTGTGTGTCGTATAAAACACCAATGACACACGAATTGCCCGGATTTCCACCTATACATTTGCACAACTGACCCACACGCGGTCATTTGATGGCTTTGTTAGCCAGCCTTTGAAGAGCTATGAGCTACTGCTTGGCTGCTGCCACCAAATCAACATCGATGTACTCTCTAGTACTGCATTATCAATGCTTTGACGTAAAATCATTCAATTGAAGAGACCATTACGAATTTTTGTTGAAGCGCTAATAGCCAGCTGGCGCTTAATATTTTTGGGTATTACAAATGCTATTGAGGAGATTTATGGGCTGCGTTGAGGAGAGAGGGAGGGTAGATTAACAATGTTTTGGGTATCTAATAAAAGTACTCGAATGTGAAACAAATGAATTTTGCAAACAATTGTAGAATTACAAATGCATTTCACACAAACACCCAAACACATACACACACACTCGTGGATCGAATTTTATTTTCACTACTTTAGCAAAACTATTTGAAGTACGGAGAATGCTCAGCGCTGCAATGCCAAAAAAGGTGTGAAGTGTTGATTGTGGTGATCAGTGATTTTTGAAATACAACACAAATCTGAAAATCACATTTCGATTTTATTGCCATACACAGGACACACATAGATGTATGGCACAGTAGCGCCTAGTAGTGATTCCCTTTTCATTGTTGTTATTGCTATTTGCTACTTTTCTCTGCCTTTAAGCGGCTCAAATTCCACACGATTTTCAAAAACGTGCAAATTCTATTGAGAATTTTCACCACTACAATTACCTATAGATTTTGACGGTTAAGCGATAAATCTTGAAATATCTTCATTTTATATGTACGTGTATATGTACAGAAGTACACACACACACATAAAATGCCAAGAATTATAAAAAAAAAATTGAATTTAACTTTCCCATTGCCACTTGAGTACTTACATCATAAAGAGCTCGTAAATTCATTGTTTTACAGCTGTTATGGGTGTGTTAAATAACGGTAAGGTAGAAATTAAAATTTGCCAAGTACCTGGATAGAGATTGATATACACAAAAACATACAGCCTTGGCCAAAAGTATTAGGCACCCCACTAAAATACAAGTATTCTCAAATGTGGCTATCAAAGTTACCACTTCTTTTTTGTAAATGTCTTACATGGGTGTGTAACTGTTGATTAAACGAATAAATTTTGAAATATAATATTAAAAGTCATAGCACTCTGGGTAAGCTAAACCTAAAAATTGTTATTTTTAAGAAATCCATAAAATATTTTCGCATTTAAAATTTGAAAGTGAAAGTGTAAATTACATTTAGTGAAAAGTTACCAATCTTATAAAAACAGTACATATTTACTGAAATGCCTAAAAAAAGTGAAATTAGTTACGATGATAGAGTTAGAATTCAAGTTCTAAGTGAAGAAGGTAAGTCTCAGGTTGAAATTGCCAATTTTGTGGAATGTTCGCGGTGCACGATCCAATGTGCTATCAGGCGATTTGTGGAGACGAAATCCCACAATAATAAATCAAAAAGTGGAAGAAAGCATCTAACCAGTAAGCGAGAAGACCTAATACTTTTGCGCGAGTCTCTCAAGAATTAGCAAAAAATCTTCTTCTGCTCTTGCAGCTGCCCTTTCGGATGAATTTAGTAAACCAGTTCGTGCTCGAACAGCTAGAAGAAAACTTCTGGAAGCAGGTTTAAAAGGATGTAAAGCCTGAAAGAAGCTGTGGCTCTCAGCAAAGAATAGTAAAAATCGTTTGGAATGGGCTCGTCGTTACCAACATTTCACGGAAGAATGTTCCATGGTCTGATGAATCTAACTTCGTGGTAATCTTGGTTAAGATCGTCTTAAAGTATTAACAGCCATAACCTCTTACTCTAGAGCAATTTTGAAGACATAATACAAATCTTATGAAAACATTATTTTTTCTTTTCTACAGATATTTGGAACACTTGGTGTGACGTTCGTGAGGCAACGGGTTGGGGAAGAATATCATCCAGATTACGTGCTACCCACTGTTAAGCATGGAGGAGGCAGCATTATGATCTGGTTGATCTGGGGCTGCATGGCTGCTGATGGTGTCGGCGAAATGTTCGTTTATGAGGGTCGCATGGACAGTCAAAAGTACATAAATGTATTAGAAGCTGTTCTTCTACCTTCGTTAACGCGCATTTTAGACGTGATTCAATTTCAGCAAGACAATGCTCCTTGTCACAAATCAGCGACTACGATCCGTTGGTTTAGAGATAACAACATTGTTTTGTTAGATTGGCCTGCACAGTCTCCAGATCTTAATCCCATTGAGCGCATATGGGCTATTTTAAAACGCAAGATTAAGGAACACAGTATAACATCAAAAACTGGCTTAAAGAAAGTCTTAGTTAACGAGTGGTACGCTATAAATGCAGACGAATGTGCAAAGATTGTACGCAGCATGCCTAAGAGAATTGCTGCCGTTATTAAATCGAAGGGTGGATCTACTAAATATTAATGTTATTATCACTTATTCATTGTATTTTCACTGTTTTACTAATAAAACTTCATTACTTCACTTGTTAAAACAAAAAAATCAGGAATTAGTGGGGTACCTAATATTTTTGGCCAAGGCTGTATATACATATACATATGTATATATGTATGTAAGTACAATATATCGATACCTTAATGTAGGGATCATAGTTACACGCTTGAAAAATATATATTTATATACCCAGCATTTCAAAAAAAAATTTCTCAGCCTTCTCTCCATTTTCCTTTCAGTCGTAAAACTTAACCACAAAATAAAAGTGAATATGAAAAAAATGTTAGAAAAAGTTGTAAGAAATTAACGCAATTACAAATAAGTTCTGTAATACTAATACTTATCGGCACGAAAGACTGTTAATGCGATGATTTAGCTGTGACTGAAATTCGAGACCTACGCGCACTTCATGTAGTTTGTACAATTCCATCCAGGTGGAAATCTCAGGTAAGTAAAAGTCATCCATTATTTTTACATTAAAATAAGGGACGATTTCACATATTGATAATTATCCGATTTTCTATAAAATATACATCATCTTGCTCGACAACCTTTTGGGAACTTGAAGGTAATATCATTATGCCTGTCTCACAGAAGCGCTAGTCACTATTGGGTAAATATTGATACCATCGATTTTCACATGCAGCTCTAGCGGTCAATTCGTCACCAGCCAAATTATTCGCAATAGGTGGGAACTGATGGAAGTCACTTTCTGAGAGGTCTGGAATATGAGAAGGATGCATATCAACCTCTAATACAAGCCCGCGAAGCTTCTGGCAAGCCACTATCAATACTACACCTTCCGGTGAAACACAATTCCCCTTCTGTTGGCTAAAGCTGAGGGTTTCTAGGCGATTGCTTCATCCTGACAGTCCAATTGCGAAGAGTACAGCTCCGAATTAAGAAGGTTGTCAACACCAAACACACAACAAAATCTTCCTAACCGTCAATTCTGATTTGGAGGCGATTGTGCCGGCTGACCGCGACTGCTCTGGGACCACGACCGTTTTTTTAACGTTGCTGTAAGTGATTTACTTTTCATTACCAGTCACCCTCCGCTTCATAAACGGGTCGATTTAGTTAGGATTCCGTAGCTATTCGCAGATGGAGGTTTATTCTCTTTAACTCTTGTAGCGCCCGTACATCGAGCTTCTTTGTGTATCAAGCCTTATTCAAGAGGTTCAAAACTGTTTTTTGCACAATATTTTGCTCCTCTCAATCGAAACAGTACTCCTATGACCATCTGACTTGACGATTTCCATTCTTTTTCTACATTTTCGACACAATATTCTATTTTTACCGTCACACGAGGAAAAGGAACTTATGGTGTACTTCGCTTGGTTTTATACAAGGCTTACTTTAAGTTTGTATAGAGAGCATATCATGTTAACTCAGTCTTCAAGGCCTTATCGAATATGTGGACAAAACTTGCAAAGCGTGCTCTTCAACTCCACTTTCCGACATAAACAAAGTCATGTGAGTAAAGAGATACAGTAAGAGATATAGAGAAGTACAGATCCGACAGCAAATTGTTTCTCACTAAGCTCGTCTACTCTGAGTATACACCGAAAAATGATGTCTAGACTGTCATCGTGTAGATCTATGCCTTTAAAAAGTTTTCGGTCAGAGCTATAGTTCAACAAACTGAAGCTTACTTCTATATGTAGAACTAGTTTTTAGCATCCGTTCGCAAAACTGATCTCCAGATATTCTATTACATTACAAAAATTTTTGTGAGAGGGAGAGTGCCATTAGAGATGACAAGCCTGTTTCTGACTGAAGTCACTAACCAATACTGCGCTCTCTGTCAACCCTAGCTATGATTCCGAGAGTATTTTGCAGAGACTGTAGCTTATTAAACTTCCTCTACAAAGGGATTTACTCTATAGTGTTCATATCAGTTTTACTAAACTTTCTCCTATTTCTGACCAAATATGGCCAGCTTATGGATTTTGAATTAAACGTCCAGTTTTAAATATTATCTGGCTAATTTACTTCAAAACTGGATGCAAAATGAAATCCAAGAGCAGGCTTACAGAACAGAAGAGTACGTACCTTACTTCATGCAAAACAAAGTCGGGAGTGGTTGCCGACTATGTAAGGAAGTGATCAAAGAACTGGTTGGTAAAAGGAAAGCTAATATTTATTGAAAGAAAAGTTCATAGTTATTGAGCTGAATGTCGAATGGGGGAAGAATGAGGTAACTGATGAACTGGCTAAAGCTCAGATTTCAGACTGCTAGTAGAACTATTATTAGATTTAGCGCCAGTTGGAAAAAACCAAGTGAAATCAGGTCGCTTTCCATCTGAGCATTCCCCTCTCTGGAGTGGTTTTATTCATTCTGATGACATGACCTAGCCAGCGTAGCCGCTATCTGTTCATACGCTGAACTATGCCAAAGGACCCTAAATCGTTCGCAAAACTTTTCTCTCAAAAACTCCTAAAGCCGACTCAACAGATAATGATATCGTCCACACTTATGCGCCATATAGTAGGACCGGAAGAGCGACTTGTAGAGAGCTTGAAATGCCGTCCCATAGGTCGCTTATACCGGGTTGCTGATGAGTGCTCCCAGAGAACAGGTGTGCAAGTCGACTAGAAAATCGCTCGGTAGCCTGTTTGTTTATGCAGGAATCTAGTGCTACAGACAGCCATATTTCGGGCCCCGGCGAAGTCGATCAGCCTCAGCTCATTTGGGGATGTTTCGTCGTGGAGGCTGAATTTTCCGACTGTTGCTCCAAAAAAAAAAACTTCTTTGCCCACCCTAGAGTTGAAGTCGCCAAGCACAATTTTGACGCCGTGGTCACATCGTTCTTATCTTTCGTCGGGGCGTGGGCACAAATTAGCATCTCTTGGACGGCGGTGATGTCAGTCTTTAATTTTATGAGGACATAATCCAGTTGGGCAGCGGCATCTTCCCAATTAAGGCACCGGATATTCCAGGTGCATGCGCTCAAATCGTCGTCATGAAAAGGGAGATATCTCATCCGAGGCTTATTTAGATTTTTCATTGGGTTAAGGTTTTCATGTGGTGGGATCCAAACCCTACGCACAACCGCATGGGATTCGCTTTCTCACTTTAGCTTACCTCCAAACGGATGTTTGTTAGCTACCCAGGTTATACTTGATCTAAGACCGGAAGTCGTGTGCTGCTTGAACCATATGCACAAGAATCGTTTCTCGCCACTCCCAGGAGAACTTTCCTCACTTGCGTGAACTTCTGCACATGGCCCCATCCCCCTGGAACGTACGCACATCTAAATGTTGGATGCTTTTGCGAGATTTGCGATTCTATGAAAATAAAGTAGCTAGGTGAACTTGTTTTGTTGCAATAAAATGATTCTGGCATTACTCGTATATTTCAGTTTGTGGCAAAGTCGATTAACCTCGGCCCATTTGGATTTGTCATGAAAGCTGACTTCTCATTTCGTTACTGAGCCCCTCCGTTTCCGACGGTGAGTCTCTCTCTTAACGGACATTTCAGGTGTCTGCTCCCAAATCGTGATCCTTAAAACATTTTTAGCGGATGTCATCAGATGACGGGTCCAACGCTTATTTGTATGTTTTTCGGCTACCCCGACATCCATGCTCTAAGACGGAAAGTCGTGAGCTGCCTGAACTATATGTAAAATAATCGTTTCTGGTCCCTCTCAGATGAATGGCAGTCAAAAACGTTCTCTACTTGCGTGGAATAAATCGTGCTATATAGAAAAGGATAAGATATTTATATAATAAACATATTCACTAGTAACTAACCTCCCAAGTCGTTCAAAGTATTAAAATCCGTTTGACCTTTGACAATTCCAAAAACGGCAGCTCTTAATAACTTTGCATGGCTGCTGATACTAAAAGTCAGTACACAAGAGCAATAATAAAGATAGTACAACGCACATAATGGTCGGTGCAGAAAAAATAATAATACATATATACAAAAAAAAAAATCATAAAATTCATAAAAATCATAAAAACTCCAACGTAAAAGTTGTAAATCTCAATGTACCGCTAAAACACAAGAATTGGCTCGTAAAAAAAGGGTCCGAAAATTAATTCAACATATGTCAGTTATGCACAAGCGATTTTTGTTGCCACAAGCACGTTGCAAGACAAGGTTCATGTTATAGTGTCGGGCACAAAATTGTTGCAAGTACATACATACTTACATACTTACGTATACATATATGTATATGACTAGAAATGCTAAGAACGTGCAACTGCTGCATATTTAAAATCCGTTGCGCTCACAGCCGCACTTTTCCTAACATATTTATATAAGTAAGTGTGTGTGTGTGTTTGTGTGTGCGTAGTGTACTTGTAAAGCCGTAAAAGTCGTCGTTAATGATCGTGGACATCGTAAAAAATATATTATGACATTTACATGACGTCTATGGTTACGCGCTATTTTCGACGCTTAGACACCAATCGCCGCCGTAATTGCAATGCGGCTGTAAGAAAATTATTTTCCTAAGAAAATTCATTCGTGAGCATTCTTGTGAAGCATGTGCCGCTTTGGCTTCGAAGATGTTTAATAAAAAACCAGTAGTTGATGTTGGATATTCAGATTTCTTAGCTTTCTTTTTTACCTGCATATATATCGAGATTTCCTATGATCGTTAAACTGTTTGTTGCCTCGGTTTCATGAAACAAACGCCGCTTACTTCGTTACTGGAGGTAGTCCCTCGAGCCGTGAATACTCTATGTTGATTAGACCTACTCAGTTATTGGTTTTCGTTAAATGCTGTGAGCTTCCTGAGTTACGTATGAATGTGCATTACGAAAGGTCCAGCTAAGTTCCAAACGTCCAACTAAGAAAAAATAAAGAACAACATGGTTATCCATTTTGCGGCTTCGAAAATACTATAAATTTGATCTTTGGGATTATATGTGACTCATTCAATTGACTCTCTTGGGAGCTTTTGCAACCTTTGATCCGTTTAAAGTAATTTTCCACCACTTTTTGGCACATATTGGGATATTATCTCAGCCGTAATTAACAAATCAAGTGCTTAAAAGTTAGAAAAAAAGGCCAACGGTGTCAAATGACTCGAACTCGGTGGCCAAGTAGCATCGCCAAGGCGAGAGATTACTCTCTCGCATTAAAGCTTTGTTTGCTCGTGTGGTGTAGCATTTGGCACGATCTTGTTAAAGCCTCATATTGTCGAATTCGTATTTTTCAATTGCTGGTCAAAAAAGTCGGTTGTCATTTTCAAAGAAGTAAGGTCTAATCGCATCTCCGGACCCAAAGAACGCACCACACAGCAAGTTTTTTGGGTGTATTGCCCTCTGTTCAATTATTTGATGATTCTTGGAGCAACGTATCCCCCGAGTGAGATACGAGTATGTGCCTCGTCGCTGAAGAAAATTTTATTCCGCTGGACTTCATATGCATGTAGGTGTAAGTTCAAGTGTAAAATACGCCATAATACGCCGTAAGAAACTCCCAGCTCTTGAGGACGTCGAGAAGTATACACATTCGGGCCTTCGGTTTTCACTTACAGTAGCGATATTTGAGGTGGAACAAGCAAAACGATGATGCCTAGGCCTTACAATATCTGCAACCGATCCAGTCGCTTCAAATATCTTTAAAATTTTACCAATCACTTGAGTAGTTGGCTAATTATATGCATCATAAGCTCATATTAAAGCACGAAACGTGCCCCAAAGATACAAATAATTCAAAGAAATTTAGGAATTACCTTTCGTGAGGTTGTAGCTCTTTATTCAAATCAACAAACTCAGTCCCAAGTATATGGCGAATTCGAAACACCAATCGATAACTATCTAATAAACGTCACCCGACTATGTTGAGGTTAGCAAAGTGGCCGGCGGTCATTTTTCTCCTTACTGCGAGGAATGCTCCTCATCTTTCCCGCTCTTATTTCGATATTGCCATAAGGAAATCATTTTTCTGGGAGCGTTAAGTATTGAGAAGTCGTTCCAGCTCTTTTTTGTCGATTTTTTTGGTGAGTGATCTCAGAAAACAAAAGAGCAAGCCAAATAGAAAATTACTTGGTACATCGAATCTTCCAAGTGTTTATTAACTCAGGCGCTTTGCTGCATAAAAACGAGTATGTATGTTAGCTGCTTCAAAATGGATTCGAGTCGATATTAGCACCTCGGAGAATACAGAGCGTGATCAATTTGGTTTCGAGTCTTCCGATCCGAAGCGGCACCGGTGAAGTCCATTAGTCTCAGATCATTTGGGAGTTTTCTTCACGAAGACTAAGGTTTCCGACTGAAGCGACAAAAATATCTTCTTTGCCTATCCAGGCATTGAAATCGCAAAGCCCGATTTTGATATCGTGGCAAGGGCAGCGCTTATAAGTGCGTTTCAAGTTCGTAGAAGGTGTTCTTGTGTGTTGAAAAACTTTGCATAGACGCGGCTTGTAGCTAGACTTTCAACCGCCGGATTGAAACAATACCGAATTTGCACTACTTTATATGGAAGCAGCAGAATATTTCACATCCTACGAGTTAGGGGTTCAAGAATTAATCCGCGGCAAGGCATGCTTGTCGTAAGAGGCGACTAAAATCCAATAGTTGCCGCAACAGTCGGGTCTTTATACCGTAACGAACCGGATTTTTATCCTGCCAAAGACTGTCACTCCCGCAATATTCCCCAAAAACTAATTTGGAGAATATTTTTGAACAACAACAACAACAACAAAATCCACCATCTAACTGATTCCATCGGTTACATCTCCCAGCGGTGATTTTAGCCTTTACATTTCGTATGACATCCATCACTTGGGCAGTGCCGCCGTGACAAATTAGGGGCCGGACATTTCAGGTGCATGCCCTCAAATCCTGTAATCCTTAGTACATTTGCTGTGATCGTCATCAAAAGTGATGTTTACCATATAAAGCTTCGTTTCATATTTCTTTGAAGCTGGTTTCTACTTGGCGGACTCCATACCCGCTGCGCAATCTGTGGCGACTGAGCAGGCATCTGAAGAGTATAGTATAAGACGAGATCTTTCCTGTTCTGTTATAATATAATATATTACGTGGCTGAAACTGCTTGGAGGGATTTCGAAGCAATACTCGCAAGTGGAAGCAAAGAACGGAGAAGATCTGCACTCCCACTCCACAGGAAAGCTTAGGAGGAGAAAAATTTGACTTCATTTGGTGTCTGCCGCTGGCGCCGTATGGTTGAAGGAAAAAATAGCTGACGTATTATTGTGGACTCGGCTATAACCACGTAAGTTGTGTATACGTCCGTTCTGATAAAGAAGATTACCAAGAGTTGGCCAGTTGACAGATTTTAGCCAGAAATCATCTAGTAGGCTTTTAGTGGATAAATTTAGCATTTTTATTTAAATATTCATTAATAGTCTTATATTTGTTATTTGTTACATATATGTAAATGCCTTTACATGCCTTTGCAATTTGTTAGGCTGCATGCCACATACGAGTATGTGGCCCAGGCACATGCCCTGCGCCCACTACCCACACAAGCTAAACGTCAAGTAAACAAAACGAGTAAATGCATTCAGTCATGTTTAGCTCTACAAGCAATATTTAATACACTGTACATATACCTATGTATCATTAATACGCACATACGACATGTACAAATAATATTCATATATACCACAAAGTCATCTTTATACACAAACATACCATATCACTGTATCATTATGTAAGGTTATGTATACAGGAATGCTTGCAATAAGATATTTGTTGGTCTACATATATGAGTACGAGTATATATGTATGTATGTGTTTTAGTGTTTGAGCTTGCCATCCACAAATATTTGGACTATTTGTCGCCTACACAGTGTCGCAATTACTATGTTTGCTTAGCGTGTTGCATTGTTGCTGTTGTTGTGGCTGTTGTTGTAATGCATTACATTGCATTGTGTTGTGTTGCATGCAACTCATACCTATCAAACAAACATTCATTCCCTTCTATTTTATCCTTCACTCCTCTCCCTTCCTCACTGAGCTCAACCCAGTCGCTTTGCTTGTCGCATATTCGCATTATCCTTTGTCATTGACAAACGCCTTCCTTCACGCTGTCAACAACTTCAATTTCAACGCCAACAACACTCTTCTTCATTTTATTCCATTATTCTTCTATTCTATTATGCTCTCTTGTTGGCTGTGATCTCTGTTGTGTACTATTTATTTGATTTGCTTAAATGCCACATGTGGTCGGCACCAAGATGCCATGGAGGCGGATATGACGCCAGGCAATGTTTTCGGCTCAAAGCTGATTTTTGAGTTTATTTTTCATATTTTCATAAGGATATGGCGACTCTTGGCCTCGTGTTGTCGATTGATGTTATATTTGTTGTCAGCGACATGTTGGCGTTAAAGCACACAGTGTTGTGTTTACGAATTAATGGATTGTAATTCTTCAAAAATAATAAATGATTAAATGATAGAATCATAAGCTTTCATGGGATTATTGAGAAAACTGAGAGCTTTCATTTCAATATAAGTTCCTGAATCGGGTGATACAGATAGTTCCATATGCCAAAAAACTCCATATGCCAGCAATATGCTTTCAAATGACCATCTAATCAAAAGCTCCCATGAAAATATGGATTCAAAAATTTCCAAAACACCTAAATTAAGAGCTTTCATTTCAAGATAAAATCCTGAATCGGCCGATGAAGATATATTATAGGCCCAAAAAGTCCCATATGCACACAAATTGATCTCAAATGACCATCTAATCAAAGGCTCCCATGAAAATATGTATTCAAAAATCTCCAAAACACCTAAATTAAGAGCTTTCATTTCAAGATAATATCCTGAATCGGCCGATAAAGATATATTATAGGCCCAAAAATTCCCATATGCACACAAATTGATCTCAAATGACCATCTAATCAAAGGCTCCCATGAAAATATGTATTCAAAAATCTCCAAAACACCTAAATTAAGAGCTTTCATTTCAAGATAATATCCTGAATTGGACGAAGGAGATAGTTTATAGGCCCAAAGAGTTCCATATGTACACAAATTGATTTCAAATGACCATCTAATTAAAAGTTTCAATGATAATATAGATACCTACTTGCAATTTGGGTCAAATTGCCGGCAGAGCTTATCCGAAATATACATAAAAAAAATATTGCTTCCAAAATGACATTTAGCCGAATAGCAGGCTATTCAAAATAATACATTTTATTGGAAAAACCATTATATGTATATATTGATATCAAAGCTCTAGCTCTGGAGCTTAAAGCATATTGCTGAAGAGTTTAAATATAGACTTTCCACAGGCATTAAAACATCTTTAGCTTAAATTGCAACAAAGCCACGGGCGTAATTCATTAAAGCTTTAAAGCTCTGTTTAACAAAGAATCTCCAGCGTTTGAAACGAGGATTCCGAAAGTGTAGGAATAAAACATTAAATTTTTAGGTCTGAGAGCTTGAAATATAAGGAAAACTGTAAACTTCAAAGCAGTAAAAACGATCATAAGCTTTCCGTAAAGCTCCTGAATCTTGAAGCTTTGAGAAAAAAGCTGTCAAAGCTTTATATCACTTTTTACAGACCATTCCTTTCATTATTAATTCATATTGCTTCTTTAGCCCACCGTAGTTTTATATTATTTTTTTTCATACTTTTATAAATAAATACATAATTATATATATACGTATGTATGTATATTTTGTTTGTACGTCGCCGCCTTGGCATCATCCCAAATACACAATAACGGCAAATTATTTAATATTCATAACATAATTTTGTGTGTTTTGTATTAATATTTGTTTTGTTTATTTGTTGATGTTGTTGTTGTTGTTGTTGCTTTAGCAGCTTTGTGTTCTTGCAGTAAACGGCGTCACATATCTATATACGTATGTTTACAAATAAGGATATGCATTGTATGTGTTTATATTATCAGCTGCAGTCTGTAAGCTTGTAAGTAGATGAATATTTATCTAAATATTCTCATATATGTACGTATATGAATGTATGTTTGTGTGCACATGCAATGCAATAATCGTATGTCAGCATATTGTCTCCTCCGCAAGTGAGTATTTTTTAATAATGTACGCCTTCAGTTGCCACAGTTACACGCAAATATCCTGCCACTGCTTGAATTTCTCGCTCAGCTCGCCACAGCTTCTCTTGCCTATACTAAAATGTCCTTTTGTCCTTTTGTGTGTTTACTCATGTTATTTGCCTTTTGTGTGAAGTAAAAAAAAAGTGGAAGCTGTTTATTCTTTGAATTGCTGCTCAGTCGACCCGCCTTTCACTTGCTTGTTTGTCTCTCATGCACATACATATTTTAATCAAAAGAGCACAAGTTCACTTAATACAAAATTAAAATGTGGAAAATATACATTTATGAGTTAGATATTCATACATATGTATATTCGTTTTAGCATTTTAAATGAAGTGTGTTGTGAAAAAGCTGTTAACACTTCAATTTATATTCATTTGTAAAATATTTTTATTTCCATTACTCGAGAGTTTTTTCGAAATTTGATCTTGTCAACAATAAGGGAAATAAGGTGTAAACACAGGTGTGATATTTAGAATTGATAGAGAAAAAAGAAGAGTAGAAAAAGATGTATTTCATTATTCTAAACATTTTATTTTATTTTATTTCATTTTATTTTACTTTATTTTAATTTATTTTATTATATTTTATTTTATTATTTTTATTTTATTTTTTTCTTTTATTTCATTTTATTTTATTTTAATTTTTTGATTCTATTTTATTTAATTTTTTTATTTTATTTTGGGTTATTTTATATTATTTCATTTTATTTTAATTTATTTTGTTTAATTTTTTTCTTTTCTTTTTTTTTATTTTATTTATTTTACTTTGTTTATTTTATTTTAATTTCGGTTATTTTAGTTTATTTTATTTTTTATTTTATTTTATTTTATTTTATTTTATTTTAGTTTATTTTATTTTCTTTTATTTTATTTTATTTTATTTTATTTTATTTTATTTTATTTTATTTTATTTTATTTTATTTTATTTTATTTTATTTTATTTTATTTTATTTTATTTTATTTTATTTTATTTTATTTTATTTTATTTTATTTTATTTTATTTTATTTTATTTTGTTTTATTTTATTTTATTTTGTTTCTTTTTATTTTATTTTATTTTATTTTATTTTATTTTATTTTATTTTATTTTATTTTATTTTATTTAATTTTATTTTATTTTATTTTATTTTATTTTATTTTTTTTTTATTTTATTTTAATTTATGTTATTTTATTTTATTTTATTTTATTTTATTTTATTTTATTTTATTTTATTTTATTTTATTTTATTTTATTTTATTTTATTTTATTTTATTTTATTTTATTTTATTTTATTTTATTTTATTTTATTTTATTTTATTTTATATTATTTAATTTTTTTCATTTTATTTTATTTTATATTCGTTTATTTTATTTTGTTTCATTTTTTTATTTTAGTTTTTTAATTTTATTTATTTAATTTTATTTTATTTTATTTTATTTTATTTGATTTTATTTTATTTTATTTTATTTTATTTTATTTTAGTTTGTTTTATTTTATTTTGTATTATTTTATTGTATTTTATTTAATTTAATTTAATTTTATTTTACTTAATTTTATTTTATTCTATTTTATTTTAATTTACTTTATTTTGTTTTATTTTATTTTATTTTATTTTATTTTATTTTATATTATTTTATTTTATTTTATTTTATTTTATTTTATTTTATTTTATTTTATTTTATTTTATTTTATTTTATTTTATTTTATTTTATTTTATTTTATTTTATTTTATTTTATTTTATTTTATTTTATTTTATTTTATTTTATTTTATTTTATTTTATTTTATTTTATTTTATTTTATTTTATTTTATTTTATTTTATTTTATTTTATTTTATTTTATTTTATTTTATTTTATTTTATTTTATTTTATTTTATTTTATTTTATTTTATTTTATTTTATTTTATTTTATTTTATTTTATTTTATTTTATTTTATTTTATTTTATTTTATTTTATTTTATTTTATTTTATTTTATTTTATTTTATTTTATTTTATTTTATTTTATTTTATTTTATTTTATTTTATTTTATTTTATTTTATTTTATTTTATTTTATTTTATTTTATTTTATTTTATTTTATTTTATTTTATTTTATTTTATTTTATTTTATTTTATTTTATTTTATTTTATTTTATTTTATTTTATTTTATTTTATTTTATATTCGTTTATTTTATTTTGTTTCATTTTTTTATTTTATTTTTTTAATTTTATTTATTTAATTTTATTTTATTTTTTTTTTATTTTATTGTATTTTATTTTATTTGGTTTTATTTTATTTTATTTTATTTTATTTTTTTTATTTTTTTTTTTTTAATCAGAACGTGTTCTTTCTGGTCAACCCTTCATTAATTTCAAAATTATTTTATGCTCGAAATAAATGCCCAATTTAAGAGAAGACTTACATATACATATGTAAAGCATGTGGCAAGCACTTAAAAAATATAATAAAAATACTCCGCTTACTACTCACTTATGCCTCGAAAGAGGCTCAGTGATATCTTGCGTGTTATGTATTTATATGTATGTTTGTACATTAAAAAATCTTATAGTACATAATTAAATACAACTCGAGGCTTTATTCTGCTCATTACCATATTTTATCTTTTAATATGAAAATAAATACCAGCTGATAATGGTGTAGGCGAGGAATAAATGGCCTAAGGATATACTATGAATTTCTTTATTAATAAAGTATAAATTTTTTGTAGTCTGTTTTCTCGCATATACCACACATGCATACATATATATATACATATACAGTACAAAATGTACTCATTTGATTGACTGCTGTTGATATCTGCCGTCGAAATTTGATCCTGAAATCAATGATTTCAAGACCAAAGGCATTTCGTTGCTATTGTTGTTGTTGCATATGCAAGTAAAGTAATGAGAATGCACTTTACTTGCATATAGGTACATACGTTTATATATATATTTATGGGCGTTTTATATTTTTCAATACAAATAAAAGTCAACATTTATGCATACTTGTATTTATACACACATATGTAGGTATGTACGAGTATGCGCATATTTATCAGTCAGCGTTGCATGCAATTGCTGACAGTTATGTGCATTTTCACATATGTACACGTATGCTCTTGTACAATCGATACTGACTGCCGCATATTGAGTTCAAGTGCCTGTAGCGGGTAGCTGAATTACTAATACTTATAAATGAGTATGATTTTTATACATGATACATATGTACATATGTATACATACCATATACTTTGTAATAATTTTATATTTTAATTTATTTTATTCGAGTTTAAGTCCTTATTGGCTTAAGAAATATTACAAAATATCATATTTTCTTTATTCTTTCTCTTATATGTATAGATATGTATATACTATGTATATGTATATATGTAGATATGCAACGCAAAAGATATTTATGATTTATGTAATATATTTGTAGTGCTAGTTTCTTGTAGGCGCTAAGCCCACACACAGTCACAAAAGTCAATAAACCATTCCATGCAGAAAATATTTATTTATTTACATCTATATAACTTTCAATATCTCTTTATAAAGAATTTTCTAGATTTTATTATCTTCTGCTTCTTCTTCTTGCTGCAGCCAAAAGGCATTTTCATGTCTGTTCTTTTTCATCACTTTATTTGCCTCTTCACAGTTATTGCGTTTTTTGTGTTTTGCTGGCCAAACTAATTTCTTTAATGGACATCATATTTCTTTGTGCTTTAGATAAATCTAACTTAAATTATGTAATCCGTAGGTATGTGTTTATGTATGTATATGCATGGGCTTTTGGTTTGACTCTTTGTATTCAACTCCTTTATGGTAGTGTGTGTGTTTTTCAAAAGATTTTCATATTATTTCAATTCGAATTTTATTTTTATTTTGCCTCTTCGACTGCCTGGCTATACAATATGTATCTCTGTCTGCTGCTGTCATAACTTTATATGCCACAAGCATATGTGTTGTAATCTACTGTATTTGCTTCATACAAATGTGGCACGTACCTTGTAGGAATTAGAATTATTTCTATTATTGGGGTTAGGTTGAGAGAGAGATATCAGTGAACTAATAAACTGCTTCGCATTTTCTGTATTTTATTCATCTCATCAACTTTTTTCTTTTTTACACACATATATCAAAGATCCGTCTTACGCGATAGAATTTAAGTTGCAGTTTTCCTGCAGGTACCGCTATATCTTTATGTATTTGTCTAACATACGAGTACACAAAAATATATTTGTATGCATTCCAATTGTATTTATTCTCGCCTGCTGGCAGCCGCATATCCTGCATTTTTTTATTCTGCAAGACAAGTCTGCGCTATTGCAGGGACGTTGCCAAAATGCGAAGAAAAATGATTTTAATTTTTAATATTTTCAAAAATTTGTTTGTTTTCTTGGACGCCTATTTCCTTGGCGGTTTTTATGTTGGTTGCCAGAATTTTGGTGTTATATTTATAGTTTGTGCTGGTAGCTTTAATTAAGCAAACGTAAGGAGGGTTTTATGAAATTAAGCTCGTAATGGATTGATTTTAAAACATGGCTTTTTGTGTTAAAAAAAATATGACATTGGTGAAAATGAGTTTTTAAATTCAGTATATTTAAAAGAAATCAAGCGAACCTACTTGAAAGAATGTCTTAGTTCAATAAATAACTTCAAAACAAGCAATTGCTCTCAAAACACTGTTCACACTAGCACTTAATTAGTTAATTGTGGGATTATTTAGATCAAAATTGGCGTTATAAAGACAGAAAGAACCACTTAATAATTAGCTTTAAATTTAATGTATTATTGTAAGAGTATATTTAATAAAAATAAAGATTTAGTTTGGTTATAAAACAATTGACAGAAAAATATCAGAAGTGTGGAGTGTCATTAAATTTAAGAAGGGATTATGGATAGTCAGAGGTATGAAAAACTAAAACTTTTGTAAAATTTTTATTTATTTGCCAGTAAATAGTTTTATTTCCAAAAAGTTATAAAATGCCACCAGAAAACCAGATCAAAAAATTATGCTTTATGTTTCATATTCTACTCTTTTATTGGAACAGAGTTTTTATGCGGTGGGTAGCAAACTCCACACATAACCATAATCTGTCACTATTGACCTTACCTCACCTCCAAATGGACGTTTCTTGAATTGGTCTAAAACCATAGCTGCTTGAATCATATGTTAAAGAATCATTTCTGACCATTCTCCACTTGAAGAGACTTTCACACATAATCTTATTCCCTCATAATTCTGAGCTACACCATATAGTAATATTATTAATATTATTCGCGAAATCCAGCACAGAATTATTTTTGCCAACAGAATAAAATAGAGTAACCAGAGAAGCGCAGTAAACAAAAATTTTATTTTTGACAGAACTGAGGTCCAAGAGACTTAACTAGAAGGAGAAATGTTGCCCACTGTTAGGCGAGTTTTATTTTGAATTTTTTGCCAAGTTATTAATTCCATCAAATCAAGTTGATACATATATTTTTCGAATTTTTTAAACTACCACTGATTTGTTCTTTCAACAAATAATATAGAGTAATCCATTTCGTGAATTCAAAAGTATAGTAAAAAACCAAAAATGTTTTGTTTTAGTTAAAAATCAGTCATTTATGAAAATGAACCACTTAAAAACCGCACAACGCGATAAAATTATTAAAAACTATTATAAAAATGATGATTCAAAAGTAGCCACATTTCGTGCTTTAAGAGATTATGCAAATAATCGTCCATCTGCTCAAGAAGTTAGTAAAATTCTAAAGATTGTATCGGTTACAGATGTATTCAGGCCTATGTACTATCTTTTTGCTCGGTACCAAATACCTCATATATCGCTACTGTAAGTAAAAGTGTAGAAGAAGACCCGAATGTTTCTATTTCTATACGTTCTCTAGATCTGGGACCTTCTTAGGACAGATTATGGCATATTTTGCACTTAAACTTACTGAACTGAAGCCAGCTGAACATTCACAGTGCCGTACAAGCTTTGATTGGGTGCTTAAGCGAAACCAATGGACGAAGATTTTTTTAACAAAATTTTCTTCATCGTCGTGACTTATTTCTCACTCGGGGGATACGTAAATAAACACAATTTTAGATTTGAGTCTCCGGGAATCTTCAAATAATCGAAGGGTTGCCATTACTCTCCAAAATAACTGACTGTCTGGTGCGCTCTTTTGTCGAGAGGTGTGATTGGACCTTACTTCTTTGAACACGACAACGGCGCGAGTGTCGTTTCCACTTCGGGGCATTATGGTCGTATGATAGCCGATTGTTTTTGACCTGCTATTGAAGACTCGAATGATATGCGGTTTCAATAAGATGGTGTAACATGCCACATAATTCGAGCGAATACTCGTATATATAGATTCTTTGCGAGAAAAATGTTTTTGGATAATCCTGTATTTTAAAGAAATAAATACATATTTACATATGTGTAATATGTATCTGAGCTGAAAATGTTCGTAAGCATGAAATACTCAAACGAATTATTTTATTCTTGTTTAAAATTTTTTAAATTTAATTGAATTGAATTTACTAAGATTCGTTTTTAGTTGTTTTTATTTATTTTACTTTAACTCTATTATTATTATTTCATTTTTTTTTATTTTTTTTTTTATTGTATAGTTAGGTATTTAATTTTATTTGTTCAATTATCTCAATATATTTTAATATAATTTATTTTATTTTTCATTAATTTATTTATTTTTAATTAATTTCATTTTAACTATTAATTTTATCAAATTAGTTTATTTTAAATTTTAAAACTTTACTTAAATCATTTTTTTTAATATTTATTATTTTAAATATAATTAAGTTGATGCTATTTTTTCAAATTAGTTTTGTTTTATTTAAGTTTAATGTATATGATTTTATTTAACTTTTTTAATCATACCATTTTGGAAAATATTATTTTATTTATTTTTGCTTAATTCTTTAAATAACATAATTAACAAATTAAAAACAATTCACACAATAATGACCTGAAAAAGCATCTAGGAATTACGGAAGAGCCTTGCCGTGCGAATGAAATTTTCCAATAATAAAAAAGGCGTTGCTTTAAAATATTTGTTGGTAAATTCTTCGCAAAAACAACTACATCGCGTCAAGTTTACAGCTACAGAATATCTGAGCACTTGGACGTGGATATGTAGGTAAAAGGAAAAAAGTGAAAAACAACAATATGTGAAAGCGGCACACATGTAGCTTAATGGGATAACCATTGGCTCGTGCTGTGGGCATCCCAAGTTCGAATTCCATTCGAACAAAAGGTGTCTGGAAAAAGAAGTCCGATGAGGAAACGTGGTGGTTTCTGAAATAGCAGCTATAACTTCTACCGTCCAAAACTATTGTTGTAATTTTTTCACCATTTCCAAAAATATATGGTCTGAAACAGTTCCATTTAAATGAAAACCCAAAAACAATTCACACAATAATGACCTGAAAAAGCATCTAGGAATTACGGAAGAGCCTTGCCGTGCGAATGAAATTTTCCAATAATAAAAAAGGCGTTGCTTTAAAATATTTGTTGGTAAATTCTTCGCAAAAACAACTACATCGCGTCAAGTTTACAGCTACAGAATATCTGAGCACTTGGACGTGGATATGTAGGTAAAAGGAAAAAAGTGAAAAACAACAATATGTGAAAGCGGCACACATGTAGCTTAATGGGATAACCATTGGCTCGTGCTGTGGGCATCCCAAGTTCGAATTCCATTCGAACAAAAGGTGTCTGGAAAAAGAAGTCCGATGAGGAAACGTGGTGGTTTCTGAAATAGCAGCTATAACTTCTACCGTCCAAAACTATTGTTGTAATTTTTTCACCATTTCCAAAAATATATGGTCTGAAACAGTTCCATTTAAATGAAAACCCAAAAACAATTCACACAATAATGACCTGAAAAAGCATCTAGGAATTACGGAAGAGCCTTGCCGTGCGAATGAAATTTTCCAATAATAAAAAAGGCGTTGCTTTAAAATATTTGTTGGTAAATTCTTCGCAAAAACAACTACATCGCGTCAAGTTTACAGCTACAGAATATCTGAGCACTTGGACGTGGATATGTAGGTAAAAGGAAAAAAGTGAAAAACAACAATATGTGAAAGCGGCACACATGTAGCTTAATGGGATAACCATTGGCTCGTGCTGTGGGCATCCCAAGTTCGAATTCCATTCGAACAAAAGGTGTCTGGAAAAAGAAGTCCGATGAGGAAACGTGGTGGTTTCTGAAATAGCAGCTATAACTTCTACCGTCAAAAACTATTGTTGTAATTTTTTCACCATTTCCAAAAATATATGGTCTGAAACAGTTCCATTTAAATGAAAACCCAAAAACAATTCACACAATAATGACCTGAAAAAGCATCTAGGAATTACGGAAGAGCCTTGCCGTGCGAATGAAATTTTCCAATAATAAAAAAGGCGTTGCTTTAAAATATTTGTTGGTAAATTCTTCGCAAAAACAACTACATCGCGTCAAGTTTACAGCTACAGAATATCTGAGCACTTGGACGTGGATATGTAGGTAAAAGGAAAAAAGTGAAAAACAACAATATGTGAAAGCGGCACACATGTAGCTTAATGGGATAACCATTGGCTCGTGCTGTGGGCATCCCAAGTTCGAATTCCATTCGAACAAAAGGTGTCTGGAAAAAGAAGTCCGATGAGGAAACGTGGTGGTTTCCGAAATAGCAGCTATAACTTCTACCGTCCAAAACTATTGTTGTAATTTTTTCACCATTTCCAAAAATATATGGTCTGAAACAGTTCCATTTAAATGAAAACCCAAAAACAATTCACACAATAATGACCTGAAAAAGCATCTAGGAATTACGGAAGAGCCTTGCCGTGCGAATGAAATTTTCCAATAATAAAAAAGGCGTTGCTTTAAAATATTTGTTGGTAAATTCTTCGCAAAAACAACTACATCGCGTCAAGTTTACAGCTACAGAATATCTGAGCACTTGGACGTGGATATGTAGGTAAAAGGAAAAAAGTGAAAAACAACAATATGTGAAAGCGGCACACATGTAGCTTAATGGGATAACCATTGGCTCGTGCTGTGGGCATCCCAAGTTCGAATTCCATTCGAACAAAAGGTGTCTGGAAAAAGAAGTCCGATGAGGAAACGTGGTGGTTTCCGAAATAGCAGCTATAACTTCTACCGTCCAAAACTATTGTTGTAATTTTTTCACCATTTCCAAAAATATATGGTCTGAAACAGTTCCATTTAAATGAAAACCCAAAAACAATTCACACAATAATGACCTGAAAAAGCATCTAGGAATTACGGAAGAGCCTTGCCGTGCGAATGAAATTTTCCAATAATAAAAAAGGCGTTGCTTTAAAATATTTGTTGGTAAATTCTTCGCAAAAACAACTACATCGCGTCAAGTTTACAGCTACAGAATATCTGAGCACTTGGACGTGGATATGTAGGTAAAAGGAAAAAAGTGAAAAACAACAATATGTGAAAGCGGCACACATGTAGCTTAATGGGATAACCATTGGCTCGTGCTGTGGGCATCCCAAGTTCGAATTCCATTCGAACAAAAGGTGTCTGGAAAAAGAAGTCCGATGAGGAAACGTGGTGGTTTCTGAAATAGCAGCTATAACTTCTACCGTCCAAAACTATTGTTGTAATTTTTTCACCATTTCCAAAAATATATGGTCTGAAACAGTTCCATTTAAATGAAAACCCAAAAACAATTCACACAATAATGACCTGAAAAAGCATCTAGGAATTACGGAAGAGCCTTGCCGTGCGAATGAAATTTTCCAATAATAAAAAAGGCGTTGCTTTAAAATATTTGTTGGTAAATTCTTCGCAAAAACAACTACATCGCGTCAAGTTTACAGCTACAGAATATCTGAGCACTTGGACGTGGATATGTAGGTAAAAGGAAAAAAGTGAAAAACAACAATATGTGAAAGCGGCACACATGTAGCTTAATGGGATAACCATTGGCTCGTGCTGTGGGCATCCCAAGTTCGAATTCCATTCGAACAAAAGGTGTCTGGAAAAAGAAGTCCGATGAGGAAACGTGGTAGTTTCCGAAATAGCAGCTATAACTTCTACCGTCCAAAACTATTGTTGTAATTTTTTCACCATTTCCAAAAATATATGGTCTGAAACAGTTCCATTTAAATGAAAACCCAAAAACAATTCACACAATAATGACCTGAAAAAGCATCTAGGAATTACGGAAGAGCCTTGCCGTGCGAATGAAATTTTCCAATAATAAAAAAGGCGTTGCTTTAAAATATTTGTTGGTAAATTCTTCGCAAAAACAACTACATCGCGTCAAGTTTACAGCTACAGAATATCTGAGCACTTGGACGTGGATATGTAGGTAAAAGGAAAAAAGTGAAAAACAACAATATGTGAAAGCGGCACACATGTAGCTTAATGGGATAACCATTGGCTCGTGCTGTGGGCATCCCAAGTTCGAATTCCATTCGAACAAAAGGTGTCTGGAAAAAGAAGTCCGATGAGGAAACGTGGTGGTTTCTGAAATAGCAGCTATAACTTCTACCGTCCAAAACTATTGTTGTAATTTTTTCACCATTTCCAAAAATATATGGTCTGAAACAGTTCCATTTAAATGAAAACCCAAAAACAATTCACACAATAATGACCTGAAAAAGCATCTAGGAATTACGGAAGAGCCTTGCCGTGCGAATGAAATTTTCCAATAATAAAAAAGGCGTTGCTTTAAAATATTTGTTGGTAAATTCTTCGCAAAAACAACTACATCGCGTCAAGTTTACAGCTACAGAATATCTGAGCACTTGGACGTGGATATGTAGGTAAAAGGAAAAAAGTGAAAAACAACAATATGTGAAAGCGGCACACATGTAGCTTAATGGGATAACCATTGGCTCGTGCTGTGGGCATCCCAAGTTCGAATTCCATTCGAACAAAAGGTGTCTGGAAAAAGAAGTCCGATGAGGAAACGTGGTGGTTTCTGAAATAGCAGCTATAACTTCTACCGTCCAAAACTATTGTTGTAATTTTTTCACCATTTCCAAAAATATATGGTCTGAAACAGTTCCATTTAAATGAAAACCCAAAAACAATTCACACAATAATGACCTGAAAAAGCATCTAGGAATTACGGAAGAGCCTTGCCGTGCGAATGAAATTTTCCAATAATAAAAAAGGCGTTGCTTTAAAATATTTGTTGGTAAATTCTTCGCAAAAACAACTACATCGCGTCAAGTTTACAGCTACAGAATATCTGAGCACTTGGACGTGGATATGTAGGTAAAAGGAAAAAAGTGAAAAACAACAATATGTGAAAGCGGCACACATGTAGCTTAATGGGATAACCATTGGCTCGTGCTGTGGGCATCCCAAGTTCGAATTCCATTCGAACAAAAGGTGTCTGGAAAAAGAAGTCCGATGAGGAAACGTGGTGGTTTCTGAAATAGCAGCTATAACTTCTACCGTCCAAAACTATTGTTGTAATTTTTTCACCATTTCCAAAAATGTATGGTCTGAAACAGTTCCATTTAAATGAAAACCCAAAAACAATTCACACAATAATGACCTGAAAAAGCATCTAGGAATTACGGAAGAGCCTTGCCGTGCGAATGAAATTTTCCAATAATAAAAAAGGCGTTGCTTTAAAATATTTGTTGGTAAATTCTTCGCAAAAACAACTACATCGCGTCAAGTTTACAGCTACAGAATATCTGAGCACTTGGACGTGGATATGTAGGTAAAAGGAAAAAAGTGAAAAACAACAATATGTGAAAGCGGCACACATGTAGCTTAATGGGATAACCATTGGCTCGTGCTGTGGGCATCCCAAGTTCGAATTCCATTCGAACAAAAGGTGTCTGGAAAAAGAAGTCCGATGAGGAAACGTGGTGGTTTCCGAAATAGCAGCTATAACTTCTACCGTCCAAAACTATTGTTGTAATTTTTTCACCATTTCCAAAAATATATGGTCTGAAACAGTTCCATTTAAATGAAAACCCAAAAATAATTTATTTTAATTTAGCTCTATTTTATTTTTTTTTTTTTTCAATTATTTATTATTATTAATTTTAGTTTTAAATTTTTTGTATTAATTTTTTGTATCATTTTAGGTATTCGTTTTTTTAATTTATTTTTTTTATTTTTTTTAAACTTATTTGTATAATTTTTTTTTTCGTTTTTATTATTTAAAATTTAATTAAGCTAATGTTATTTTCTTCAAATTTATTTTTGTTTTATTTAAGTTTAACGTATATTATTTAATTAAATTTTTTTAATCATACTATTTTGGAAAATATTATTTTACTTATTTTTGCTTAATTCTTTAAGTAACATAAATTATTTTAATTTAACTCTATTTTATTTTTTTTCTTCAATTATTTTAATATATTTTAATTTTATTTATTTTAGTTTTAATTTTTTATATTAATTTGTATTAATTTCATTTTAGTTATTAGTTTTTTTAATTTACTTTATTTTATTTTTTAAATTTATTTAAATAATTTTTTTTCGTTTTTATTATTTTAAATTTAATTTAACTCTATTTTATTTAATTTTTTTCATTTTATAGTTACTTAATTTTTTTTTGTTCAATTATTTCAAAATACTTTAATATTATTTATTTTATTTTTCAATTATATGTTTCAATTTGATTTTTAAATTTAATTAAATCATTTATTTTTTCATTTTTATTATTTTAAATTTGATTAAGTTAATGTTATTTTTTTAAATTACTTCAGTTTTATTTGAGTTGGTGTATATTATGCTATTTTAGAATTTATTATTTTATCTATTTTTGGTTAATTTTTTAAACATCATTTTTTATTTTAATTTTTTCATATTATTTTTATATAATATTAAATTTTATATTTATTTATTTTATTTTATATAATTTTAAGTTTATTTTAAATTATTGTTTTATTTTTTGCAGCTTTTTACCATACTAGTAAATTTTATTATTCAAATTACTCTTACACCCGAAGTAGTCATTTGAAGCGAAGAAAAATATATTTGAAGATAAAAAAAACCAACAACAAATTTTTATGACCATTTTGATTATGTTTATTTATTTATAAACCATTTTACACTTCAACTTAAAAACAATAAAACAAAAGTGCTTTGCAACTTTAACGTGCTATTACTTACAAATAACCGTAAATTTCTTAATGGCTGTGTGTGTGTGTGTGTTTGTGAGTCTGTCTGTACGTGGTTGGTGGCCACAACACAATCAAGTCTTCGTCATCATCATGCAACGCTGCCACCGACGCGCTGACGCTATTTATGCAAACAGTGCAAGGAAAAAAGTACAACAAAAATACCAACAACAACACCAACAACAATCAATTCATTTCGTAACGTTTACTTTTCGCATATGAAAGTGAAATGTAAACACAAACGGAAAATGCACTCAAAACCAAACAAAAATCAACTTAACAAAGTGCAAGTGGCAAAGCAACAACAACAGCAACAGCAACAGCAACAGCAACAACAACAATAACAGCAACAGAAGGTGAAGAGAAGACAAGAATTGCCAAGTGGTAAAAATTATTATGGAAGAGAGAATTTTTAAGTAGACACTCAAGATACACCAAGCAGACGACGAATGAGAGATCAAGTAAAATAAGCCCCTGGTGGCCCATGGTGGAAGGAAGAAGCTCAACATAGCCGCAGCTGCAGATGAAGATGAAGATGCAGTTGAACAGATGAAAGCAAAAACTTCAACTACCTAGCACCAGACCAGACGTATAGCAGACGCTAGCGAATGACAGCACAATTGCAACAACAACAAAAACCAAATGCTCGCCATTGAAGATGCAAAAAAAAAAGCTTACTGATGAAGATGGCCGGCTGTCAAGTCAAAGTCAAGAGCGGAAAAGTTGCAGCGATCAGTATATAGTTGTAGTTTGTGTTGTTGTTGTTGTTGTTGTTGCATTGCCCAAGCATTCCCAACACGAATGAAATGACAACATCATCATCATCATCAGCAGCAACACAGCTGTCTACAACGTCTTTTTATTGGCATCATACGCTACAAGCAGAGTGTGCCATAGTCTGCCGAAAGCGGATGCGTGGAGGGCAGGTAGACAAGCTTACTGTAAAATGTATCAACAACATCCAACTGCCTACAAACAAGTAGCCATTTAGTCAATACAACCGACAATCATCGTCAACAGAATCTCTGATCTCTGTCGGCTTCGCCTGCCTGTCAACGATGTTCGCAACAAGCAATGCCTGTGCTGTGTCTCCTCCACAACCGGTTGTCGTCAATTGTTGAACTGTTGCAACAACTGCAATATTGTTTGGTCCCGCCACATACTCCTCAAGACAGCAATAGTCAATACAAAGATTCGCTTGTAGCGAGGAACTTTCCAGTACACTTTAGTTTCCATGCCTCTTCGGTGCCTCAGCGCCAACTGTTTAAGTAATACGGCCAATAAATGTCGTTCACGAGTTGCTCATGAATTTGTTGCAGCATATTTAACATCTACCGACTGTTGCTGCTGGCTGATGGAATGGTTGTTGCTGTTGATATTTATTTCAGAGTTGTGATTGCAGCCACTCGTCTCTGTTGTAGTTATATATACGTGAATTAGTGAAAATACCTAAAGCTAGCGGGAAAGGAAGCAAGGGATGCCTGTAATTCAGATTTTCTGCATATTTGTTGTGTTCGAACTTTCTTGGTTCACCTTTCGTCCCGGAAGCACTTTGTAATAAAGGAATTCTTCTGTATTTTCTCTCTACTTCTCCCGCTGGACAGACGGCCCGGGTAACTCAAACAAACCCGATTGAACTGGTGCTATTTACAAAGCAATACAAGATCCTTGCTATCAAACCACTACTACTGCACGGCGTTCCGCTTAGCCTGGGGACAAAAGCCAAAGGAGTCATCTTAGACAAGAGACAGTATCCCAGCCCCAGAATTTATTGATAGACCTACGTTTCAGTTGCAGTCAATTAATATCAGCGGTGCTCTAAGGAGAACGCTCTTATAAGGCTCTAAATGTAATACTCAATATCTTGCCACTGGACTTGATAGCATATCAGTCGGCAGCAATCACAGCACTTCGTCTAAGAGAGTTGAATCAGTAGACCACTCAGGTCTGGGGGCACTCGATTATATAAGAGTTCATACCAAGTTATACAGATCGATGCGGTTTAATTATATTAACTAATAACACAAATCCCCAGCAGAAAGAATCAGTAAATAATCACCATACTCCAAGTGACAGCCTGAAAATATACACGGACGGATGAAAGCTTGAGAGGAGAGTTGGAGAAGGTGTCTTTTCAGGAAACCCTCCCCTTTCAAGCACCTGAATGTTTTCCAGATGGGGATATCTGCTATCATGAAGGCTGCAAAGCAAATCGGAACCAGCTTCAAAGATAAAAATATCTTCGTTCTCTGCGACAGTTAGGCAGCAATAAAAGCACTGGTCATGCTTACATTCAATTCCAAAATCGTACTGGACTGTCGCTAATCTTCACAGGAGATGACTCAACAGAACAGACTGTCTCTCCCTGGTCACAGCACAACTTGCTAGGCAAGGTACGACCAAACAGACTCTTCTCGATTAAGAATGCATTGGTATGCCTTTTGCTACTTGCAAAATGCTTCTCAAAGAATTTATATATGAATAAGCCGCATCATGGTGAAAGGATACTACAACCTAAAAAAGAGAGAGCCTGTCCAAAGTAATAGGAGTTCTGATAGGTCACTGTCTGACAGGACGACACCCGGGAATTCTAGGGGCTCTCTATTAAAGATGTTGCAGAAACTGCAAGAAAGATGAGGAGGACGAAACGATCACCCATCTTTCATGCAAATGTTCTGCTTTGAGCGGGGTTAGGTTTCAGAATTTTTGGACCGTTTTGCTGCATGGTCTATCATAGGTAGCCGACGTCAAAGTCATGGATCTAACGAGGTTCATTAGCGAATCAGAAGGGCTGGATAAAGAAGCCTGATGGTCGAGTTTTTTGGCACCACAATGGGTCTTAGTCACGCCTATGTGAATCCGACACCATAGTTCGGTAGACACCACAACCTACCCCACTGGAAGCAAAATAAATTTCCTTTGACTTTAATTTTTAAAGTCGATTAGATCTCGATTTTGACCACTGGGTAGGTATTATTAGGTAAAGTAAAAATTTCGTTCGGTTTTTATTTAAAAGATGGCGTATATCTCCATAGTACTAGTGTTACGTGAGCCGGAGGAAACGGTGGCCAAGCCAGGATTAACCGCCAGGAAGGTTTTACTGTGTGTTTGGTGGGTTTGGCAAGGAATCATCTACTACAACAACTGGACCGCAGCACTAATCCAGAAGAGGCCATCTTTGATCAACAGAGGCCGAATTGTGTTCCATCAGGACAACGTCAGGCCACAGTGACGCGCCAGAAGCTCCAGGATGCGAGGTCCTAATGCACCCACCTTATAGTCTGGACCTGGCACAAGTGATTACCATCTTTTCCTGTTCATGGCGAACGCGCTTAATGGTGAGAAGTTGGCCTCAAGAGAGGCCTGTGAAAATTGGATCTACGAGTTTTTTGACAATAGGGACGCAGTCTTCTACGAAAGGGGTATAATGAAGCTGGCATCTCGTTGGCAACAAGTTTACGAACAAAACGGCGCATATTTGACTTAAGTCGAACAAATGTACACAAAGTTGTCACATTCGGAAAATCAATAAAAAAAACCGAACGAACTTTTTACTTGACCTAATATAAATATATATAATATTTACCACAGATTTCTCAAAGTTAAGTTACTCTGATTTATGAGATGAGTGATCTCCAGTCTACAGGTCAGTGATTAATGTTTTAATGATTGACTAACTACTTTGAATCTGACTTCACGGAACACAGTCCAGCATTAAAACAAAATATTTTTTGCTTTTGAATCACTGAGAAATACAGAAAGAGCAGTTTGTGATAGCAGGGGCCTTCCAGACAGACTTCAAATAACAAGTTGCCAACATAAAGCTATCGGCCTGAATGTGTCTATCTATGACGGATATCATAATTCCGAATTCGACATTTAAAAATCGACATATGGGACTCCAAACTGGGTACTGGAAATAAATAGGTGAGTTCTTTTATGTAAACTTTCGGACTCTTATAAAGGTGAGAGCTCAAAGTACTGATATTCGGACCCAAAATAAAAAGGGAGGTTCACTATGAACAGATTTTCCAGCAATATTTGTCTCAGAAGACTACAAGGCGTTTACAATTATCAACGTGGGGATCGGTGCTGAAACAGAACACAGACAAGTTACTCAGAATATCGTTTCAGAGAAGGAAAATTGCGACAGAAACCATTCTTACAGCAACGGAGACCTTTTTAATCGATCCATTATAAATGGGGTAAACATTTGGTTAGAAAGAATACATACACATAAATGAGTATGAACTTATATTGGTTGCGGGTGGAAGACAATTGAAGCTGCTACTCGCAATTAAACTTGAAAATTTTTAGCAATAGCTTGTCGTGCGACCCCGAAATATGAAGAGTGGCATTGATTTATTTAACAACAACAATTTACTCAAGAACAATGCATAATTACGGCACATGTAAACAGAGCGATTAAACATTTCAATGGGTCGACCGCCTGAGCGCCGCGCTGACTGATGTAGGCAGCAAGCTAAAGAGCTGCAAAAGCAACCCTGCGTTGAAAATAAAAAAAAGTGAAAGAAGTAGAATGTGACAAGGGAAACTATGCGCATTTTATACACTGATTTTTTTTATTTCGTGCGCCCGAGCAATCAAAGTCAACGCGCAACGCGCATCAGGTAATAAAAATTGCAACTAACGACAGCAGAGCGCTGGGAACAGCTGTGCGCTAGAGTGACATCATGCAACGACACTCAGCGGTGGTGGTGGTGGTGGCATATATACACGTATGCACCCCTCTTGACGACATTCTTCTGTGCTCTACCTCTGCGCCGATAGTCGCTTAGCTGCCATGGTGATTGCCTGTATGCTCAGACAGCGGCTGTCGCCTGGCTTCTGATGGGCTCTCATGCGCTGCTGTCCTGCCGCTTGTGTTTGGTTTGTTGGTTGCCTATTTGCACGCTTGCAATTGTCGAGTGGCACTTTGTCGCTTTGTTCATATTCATCTCGAAATAATTACTTTTTGAATAACATTCAGTGTGCACTCGCTCAACACACACACACACACACACACATAACACATCACAGCCCACACGAAAGGGGTTAGCGCATGAGGTCGCATTTGTGTAATCAGTGAAAATGAAAAATTACCTACCCATCCTCGGAGGCCTATAGAGTGTGTTTTGTGTGTCACTCGAGCCTGGATTTGGGGGCGTTGGTTGGCAGCGCTGTTGTCAGCGCCCGGTTGCGCCCGCTCACATATGTTGTCCGCGTCGAGTTTACATTTGCTGTCGCTGCAAAAAAGTGAAATTTCAATTTTGAAATTCAAGCAAACATCAGGTTAAATCTTCTATGCAAATGGCAAATTAAAAAATATGCACAAGCAAGCACACACACACCGGGCGCATGTTGTACTTTTATGAGTATTTGTTGAAGGCATGTCAACATTTTTATATGCTACGTGCACCACACCACGGACATCGTCGCCGTCACCCTTGGTGCGTAGAGTCAACATGCAAATAAATGCGTGCTGCCCGGGAACCCTTTTGTATATTTGAATTGGTTTTTTTCTGCAGCAACAATAACAAATATTGTAATGCAGATGAGATGACGTTGCGAAATGGTGTTTGGGTTCCGTAGTCAATCGAAAGAGCAGTGGCAGGTTGAGCTTTTGAAAATTTAAATTATATTTTAATTTTAATTATTCTATTTAGTTAAATTTTCTGCGTTTTTATGAAATTGTTTTATCCTAATTTATTTTTCTTCATCTCGTTTTATTGTTTTATTTCCATTTTATTTTAATTTCATTAATTCTATTTTATATAATTTTAAAATTAATATTATTTTATATATATTTATTTCATATAATTAAATTTAATTTTATTTCATATAAATTTTTTAATAAAACTTAATTATATTTTATTTGATTTATTTCTGTTTTATTTGATTTAATTTTTAATTTAATATTATTCCATATAAATCTATATTATTTGATTTCATTTCTTTTATTTTATACTATTACATATTATTTCATTTTTTTATTTTATTTTAATTTTTTTATTTGATTTCTATTATTTGATTTAATTTATTTTATTTTATTTTATTTTATTTTTTTTAATTTATTTTATTTTATTATATTTTATTTTGTTTAATTTTTTGTATTTTATTTTATTTAACTTTTTTAATTTATGAAATTTTATTTTTTTTGTTTTTTTATTTGTTTTGTTATATTTTACGTTATTTTATTTATTTTGTTTATTTTATTTTATTTCATTTTTTTTATTTTATTTTATTTTATTTTATTTTATTTTATTTTATTTTATTTTATTTTATTTTATTTTATTTTATTTTATTTTATTTTATTTTATTTTATTTTATTTTATTTTATTTTATTTTATTTTATTTTATTTTATTTTATTTGAATTTATTTTATTTTGTTTTATTTTATGTTGTTTTATTTTATTTTATTTTATTTTATTTTATTTTATTTTATTTTATTTTATTTTATTTTATTTTATTTTATTTTATTTTATTTTATTTTATTTTATTTTATTTTATTTTATTTTATTTTATTTTATTTTATTTTATTTTATTTTATTTTATTTTATTTTATTTTATTTTATTTTATTTTATTTTATTTTATTTTATTTTATTTTATTTTATTTTATTTTATTTTATTTTATTTTATTTTATTTTATTTTATTTTATTTTATTTTATTTTATTTTATTTTATTTTATTTTATTTTATTTTATTTTATTTTATTTTATTTTATTTTATTTTATTTTATTTTATTTTATATTATTTTATATTATTTTATTTTATTTTATTGTATTGTATTTTATTTTATCTTATTTTATTTTATTTTATTTTATTTTATTTTATTTTATTTTATTTTATTTTATTTTATTTTATTTTATTTTATTTTTTTTTGTTTTAATTTTATTTTATTTTATTTTGTTTTATTTTATTTTAATTTATTTTATTTTATTTTATTTAACTTTATTTTATTTTATTTTATTTTATTTTATTTTATTTTATTTTATTTTATTTTATTTTATATTATTTTATTTTATTTTATTTTATTTTATTTTATTTTATTTTATTTTATTTTATTTTATTTTATTTTATTTTATTTATTTTATTTTATTTTATTTTATTTCCTTTTATTATATTTTTATTTGTAGCTTAATTTATTTTAATTTTATTTTTAATTGTTTTAATTCATTGTATTATGTTTTATTTATTACTTCTGATTGTTTAATTAATTTTTTCTCCTTTTTTAACATTTATTTATTTTATTAAATTTTTTAATGAACACCGAAACCTCTGCGTTTTTATTTACGTTTTCTTTACTTTAACCCAACTCCTAACCTGTGATATGAAACCATTCTATTTCTTACTCATCATCCTCGTCATTGTCATCAGCGGCTAAGTAAATATTTGCATAACGTCCGCAATGTGCAACCATATTAATTGCGGCCCAAGTGTATGACAGCATCAGCCGGGTCTCTGTTGCAACAATCATAGCGCTTAACCAAAGCTTAGGCAGTCAGATAGTTAAAAAAGTCCATATGCAAATGTGTACTTTTTCTCATTCCTCCGCCACTTGACATCTCCCGCCCTCAGCTGACTTTGTTATTCTTTTTAAATAACTAATAATACAATATGCAATTTAATATTAGAGTTATTTATGTATGCATATACATATGTGCGAGTATTGTTCTTTAATAATTTTTTTTAAATTTTCGAACATTTCACCCTTCAACACAACTGCCATAGTATTCTTGCAACAACTGCCACTTGAAAGTGTTTAAATAGTGTGGCAAGTGTATTTAAATTGAAAACAGTTGCGGTTATTGCCACTCTCCATCACCAACTTGCAAATGTTTTTTCTACAAATGCTTGCATATGACGTTTTAAATTTTTTCAAAATGTTGTTGTTGTTAAAAATTGCGACATATTGCATTCAAATTAAGTTGCTTAATTAAATTACACTTTGTGGCAAGATTGATTGGTTAGTTGCTTTGTATCAGATTCATGAAAGTGGTGAGTTTAAAACTAGCTATTTTGCATAAGAAAATTAGAGTCTATTGTTTCAGGAGGGTGAAATTTTCAGCATGCAAAACTAAGCCAACGCTCAAAGAATCTTCTACAAATTTTATTTTATAAGTTTTAACCTCATTTGGGTTGAAATAATAGCAATTTCAGTAGGTTTGTCCTTAAAAAAATATTCTCTTATATGATGTATAGAAATTAGTATCTTTTGGTGCATTGAAGGGACTAGATGAATAAGTAATCAGTGCTCGTAACTTAAGAGCGAGAAGAAGCATCGGACGACTTCCACTATGCATTCGGTTCATGGATTCCCTGAAGTTTTAATATATAACAGTGTTGGTTCATCAGAAGTTCGGAGATAATCTTGAAGCAATACGTGGGATGCAGGGTTATATTAAGTTGAATTGGAGTCTCAAATATACTATACTTGATTAACATTTTGGACTGATGTAAAAGGAGCATTATGTCTCTAGTAAACAAAACATTACATTGCTTTCTCTTTGCAAATTTAAGTAGCCTACTTTGGGATTTCTCTATTGCTGATTGCTTTTTCTCAGCAGGCAATATCAACCTCCGTCTGCCGAAGCCAGCCCAATCGCAAGGTATTTGCTCCACCAACTCCACATTCTCTCTGTGATTTCACCTCTTTGTCGCTAGTAAGAAATTACTAGGCTATATTTCTTCCAAATAATTTTCGTGATTCTTCAGCCGTTAGCTAGTTTTCCAAGCTAGTTTTCCAAGCCTGTATTAGCCGGGTATGTGAAGTCCATGGGTACGGCTTGTTCTTAAGCAACAATATCTTCACCCAATTCATTAGCTTTCAAATTGTTTGCGATACCTATATTCCCTGGTACCCAATATATGTCAAATTTCTTAACCTACAAGATTCTTTTGTTCGCCTTTTTACACAGGGAAACTATTGCCTTGTCGGCAGATTAACTATGTATTGTACATAAATATATATTATCCTTCTCCTTCTTCACAAAAATCAGTTGCGTAACGTATTCTTAAGGATAGTGCTATACTGCCACTACCGTATACCTTGATTCTCGGTTGATTTGAAGCATGTAGACCCGCTTAAGTTATATCTGCCCTGTTTTTAGCGCTGGAGGTGTATTCTAAGCCGCAGGAAGTGCTGGTATTGAATGCCATGGCGATAATCATCATAAAAATAATAAAGATATTCTCTTAACCTCTCCAGATATATTATTTTGTCTTCCTTTATACTAGACCTCCCTGGCTGGGAACTTGGAAAAATAATCAATTTGTATGCGAATTTTAGTATTTACTACTTAGTAATCTTTAATTGATGTAGTTACCGAGAACATTAAGCTCGGTTTGTTATTTGATGGCTTTTATCTCACTCTGCAGCGCTGTTCTGTAAGTTCTATTAAAAAACCAGGCATCTACAATGGTTAGGTACTACGAGGGGATTAACAAAAGTTCTGTCAGTTGGTGAATTTCAATTTGGTTTTGTTAAATTTAAAAATACCAAATCCTTTGCAATTACTTTATTAGTCTACCTTTAAAATTTTAGAACTATCAGCAAAAATGGAGACGAAAAAGCTCGAGACAGTTGAGAATAGGTCAGATGAAAATACACAACCAACGCAAACAGAAATCCGTCCTGTGATTCTCTTCGGGTTTCGGCGTAATTTATAGCCAACACAAATATTCAGTGAATACCAAATTGCATATGGAACGATTGCATCGTTTTCAGAGACTATTTCTAAATGGTTCCGAAGATTCCAGTCAGGACATTTTTCCGTAGAGTACGAGCCCCGAGAAGGAGAGACCATAATCTTCCACTGATGACGTCACTGTAGCTCTGATGAAGTCCAAAAGACGAAGAAGACCCACGATTGACACAAGAAATGATTGCTACTGAATTGGGCTTGGATAAATGAAGAAATCTATTCGATGGGTACCACGAATTTTAAATGAGGCTTAAAAAAAACCTCGAGTGCTTTTTGAACTATTTTTCTTAAGCAAAATCGAAAATGGTCAGTCTAGCTTTACTTTAGTAAAGTCACTACTAGTGACGAATTTTGGTTCTATAAGTAGGATTCAGAAACCAAACAGACGTCCATGGTACGGAGCCCAACAGGAGCAAGCCCACCCCTAAAATCTAAGCAACCAAAATCAGCAGCAAAAGTAATAATTTCAGTTTACTTCACTTGATCTATAATCGTTGCTGATTTTGCACTGCAAAATTGTCAGACGGTAACTCCAAAATGGTACACAGAAGACTGCTTAAAGTTTTCAAAAAATTGTTGAAAAACAGGAAGAAAGAGGATTTGCGGCGATACTTTTTACATCATGACAACGCGCCATCCCACTCTGCTGAAATAACGAGTAATTTTATTGCAACCTCTGGGATCGAAGAAATACTTTCAGCAACATTTTCCCCGGACATAACACCTTGTGATTTCTGGTTATTTCCAAAAATTAAAAAAAAGTTTAAAGAGAAGAGTCTTTAGTCGTATCGAGGAGATAAATGTAAGCAGTTAATGTTGAACTTGATAAGCTCAAAAAGTGAGATTTTGAAGCCGTTTTTCAGAAGTGGATATATGGGCTTAAGAAATGCATTGAAATCTATGGTTATTATGTAGAAGAAGATTACGAATAAATACTAATAGAAATTTTTTATTTTTTTTTCTGGTCAACTTACCGAACTTTTGTTAATCCCCTTGTATATGCATTTCATAGGCTGTGACATATGCCATTCTTCTTATCCCTCTACGGGGATTTCAGTGCTATATAGGAATCATGTTGAAGTATGTCTGCTTAGTCTGTCAAAAATTTGTCCATGGTCTTAAATAAATTTTACAAACAGTACCCACAGATTTTCACCTATCCTGAAAGTATATTTCACTTTCCCACCCAACGGACGATAGTACTATAATATAATCTATATATAATTATGAATAATGACCGCTTTATAACCCCTAAAGGGCTTTTTGGACTAGTTCCTCCTCTAATTTGTGGTATGCGCATTTCGATTATTTGAGAAGTTGGTCGAACCAACACTCTGTTATTGCGGCCGCTACTGTCGTACTATCTACAGCCATATAGGAAAAGTTCTTTTATTTAACTGAATGATGTCATCAAATCATAAATTATTCTGCTCTTCACCTTTGAAACCTTCTTACAAAAAAAAAAATTTGAGAAACTTGAGAAAAAATTAAAGAATTGAGGAATTTGAGTTTAGTTCCCTGAGTGTTCTTGGGACTCTAGTGGAAGCTCCAAAAGAAATAGAATCAAAACATTATAATGACAACTCAGCAGTAAGAGGAAATTTCAAATATCTATATTATTTTTTAATTTTTTTTAAAATTTTTCATTATTGTTTTTGTCCAATGGTTACATTTTCGCAATTTATTTCGATATTCTTTGCATAGATTTTTCACAATGAGAGTGAACCACAAAAAAAAAATAAGCAAATCTCTTGTGACAACATAAATAACAAACACATGATTTACGCAAAAGTTGTGTGTGCAGAGGATCAGCGAAGGATCACTAGAAAATTTACAACCAGGATTACAAGCAGAATTGACTGAATGCGCATGCAATAATGGTAGGGATTAAAGAGAGCGATAGCAGAAGGAAATATACTCATACATACAAACATATACCTACATTTTTGTGTATGGTTATGAACTTAATACAGTGACACCCAATTACACCCCGAATAGTTTGCCACTCGAATAAAGTGATGATATATATTAAAGCAAATATACAAACATATATGTATGTATGCACGTACACAAAATGTTAAATCCAAAATCCCAACTCTATAAGCGCGGAGACTGCGTAAAGCCTAAGGGGGTGCACATTGTTCGAAGGCAGCGGGAAGGCAACGGCTCGTGTGATTAGCCTGACACGCTTGCGCTCGCCGCTCTTTTTTTTATGGTATTACCATGCCGGAAATGGGCTGTGCCGTGTTATAGTTTTCGGTGCCTTTCTTTGTTTTTTTTTCTACCCTCATATTTTTTTTTAGGAGCACAACCCAGCATGTAGTACACATATTCAATAATGTATATGTCTATATGTGTGAATTTGCGCCGTTTTTTCTATAGTTTCTAAATCTAACAGTTTTTTTCATCATATCCATTGCGCGGATTTGGCACATTTGGTTGCGTAATAAATTTAGTTTCAATAATTTTTTTTTTTCAAATTTTATAGTTGTTTTTCCTCTCCTGCTGTTTTTTAATTAAGCATGTTACGCAGGGTTGATTAGTTGGGCCAGAATGATTTTGAACAATGCAAGAGCAAGTAAATTATGTTGGATAACATGACCAAGTTGTGTCACTTGCGGACAAGAGGGTAACGAGTTTTCAGCAGCACAAAGTAAAGGAGGCTTCAAAAATGTGTGGTGGAATAGGAGAGATGTGGAAATTGATCAATTTCCGGAAAAAAAATTTGTAAATATTTCATAAAATTTAGCCAAAATTTATTTCATATGTCGAAATTTTTGTCCGAATGGCTTCGCTTGCAGTAACTCCCTACTTTGAAATTATAGCAAAAATTTCCCAATTCCCAATTATTTTATTGTATTTTACTTTATTTTGATCAAATTGATTTAAATTTTTTTTAACTTTATTAATTTTATATTATTTTTCTAACATAATCTATTCTATATTATAATATTTATTTCACTTATTAAATTCTAATTTTTCAATTTAACTTTATTTTGCTTTATATAATTTAATTTAATCTATTTCTTTTATTTTTTTGTTTTATTTAATTTTATTTTATTTAATTTTATTTTATTTAATTTTATTTTATTTCATTCTATTTTATTTTATTTTGTTTTATTTAATTTAACTTAATTCAATATTATTTTATAATGTTTCATTTTATTTTGATTATTTTATTTTATTTTGCTTTATATAATTTAATTTAATTTATTTCTTTTAATTTTTTTTGTTTTATTTTGTTTTATTTTATTTTATTTGGTTTTATTAAATTTATCTAAATGAATTCTATTTCCTTAATATATTACTTCTAACTTTCTTATATTTTACTTACTTTTTACTAATTTTGTATTTTATTTTATTTGGTTTTGTTTTATTTCATTTTTTATTTTATTTTTTGGTATTTTATTTTATTTTACTTGATTTTATTTTATTTTATTTTATGTTATTTTATTTTATTTTATTTTATTTTATTTTATTTTATTTTATTTTATTTTATTTTATTTTATTTTATTTTATTTTATTTTATCTTATTTTATTTCATTTTATTTTATTTTATTTTATTTTATTTTATTTTATTTTATTTTATTTTATTTTATTTTATTTTATTTTATTTTATTTTATTTTATTTTATTTTATTTTATTTTATTTTATTTTATTGTATTTTATTTTATTTTATTTTATTTTATTTTATGTTATTTTATTTTATATTATTTTAGTTTTGTTTATTTTATTTTATTTTATTTTATTTTATTTTATTTTATTTTATTTTATTTTATTTTATTTTATTTTATTTTATTTTATTTTATTTTATTTTATTTTATTTTATTTTATTTTATTTTATTTTATTTTATTTTATTTTATTTTATTTTATTTTATTTTATTTTATTTTATTTTATTTTATTTTATTTTATTTTATTTTATTTTATTTTATTTTATTTTATTTTATTTTATTTTATTTTATTTTATTTTATTTTATTTTATTTTATTTTATTTTATTTTATTTTATTTTATTTTATTTTATTTTATTTTATTTTATTTTATTTTATTTTATTTTATTTTATTTTATTTTATTTTATTTTATTTTATTTTATTTTATTTTATTTTATTTTATTTTATTTTATTTTATTTTATTTTATTTTATTTTATTTTATTTTATTCTATTTTATTTTAATTTTTTTATTTTATTTTATTTTGTTTTATTTTATTTTATGTTAATTTATTTGATTTTATTTTATTTTATTATATTTAATTTTATTTTATATTAAATTATTTTATTTTGTTTTATTTTGTTTGTAATTTTTATGCGGCAACCTCGAACTTGCTTTTCACACCCTCAGCGCCTATGACTGAAGAAGCACAAAGTCCACTCCCAAGCAGCTTAAGTGCGATAATACAAAACTCAAATACTAAGAGTAGGCTTAAGCATGTATAGGATTTAGTCCATTGAGAGGAAAATCAAACTTGTAGCAGCCAACATGCAACATAATTCTATGCGCTGACCAACAATCGATTACAGATTAACTCATTCATAATAGCAAGGGCAACAACAACATCAAGATACCAGTTTACACCGTGTCAATCAGTAAATCGCATAAGTCAAAAATTCGATGTAAAAGATTCTCAGAAGCAGCCATAAGAAGAACTAACAACAATCTAATTTTTAAAACTAATAATTTTTCTTATTGGATTTGGATTCTTTTACTAGAGTCCTTTAGTTTGTGCTTATAATTTACATTATAAATGTTCCATGTGAACTTTGTGTATATAATTCTGTCGATTTCGTAAAAAGCTTGATTGATGATGGTTTCAAAGCGCAAGGGAAGTTAGGTTAAGTTGAACTAGCTGATCCATTGGATATATCATATAGACTGTGATCTATCCACATTTATTCCAGACACACTTCATGGGACCAAGCTGCGTTGCTATACTCCTATTGTGTTTCTAGTGTGAAGAACATTGCTCTTCTTTTTGCAAATTGAAGTAATCGGTCTGGCCCGTGGCCATTGCCGATTGAAGATCCTATAAGCCTTTCTGTGCCAAGTAAGCATAGTTTTTGTCTGCCGAATGCTGGGCACTCATAGATTACGTGCCCCACTATTTTCGCACATTGCTTACATTTCCTGCTCTACTCTCTTATCAGCAGCCTGGAATCCGGCCTCTTTACAGATGGTACCAACTTTGTGAAATTAGCGTTTCCAGAGTTTTTTCTCCTGACGAAGTTACATTACTTCTTGCTTTTGATTCACTTCCCTCATTGGAAGGTTCGATACTGGGTACTGTTGTAAATAAACAGGAATATAATTTCTATTTAATCATTTCATTGAACATATATTGAAGTCTAAAAAAATATTCTTTAATTATTTGTTACAAAATGGCGGTGATAAACTCCATTATTTAATCCATGTTTTTATTTTGAAGGGCGTCCACGGGGAGATCGATTTCTTCCAAAGGATGAGTGCTCGAATAAAAAAGCAAAAAAATTTATAATCTACAAACTATGGGTGTTCCTAAATCATTGAGTGACTTTATCCCTTAGGCAATCCAGAGTTGAATATCCTCAAGATTGTTCTATTTTTGATTTTTTTCCAATTGTGGCTTACGAAAGATAGAGAAATGGTTCCGAAAGAGAGGGTAATGCATTGATGAGTAAATCTAGAACTTTTCTGTCCTAGATTCAGATTGAATCATGATTTTGAAGTATTCGAGCTTAACACAGTTCAGACTCTCGGTGGTTCTATATTTTAGAAATTTGAATCGGCTCGCACTTTTAGATTTAGAGATTTAGTTGTGCTCTAATGGTCTAAGATCGACGGCTAGGAGGTTTAAAAGCATTATAGCTGAGCTGATTTCGCGTTATCAACGTGTTTTAATCCTTGGTGTTCAGACAAAATGAAAAATTGTATAAATTTGTTAGAAGCAAAAACGCCAACCCGTTTCAGTGATATTAATAACAGCAATAAGAAAATAGAAGAGCACTCAAAACAAATGACTTATTACAAACATAAGCGAATTTCGTTGTTTATCTACAAAATATTAAACAAACAAACATCATTAATATAGCACAAAAGGTCTAAATCGGCGACATAAATCGAAAACGCGCTCTACAGCCGACGCGTAATCGAACAGGAGCAGGAGAAGAACACTTGAGAATATGAAAAATTGATGCACATTTATACTTTCATTATCAAAACGAGAAGAACGTGTGATGTACGTGAACAAATGTTCAATAGAACATAACGAAAGGATAAAAAGGACATTCTCATGCTATGCGGGAAACTAGAGACTTCAGTAAAGCAGCATATTTCAGTACACAGAAAATTAATATCAACGATGTTAGCAAATATATTTTCAATCAACCTTTATTAATCTTGAGCGGCATAAATACTTATATATATATATGTATCTATAAATATGAGTGAAATTACATACAAGCAGAGGGATATTTCTAACAGCCAACGCGGCGTAAGATTATTCTACACACTCGCCCATAAATTGTTAAGACTGTTTTTAATAGCTCATGTCAAGCACAGCCACATTTTGAGAATGTCACACTCTTCAAATTCGTCATAGTTAATTTGCCAGGACAATAAAAAAATACAACAAATGTTGGAATAAAAGGATGTGCACATATAAAAACACATACTTACAACTTGCAACATATCATTGACATTATTCTAATTAACAAAAGGTTTTTTTTACTTTAATTTTTTCATTTTTTTCTGGCAGCAAAAGGTGCATATCCCTGAAGGTCCTTTGAAAATTTGAAAACTAAACGACTCGTATTATATACCTTCGGTCTAGTTAGGTACGGTTAATACGCACGGCTGTTGTTACCGAAAAAATTGATAGTTTTGCTAAGCTGCTGGAAAAAATTACACAACGTTCTAACTAACTTGGCTTGCATGTCCTTTTTTCTTTTGCCCGCGCTCACACTTTACTGAAATGCTATCGACACTGTGTTGCTAATTAAAATAAATGATCGATCGTTTGCATTTGTCCAAATAATCAAATCTGATGGTGAGATGAGGGGTGAGAAAATGTGTAGCAAAGGCAACAAGACCACCACCCAATAGTTGCTTAAGCCCGTAGCAGGCATGTCCTTCGGGCGACATTTTTCCCTTCAATATTTACGTGCATATACATATGTATATACATGTACGACTGTGTTTGTATCTACTCGTGTTATCAATTCCCAGCATCGCGCAAAAAGCATCGAATTTCATGCACACGCCAAACTGCAAGGATTTGCCATGCTAATGTCCTTTGACAGCGACGTTCAAATTGTGTCGCAATCGATAAATTATACTTGTAGTACTTCGTTTACTCTCAAATCATTCTTGTTGTTGTTTGTATTTGATTGTAGTACGTATGCACGGCGCAAATACATTTGTAGTTCTTCGCTGCAGTTGCTCGCTCGCTATCCGCTAACCCTCTGTGCGTGCGTTCGTCCGTTCGTCAACCAAATAATCTTACATTGCAATTTCAAGGATTAGTGGCTTAACTCTATGACCAGATTACTTGTGTTGTTCAAACAAAAGTGGTGCACACAGACGCTCGATCTGATAGCGCTCAGCCAAACGGCGTTCCCAGGAGCTTGTTTACTTTATACATCCTTGCCTTGCCTTACTTCCTTCGTCTTTCAAACACTTCTCTCTTCTCCTTGCCTTTTCGCTTGGATTGTGCGAAAATTTTCAATTTTCCAGTTTCGCTATAATACCCATAAATGATTGCAAATATCAAGAGGTTCTCATTTGATTGGGTCGGTGAGGTCAAGGGGTAGTGATTGAAAAATATTATTTGTATCCTTTCGATTTGTTATGGCATTTAAATAATTAGGTGGTAGGAATTTTTTCACACGGTTGGCATTTTTCGGGTGTGGAAAAATGGGAATGTTTTGCAAGGTCGATAGGAGTTAAAAATTATTATGCAAAAGGTTTCATATGAGTACTCTTGCGGGAGAGACTTTTTACAACCGGGTATTTCCTTTAATTCCGCCTTCTTTGTAGTGAAAGACAAACCATTATTCACTTAATCAATTTCTCAGTAAGTAGTTCGTTCTAGTGACGTTGATCTTCCGCCTCACAACTGCTTTGATATGAGGCTATCTCATTTCCCCCACCATACTGTGTAGATGGACTTGCTACTCACAACTAGACTCGTTTAAAGGTCATCCTGGAGGCCAATAAAAATCGATATCAAACACTTTGTGGACTTGAGAAGTTCTCACGTTGTAGGCGATTTCGTCCACACTGGAACCAGTACTGAAACAATCAATAATGTCAGTCTCTAAAACAGACTCGCTTTTCAAAAGTGCCGAGTGGTTAACATTGCTTACTGCAAATCGAAAGGCCAGAGTTCGAGTCCTGGTTCATTCAATATCCAAAAGTTATTGAAAATTATTGTAATAAAAATATAAAATTGCGGTCGCCCTTCGACAGGAAATGTCAAGCCTTCCGGGTGTACTTCTGGAATGAAATAAAGGCCCCTCATAAAAAAACCATCAGCCGTTCGGAGGCAGCTTAGTATAAACTGTTGGTCCCTCTATTTGTTGGAAAAATATCAAGACGCAAAACCACGAATTGATGGAGGAGCTCGGCCGAAAATCGCTTCAGCGGTTAGAAGAAATTATATAAATATAAAGCCTACTCTCAACGAACACTTCCTTACCAGCCTCCACTAGATGAACGATGACATTATCTGCGCAGCCAACATTAGATGTTTTTCGGAAAGAAAGATTTTGGGGAAAACATAGTCCCATTCACGCATCACCTACGATGAAATCCGAAAATAATATACATATGAGATGCCATTTGTTTCTCCAATTAGTGCTAAGAGACGAAAAGACTAAATTACAGAAGTGCCCAGAAACTCTTGTAATAACGTAAATCACAGGCTTAGAGCTGTTTAAGAGTGCTTTTTCGATCTTTACGGCTTGTGTCGGTCCAAAAGGAACTTACGGCATCGTCCAACGGTTGGTAAATGATTTTAGCTTCAACTTCAAAGCAATAGGTTTACAAGGATGGCAAGTAATCGAGCTTCATTTACCCTGGACAATGGGTACAAAAATATTTCATCTATCCTTTAACAATATTTCGGAGCAACCATGACGTAGATCTCCACACTCTAAGCTTAAAGGCTCTAACGATGAGTCCGACTCAGTTCTAGGTATCATGGTACTTTAACATAAAACATTCTTTTTTCTATTATTTTAATTTTATTTATGCAAAGTGTAAAACTCATTGAAATATTAAAAAAATTTTATGTCGAGCTGCTCACTGTGCTCGATACCCGGGTATCTAGAGCTCTAGTACGTATAGCTATGCTGTACATCGTAGCCCGTAGTGGGTGTCCAGGTGTTGAAAGCGGATTTTCCGGAAGTTCTGACATGATTGCAGTGATTTAGAATGAAATGATTTCGAACTGCAAATTATCTGTCATTTCGAAGCACAACTAGACAATTCAATATGACGAATAGAGAGGCATATATTAGGTATAGTAAAAAGTTATCCATTATTTTTGCATTAAACTGAAAGCTTTATTTATCAAAGCTAGAATTATTCGACTTATGCCAAATATGTACCTTTTTCTTTATAATCTTCTGCCAATTTTAAGGTAACTTCATTATGTCTCTCATAAAAACCCGTCTCCTAATAGGCAAAAATTGGGAAAATCGATTTTCACAGACTTCTCTTCAGGTCAATTCTTCACCAGTCAAATCATTTGCCAAACGTAGGAATAGCAATTACTTGGCGCTAGGTCCGAATTATAGCGTGGATGCATAAAAATCTCCTAATTAAACTCTCGGAGCTTCTCTCGAGTCTCTTCTAGTTGACTAGTTCCTTAAGGCGGATGAATAAACAGTTTGATCGTAGAGGAGCAGCTCATAGTGAATAATTTCTTGCCAATCTCAAATAGACAACAAAACGTATAGACCGTCAATCCGTCAATTTTCACAGGCATACTGCCCTACCGTCTACACGACCATCTTCGTTTGACGTTGATGTAAGTGTTTCAGTCAGCATCCGCTTCAGAAATGGATCGATTTTGTTACGATTCACCAACAATTCGCAGATAGAAATTCGCTCCTTGAAGTTTTTTCCCGTTAACTATTGTGGCACCCATACGTCGAGCTTCCCTATGTATCCAGCCCTTTTCAATTGGTCCGAACTATGTTTTGTGCAATGTTTAGCTCGTGGGCAATCGAAACAGTGCTCGCATGATGGTCAGTCTCGACGAGTTAATAGAAAATAATATTACTCCACGCTCTTCCAGAGAATTACATCATCGTGCTTCAATTAGATCCTATAGTAAACAAATAGCTCGAGCTGACCTGTCAGCCATGAAAAATCCTGGAACGAGTATGTTTTGAATATGGGAATAGATTTAACTCAAACCTATCCATATATGTCAGTGAATTAAAAATCTTAAGCTTTCAACGCTTGGTAAACTATGAGAAATTTTCGATCGTCTTGATTATGTTTGATTCTCGTTCCTGCATTACATCATACTATAAGTATCTGACGAGTTTTTTTTATTATCATAAATCAGTACATGTTTGTTAAGCTCTGCTGCAATCCT
>JAWMAG010000004.1:30437500-30540000 GCA_037013455.1 Ceratitis rosa
GCTTAAGTGGACTTATAAGTGCCTGGTGAAATGACTTAAGAACACAAACATGCCCATAAACCTGAAAAGTACATACATACATTAGTTCTCTTTCTTTTTTTTTTTTTGGTAAACGGCCGAGGCATGTTATAGGAAACCACATGCTTAGTATCAATATATCAGCGATTTTTTGGAAAATCATCTGTGAGTGATGCCTTTGATGGTGGATTTTGTGCAGAGTAATACCTTGCGCTATTGGAGAAAATTCCTAAAGATTTGCTTATTTTTCTTTATTTTATTTTTAAAAAAATGCTGTAAAAATTAAAAAATTTAACAGGTGTGTGTCTTTGCTGAGTCAGGCACCTAAATGTAGGCAACGATTATAGTATGAGTTGACCAACTTCATGGAGTTCCATGGAGCTTATAATAATAACCGACCCCCCAAATAAATTCCTTCAAACAATCGATAGTTAAAAGAAAATCGGAAATTTCGTCTACTTTTCTAGATATTGGCGGGGTTGGGGCACATAGTTACTTATGAGGCTTTTTACTTCGATGAAACTTCAGGGAAGTTCATAATATATTTTTGAGTCCAATTGATATCCTTTATGCAGCTAGTGAAATAATATTTGGCCGACGACAGTTTATATATCGTATTATCTCAATCGTTGATCCTGAGAATTTCGTGGATGGCCTGGAGAGCTTGGCATTTTTACAAAAGATTAAGGCATAATCTTAGGGTTTCATTTTCTAAAAAGTATTACAGAATGGCTCTGAAAAGAACTTGCATTCAAGATTTCTTATGTGACCACTAAAATTCGCCAAAATTGCGATGTGATAAGTGGGATAAAATTCTGTCTGCCACTAATGTGTAGAAAATCATGGTATCTCTTGGTGGTTAAACAAATGTCCTCAAAGAGTTAGTTGTTAGGGTGATCATTCCTCAACAGAGAATATAAGTATAAGCGACACTAGGATAGGTCCACTTGGGATACCATTAAGCCTATTTTGACATTATGGGTCCATTTTTCGTTCGCTTGAACTCTCTAGGAAATTTTTAACAGGTCGCTTACTTAGCTTCAGTCTCACGATAAAGGCAGCCTATAAAATATACTCCAATATTCTTGAGTCTCACGATAAAGGTAGCCTATAAAATATACTTCAATATTCTTGAGTATACCTCTGCTCAGAGGGTGTAGTTGTATGCATGCCATGGGCGAGTGGTTAGCATTGCGTACTGCCATTCGAAAGACCATGGTTCCAGTCCTAGTTGGACCAATATCCAAAAGTTTTAGAAAATTACTTTTTTTCTTATTGCGGTCGCCCGTCGGCACGGAATGTCAAGCCATCCGAGTGTATTTCTGATATGAAATAGCAGATAAAACTATCGGATGTTTGGAGGCTGCTTAGAATAAAATCTAGTTCTTTCATTTGTTGAAAAAACATGAAGGCATACACGACAAATTAGAGAAGCAACTCGACTCGTTTCAGTGGCCACAGGTTATTATATATCTTACAAGATTGCCAGTCTTTCTTCTTCATGTGATATACTTTTTCCGGTGCGATTTCGTCCAAGTTTTCTTCGGTTTGCAAAGGGCACGTTTTCCTCTTATCTTTCTCTTTATATCTCTTTGACCTGGGACCCTAACAGTGGCAGTTCTTGTCAGCCATTTCTTCTAGGGATTCACCAGGGTGAATCAGTGGTTTGGTAGTACTTTACAAAAGCTTCAGTGGCGCTACCGGTGGGTCAAAGCTAAGTATATAGACGCATACAATGAGTTCATTCGTCATATCAGTCACCCTTTTCATTGTTCTGTCAGCGTATTCATCTAGAAACCCATCTCCTACAGTCCATTCCCATTGAAACTATTTGTTTTCTAAATTTTTTTCATCTTGAGCTCGACAATAAATTTTGATTTAAAGACTCCAGGTGGGAATATCCTTGACAACAACCACCATTGCGCTCTCTTGAAGTTCCAGTAAGAAGATTATTGAAGATTGGGGACTCCCTTTCTGTCTAAAGTACCGGGAATCTGCCAATCCATCTTTCAAAAAACATTGAACTAAAAGTCAAATTAGAGTAAAGAAAACTCAACCGAAAAGGCGACAACTCCATAAACAAATAGAAAACACTTATGTATGTAAGTGGAAAAAAACTAAATCGCCAATAAATTTTACACACAATAAAATCATAAATAGTAAAAGCATGTAAAAAGCAACAACACTGTTGTCTGAAGACCCGTACACAAATATGGCTGGAGGCTGCCTTAAGTGGCAGCGAGTGTCATGACACAACAAAACGCTTCCACATAAAATGTATGTATGTATGCCCAACCAACAGCAGACGCCTACAACTAGAGCACAGAGTGCGAGGGAGGCAATTGCGTCTTTGAAAAGCAACAACAACTGCACTCAACTCAAGCACACCGAGCTCGGCGTAGCTAAAGTAGCTTGCTGATGGCAAGAAAAAAAAAAGGACAGAGTTGCTTCGAGACTAGCAACTTAATGAATTCACTTAATGGCACATTTGTCTTGAGACCTCGATGCTGCAACACTCACCAAGAAAAGTGATCTTGAAGGGCATAGAAACAAAAAACACTCGGCACATGCAGTAAGAAGATCGGCATGCAGACAACGAACGACTACATTCAGCATATTCAATGAGGCAAGCGGCCAATGAGCCGCGAAATAAGAAATCAAGCAGATGCACGAGTGACAACGATGCCACAGATGGAGTGTCTCTCGCCTCCCCCACAACACTTTGGTTGTGGTAAACATTGCAAGTAATGAATTGGTGGCTCCCCTCAATAAGCGCTGCAGCGAGTATGTTGTTGTTGTAGGTGATCAATTTAGTGTTGGCGTCGGCATCAACGTTCACAGTGGCGCTCCTTATTTCAACGCATCGTTGTTTGTACGTCTGTCAATGATTTTATAGAGGAAGTGGTATGTAAGTGAGAACAAGATCAACAAGTCTGGTGTAGACACAAATTCGCCTTCGATACAAATTTGTATTCATACTTTCGGGTTGGGAGATTGATGGCATGCAAATGAGTTGGCTGCTGTTGCGCTAAGGCAGTTGCGACTGGAAGGTGAAATCTTTACAAACAAAATTTAATGAGATCTGTTTGGCTGACTATGAAGATGACTCAGGCGATCGTGATGATGATGGTACTCAAGCAAGTATTATTTTTCGAAGGTAGCCGTAGCTCCGTTGGCTGGAAAGAGCTGTCGTTATTTAGACAGAGAAACCAATTTAAGCTAAGACCAAGGTATCAGAAAATAAATTTGTAGATTTATCGCGTCATTTTTATTTGTGTGGTTCCAAAGTCCTTACTTCTTATTGCCTTTGAAAGATATAGTCAGATAATGAAACCTGTGAAAAAGTCTAAGTTGACTTAACGACCGAGTTAGTAATTGTGTTGCCCAAAACTCTAAGCTCCGTTCGGATACCAGAGTTAACCATATAAGTTAATTTCTTCTACGACATTGCAGAGGCCATTTCGACTTTTCAAGGGTTTCCGTTCATGTGAAGCTTTTTGCTTTATCGAAAACTTGTAGTCAAAATATAACACGGCTCAAGAGTGGCAGAGTTGTTAAAGTTCATGCTACCATGGGGGGATCTAGGGTTCGAATTCTGTCCATATCAACATTCAAATCCAAAAATCAAGTTCAGCCCTCTCCAGGAAATGCCAACCGGTCTTAGTGTGCTTTCGGCATGATAGAGCTCCACATTCATCAGGCGGCTTAGAAAAAACTATGACGAAGGACCTCCTATTAAGTTCTTGAATGATCATAAGCTTACAACTTGGTCGATTTGTTTTCCCACAATGTGTTATCTGTTGAGATTGCAGTTCCAGAGTTATAATTAATGCTAGATTTAGCCTTTTTTCTATGCGATTGAACCAATCGCCGAAGTACTTTTGCTACTCTGATTGAGGTATCTCCAAAGCATGTGTTCTGAACCATCAACCGTTTCTTCAGTTTAAAAAAATTTTGGTCTCCTAGTTAATTTTTTACGTCAGGACTATGCAGTGGATGATTTGTGTGCTCAAAATGACGTCGCTTCAGTCAATGTGTGAAAGCTCGCATTGTTGTAGTGAGGAGTCTTTATAGAGCCTTGCAGTCTACTGCTGTTAGTTTTCGGGCTCACCAATGTCTATAGTATGTCTCTATCTCACGATAGGTCACTTGACGATCTTGAAATTGGTAAAAAGTTCGTTCGGTTTTTTATTGATTTTTCAAAATATGATAACTTTGTGTACATTTGTCCGACTTATGTCAAATATGCGCCGTTTTGTTCGCAAACTTGTTGTCAACCTCATTATAACCTTCTCGTAGAAGGCTGCGTCCCTATTGGCAAAAAACTCGGAGAGCCAATTTTCACAGGCCTCTCTTGAGGCCAACTTCTCACCATTAAGCGCGTTCGCCATGGTAGGAAAAGATGGTAATCACTTAGTGCCGGGTCCGGACTATAAGTTGGGTACATTAGGACCTCCCATCCGAGCTTCTGGAGCTTCTGGCGCGTCACCAAAGACGTATGTGGCCTGGCGTTGCCCTGATGGAACACAATTTGACCTCTGTTGATCAAAGATGGCGTCTTCTGGATGACTGCTGCCTTCGAGCTGTTCAGTTGTTGGCAGTAGAGGGCCGAATTGAGCGCCATAGGGGAGCTGCTCGTAGTAGATGATTCCTTGCCAATCCCACCAAACACACGGCAAAACATTCCTGACCGTCAATCCTGGCTTGGCCACCGTTTCCGCCGGCTCACCACGATCGATTTCGCTGGACGTTGTCGTAAGTGATCCACTTGTCATCGCCAGTCACCAAACGCTTCAGAAGTAGATAGATTTTGTTGCGATCCAGCAACGATTCCCAGATGGAAATTCGGTCCATCATGTTTTTTTGCGTTAGTTCGTGTGACACCCAAACATTGAGCTTCTTTTTGAATCCAAGGTTACGCAAATGGTTCCAAACGGCTTTCTGGCTTATCTTTAGTTCCTCAGCAATTAAATAAGTGCTCACGTGACGGTCTGTTTCCACTATTTCCATGATTTTATCGCAATTTTCGACGACAGGCCTCCCGACGCGTGGTGCATCTTTGACATCGAAATTTCCGGAACGGAACCTAGCAAATCACTTTTGTGCTACACGTTCGTTTACAGTATCGGGCCCATAAACTAAATTAATTTTTTCAGCCGTCAGCCGCTTTGGCTGCTTCTTCGCCTTGATCGAAGAAAAATTGTAAACTATAGCGATTTTTCTCTTTGCTGGTGTCCGTCTTTGACGAGCACTCACAACGTACTGGGTCAATCAATCGAAAAACTGTCAAAGACAAACTTTTAGCGCGAATAAACACGTTTTCAGCGCCGTATAGTGTGACATGATGCGACACGTAACACTGCACAATAACGCCATCTCTTCGATAAAATGATATTTGTTGTCGATAATAATTTTGCCTTGATGTAGTGGGCCTCAAAGTTCTGTTTGCACCCCGAGACAACAGTCTTATCCTTGAAAAGTTTTGTTTTTTTGAAACTAGAGCTATTATTTAGGACACAAAACTGCAATAACTTCGACCTGGTCTAATTAAGTGTGTGGAACTATCCACGCTTTTTTCAAGTTGATGAGATTGGGAGTATAAATTGATGAGCTTTTTCGACGTAAAAACTTTTGGAGGCAGTAAAATAATATATTTGACTGTATATATGATAGTTTTTCCAAAATCCAACCACACATAAAGAGCCTATATATTTCTGTATCATTAATGTACATATATATACTATGTATGTAAAAAAGTTTAACATCAAATCCGCGTTTTCCACTGCCGCAAGAATTTCATAATTTATGTGTCGGCTATTAAATATGCATCGTTTATTATTCGAAATAATTACAAGCACGCAAACTTCAAGTGATGCATCATTTAAATGTGAGAGCAAGACCCCGAAGCGCGTGTACGAGGAAATAAAAAATAAAAAAATAAAAAAAAATTAAAAAAAAAAATTATGCATAATTCCATCAACGCCTACCGACAATAACATCAGTGATGACGAATAACACGACGCGACCACACTGTCGATTGTAAGCGACAAATGCAAAGCGCTCTTGAAGCATACATTTTCTAGTGGAAAAAAAAGAAACAGAATAAATATCAGCTGTGTTTTACATCACTCGCTCGCCACGAAGTTCTCTCCGCTTGCCCAAGCGTTTCTCTCCTTCCTGGTCTCTTCTTTCCATCTTTGCATTTTATGTCTTTCCACAATCTTGGCACTGTCTCAGCGTTTGACGGCTGTGTCAGGCGAGCATATCAACATCATTTATCAATATTAAGACAAAATTTTAGCAAAATTTCCATTTAAATATTGTACATCTTTGCATTTATTTCTTTCAGATAATTTTTTCTTCCACTCACTCGCGTACTCGTTGGCTCACTCATTAGCAGTCTCAGAACAAAATGCGGAATAAATGAATATGCTTTGGATATACTCGTATATATGAAGGTATGTTTGTCCTGTCTTTGGTCCACTTTTTTCTACTTAATCAGCGCCAATTGATGTCTTCGACTGAAGTGGTACATATTCCTGTTGCTGAAACGACAACTTTTTGGCATATTCGCTGATTTATGACAGACGGAAATGACAGGCGATATTGAGTGAGTGTTTAAGATTGAACTCACATGAAGTTGCAGAAAATTAGCACCAAAAATAAAATAAATTTGCATATTCATTCATATATTCATACGAGTATATGTGCAAGTGCTAATCTTGTTTTAAAAATTTCTGTTGATTTTTGTGAAATTTTTATTTTTTATTTAGGGTGTAAATTGGCAGAAATTAACTCATTAGATAGGAAAGAGAGATAAATAAATAAAGTACTCACAAGCTATTCCAAAGCTCCATTGAAAATGAAGAGGTCTGGTATTTGTTGAGTCAAAAATAATAAGAAAATTCGGAGTTTATCTCCAAAAAAAAAACTCTCTGGCACAAATTATAGTGAGTTATACGGTCTGTTTTGAGGTTAGTTAGGCAAAAGCGCAGGATCTAAAAATCATTTCAATGGTAGAGCGGTTTTCCCCAACAAATTGATGGTACTACAGTTTATACTAAGCGGCCTCCGAATGGCCGATAGATTTTTATGATGAGCTTTTGATTTTCATGTCAGAAATCCCTCGAGGGGTGGAGATTCCCTGCCGACGGACGATAGCAATTAGAAAATTTATGTAATGTTTTTATTTAAATTATATTTCTATATCTTTTGGCTGTTGGTCGTACCACGATTTGAGCCCGCGCCTTCTGAATGGCAGTAGCATTGCTAACCATTCGGCCACCGTAGTCGCTATACATATTTTAATATTCTTCAAGTAATACGCTCATTAGCTGCCAGAGAGTTGCCAATCTTGTTTTTGTAATACAAAGCAAGTCCCGTGTTGGTTCGAAATTAGACCACGTGCTCAATGAAAGTTTTATTTCGCAACACTCTGATATTCATTGACTTGCCAGTCATTGTAGGAGTCCATTTCAAAATTAAACCCATCGATTAGTCCACAAAAGTGAACTAAAACTCTTTTGCGAGAGGACAAGGATTCACGGTTTTATGCAAGTTAGACAAGTTAGGCAAGAGAAGAATTGAAGTGGTTAATTAGGAGACCATGGTATCATCGATCTCAACAATAAACAGGTGCAGTTCTGCTTTTCCCGAACTGGACCAGGAGTTGTAAGGAGTGGGTCGGGTAGTGCATCGGGACAAGATAAAATATCTGTCTAAGCGCACTCACGTCTTGGGTCCCACGTCACTGTGAAGACTTTGAAGTCTTTGGTAATTTGAGCGAAGAAAGCAAATTAATAGGAAACCACTCTCTCGACCAATAAATACATTCTTTCTGTATGGTACAAGAGCGTGGCATAGACTCCGCTGGCACTAGGTACTTTTAAAATAAGGGTTTTGCGAACGATTTACAAATTTTGGCGTACATGCCATCGGTGAAAAGCTTGGACGATGGATTGATGAGTTGCATGTGATATATGACGACTTGATATAGCTGGGCGAATTAAGAGGCAGTGCCTTCGCTTGCTGAGTAATATCGTGCGAATGAATAAATTAGCACGCTCTAGATTTGAACTAAACGCCATTGGAATGATCATGTGGAAGAGGACCTATTATACCCACATTTGTCGCTGAGCTCTGGTGATTTTTTACGGAGCTCCGACTCTAATTTGTAGTGTGATTCTAGCTGTTGTTCCAAGCAAATGAAGAGACCCACAGTTTATCCTTAGCAATCTGCGAACGGTTAGTTAACGATTTTTATGAAGAGCTTTTTTTCACAACTCGTTGGGGTCAACATCTCCAGCCGGAACGATTGGCTTTAGAAAACTCAATTTTCAATCATTTAAATGTGGGTTCGACTGTATGATAGTACTACGTAAATTAAGAAGCAGTAGAAAATCGCAAATATACGAAATTAGTTAATTTTTTCATATATTTCATTCAGTTTAAATTTTCAAGAGGATATTGTTTTCTTAAAGACGTTCACTACTGTTGGTCAACGAACAGCGTAGAAGATTGGACTCCGATATAAAACTTGTTGGAAGTTTTCAGCCTTCAAAAGCGTTGTGGAGTAACGAACGGTATTTTTCATTATTATTTAGAATGCTTTTTTATTTTCTTTTCTAATCAAGCTCTACCTGTTTGATCTTGAAGATTTTGCTGTTGTGAAGGCTTATCGCAACCAAAGTGTCGTGCTTTTCACTTATAAGTTTTGCTGAGCGAAAATTATTGATGAGTTTATGGCATCTTCACTAGTTACTAAATCGTATTATTTTTAATGCTAATCAAAGGATAACGGGCTTGGAACCTGACAACACCAAAATGCAAAATTGGAATCGCTGTATTCTATGAAAACTAGTTGCGCAGGCAGAGCTCCATAATTGTTGTCCATGCATCGTTATTGGCTTTATGACAGAATTAAATATATAGAAGAATTTTATGATCCGAGCATAAACCCGAGTTTTTACTAAGTAGCCAATTTTGGCTTTAAGTTTGAGGTACTGTATTTTATCTGATATATGGCTCTTCCAGGTGAGTCGCCTATCTAGGTATTTAACTTCGCTTCCTTAGGGGATCATTAAGTTGTTTAGTTTCAGTATTGGGCATGTTTCTGTTACATGCTTACACTTTTGCTTGTTCACTTTTATTCGCCAGTTTGACAGCCAACTTCCAACGAGTCTTAAGTGATTTTCTAGTGTGATTGACGCTTTTATTGGGCAATTGCTCCGACATGAAATAGCGGTATCGTCTGCGAATGTTGAGGTTAGTCGTCCTCACGTCGGATATAGGATTAGTGCTGTAGTGAGACAAAAATGGAATCGTAAAATTATTCTGTATTAGGTTGGAATACTTCGCTAAGGTGATTTGCATTTAAGAGATAAATCTTTTAAGGTGCGTCTCTTCTTCACATTTTAAAGTTTTACTCAGTTTTTTCTGAGCAGCTTTTAGTTTTACTTTGGTTGGTAGGGAACGATTACTCTGCCATTCTCGGCGCAGTCTGCGCTTTTCAATTACCAGGGGCTCAATTAGGCTGTTGAGGGTTCGTTGCGTACTTCGGATACTCTCTGTTGCTTGTGATGATGCTACAGTGGCCGCTGTTGAGAGCAAAAAGTTGAATATATTAATATTGTTCTCTATACCCACATTTCACATATTACTTCAGCTTCCAATTGCATATAGGTATTAAGATATTTCTTGAACTTAAGCCAATTTTTTCTGGGCGTTGTCAGGCGTAATGGTTTCTCAGCTATAGTTGGCTGTTCGAATAACTTGATCATCACTGGCAAATGATAGGAGGACAAGTGATATGAAATTAAAACGATTATCATATCAACCTATCAGCCGTTTACGGGTGGCTTATAAAACCTCCTCAAATCGTTTGGAAAAAAAAACTTATCACAAATTCGAGGGGCTGATCGTCCGAAGATGACTTTAGCGATTTTAAAAACATCTCTGGAATCTAAATTTCAATGTACTCGAAACACTCTAATATGTTTACAACGTTTTCAGCCCTCGGCAAATTAAGTCCGATCGATATTCGCTTTAACCACATTTAAAACCTTGGAGATGGAGAACTGCCGAGGTACTAGAAAACATTTATACACGGTGTGTCCCAAAAATAACCGAACTTTATATATAAATCATACAACATACAGCGCCATGTATTGAAAATTTGCAACATTAAAAAGATACCTACATTCATCTTCTCTCAAACACACCTAACTTCATGTAAGTCGGATGACAGATGTAAAAGTGACAGCCATTTCAATAAAACCAAAAGTGTGCTAATGGTTCAAAAATAAAATGGAACAAAGAGCAAATATAAAATTTTGTGTCAAACTTGAAAAAAAATTTGCTGAGACATACGAATTAATGAAAAAGGTTTATTGTAATGATTGTATGAGTCGTACGCAAGTTTATACGTGGTTTACACGATTTAAAAATGGTCGTGAGGATTTAAATGACGACCCTAGAGCAGGACGTCCAGAAACTAGTAATCGTGCTGAACTGGTGGAAAAAGTACGTGAAATCATTGGTATCGATGCAAATTTTACTACGAGAATGTTGGCTGAAGAATTGAATACGAGTAAAAACACTATTTGGAGAATTTTAATTGAAGATTTGGGGAAAAGAAAGGTCTGTGCGCGATTTGTTCCACATGAATTAAATGACGACCAAAAAATCGCTCGCGTGGAGCATTGCAAAGACATTATTGAAACTACTGAAAACGATCCAGACTTCCTTGTTTCGATCGTAACTGGTGATGAGACATGGTGCTTTAAATATGACCTTGAAACTAAGCGTCAATCTGCTGAATGGAAGTCCAAAGGCGAGCCAAAACCAAAAAAATTGCGTTTTCAGAAATCTCGAATCAAGACAATGTTGATTACTTTTTATGATTCAAAGGGTATTGTCCTCAAGGAATTTGTTCCAGAAGGTCAAACTGTTAATGGAAAATACTATTTAGGCGTTTTACATCGTTTGTGGAAAAGAATCGGTCGAGTTAGACCAGAATATCCAGCAGGAAAACAGCTGTTTTTATTGCACGATAATGCACCACCTCACCAGACCAAAAAAGTGAACGAATTTTTAATGAAAAAAGGGATTTCTCTCATCGACCATCCTCAGTATTCGCCTGATCTATCACCATGTGATTATTTTTTATTTCCAAAACTGAAAACCAAGATGAAGGGAGCATTTTATGATGATATCCCAGCCATTAAAGCAGCCGTAACCGAGGTACTGAAGAACATTTCTATAAATGGCATAAAAAAATCTATGCATGCGCTGGTTGATCGTTCGAAACGTTGTGTTGAGTCAAATGGAACCTATGTTGAATAAATAATAACTTTCAAAGATACTATAATGTGTATTTTATTTTATATCCAAAAAGTTCGGTAGTTAATTTTAGCCTTGTTTCGAACCTGTTCTTAATCTCTTGATGGGTCGTCTATATCGTTGAAGTTATATCACATATTGGTGGTTTTTCCTTTCCCAAAATTTTAATTGGAAACCTTCAACATCTATAACAATATTGACTTTTTGAAAAAAAAAAATTAAAAAGAATAATAATAATAATCTATGCCTTGGATCAGAGCTCTGCTTTTATTTTTTATTTTTTAACAAGTATTTTACGCCAATATTTTTCTTTTTTCGTTATTTTTTTAATACTTTTCAATACTAACAATTATAGCTTATCAATGAGCTCACAATAAATCAAACTTAAAAAAGATTTTCTTATTGGCTGAAAAGGGTCCACTTCAGAATTTCAAAGGGCCAGAAAACGGTATTAAGAAAGACAGTTAAATAAAAATACAACACTTGAAAGAACATCGAATAAAAGTAAACTAAAAGATTAGTAAAAGAAAGACAAGACAAAAATAAGAAAGAAAAAAGCCAAAAACCCACCAAAACTCCAACGAAAGGCTCGACAGAGCAAATAACCTCAGCGATGACTAGTTTATGCAACACAACAAATTAAGCAGCAAAAAATTACAAAAATAAACCACAAAACAACAACCAACCAACCAACTACACCATAATTAATGCACAACAATAAATAAGCGGTTGGAAAAAAAACAAAAACAACAAAAATTACCAAAAAATTGTGCGGAATTTAAGACGCTGTTGGAGGAGCGTCCACTAATTGACACCTTTCAGATGTCATTAATGAGGCGATAATATGAGAGACGATGCCGAAAAAAAGTATGCATAAATAAATCGGCAAAAAACAGATAACGAAAGAAATGTGAGGGAGAAAATGGAAAAGAAAAAAAAAATACAACAAGAAAAATTGCCGAAAATAAAAAAGCAAAGATCAATTAATGCAAATTCATGCGCCAGCGGCCGATGATATGGCAACAATTTGCAAATGCGAAGACGGTGAAAATAACAGAAAAGAAGAAAAAAGAAACAAGCAAACACACCGGCTGATTGAATGTAAGGCTAATGAGCTGTGCGCACATTGCTTTTTATTTTTTTGTGGGGGGGGGGGGCAACTGTGGAGTGTGCTAAGTGGCTGGCCAAACCCAGGATATTTGGTTTAAGCGCGCACTTAATATATGCTTATTTATACAATTGGCTATACAACAACAATAATAACTCAAACAGGATTAACGTATAGGACAGATGAATCAGGTACGGCCCCACAGCAGCACTCCAAAAAATGACCACTGACCACCCGGATGAGTTGAGCTGAGCTGGGCTGTGTCCAAAAAAACAGTACAGATTACGCATTCATTGAACTATAGCAACTGGGCGTGTTCTCACACGCTCATTTGTGTAATTAATCATTAGTCAAGGCAGCTCGATGATAAGCGCGTTGAAATTGAGACAAAGCAAAAGAAAAAATGTCAAGATTATACGAAATTCTAGTAATCGATTTTTTTTCTTCTTTTTTTTTTTGAGTTAAAGTAACGATGTGGAACTTCCCACTCATTTCCCACGCACAAGAATTCCACACGTAATTTATATATTTTACTCGCAATCACGCTCTAATCAAATCATCACCATTATCAAATTCATGCCATAGAAGATGTGGAAGAAGAAGCATCAGTTGAAAAAGAAGACGAAGTAGAAGCGAACGCTGTTGTAGTTTGAAAATTCACAAAAATCCCACACAAACGTTTGAAATGCCATCTATCACCAACTAAGTATTTCCTTACACTCGCAGGCTCTTATGCAACCATTTGGCTTGCACGTTGAAGATCCATTTAGGACTCTACACACGCACATTGGCAATTAAGTATCCTTGCATGCATTTGTCTTCTTCCTATATCTCTCTCTCCCTATACCGCTCTTATTTTCCGCGTATCATCTTCGCAGTATAAATGCACTGCAACCTGCTGCACTTCACACGCCGTTGATACTGGGATAGGATGTAGCTTGGAGCTCGCAGTGTGGCGTTTATCTGAAATAGAGCAGTTACGGACATCTAAATAAAACATTTGGTGTATTGGTTGGGTGTGTATGGGTGTGTGTTTGTCATTATCGATGGCGCCAGCTCAAGTTCAAGTAGTCTCACACACACATCAGTGAGGATCCTTTTTCGTGGCAAGTGTTGGGCACGGTGGTGCAGGGTGTAAATTTGTTGAATTTCCAAAGGTTATTTTCATGATTAAAAGGATCTCAATAAATTGCTCTCGGCGATATTGATCAGAGGCTCGTTCTCCTATTCATGACGAGAGTGTTGAGGATTACTCCAACGTCAAAGGTCATAGCTCTATAAGCAATGGAAGGGTGGGTAAAATATACTACAAAGGAAGTTTAAGTGATCTGCATGACGAAGGAACGCACGGAGCGGACAGATCGTAAATGGCTTATAGAGAGGCCCCCGAAGTCTATATGGCTGGGTTAAACCTCTAGCAGTCCTTCAAGTTCCCGGAATAACACTGTGTGCATGAAAGTGGTTGAGATTGCTGCTCTACAGGACGTACTTCGTATTAAGTCAAAAACTTTCCTTGGAAGCACGGAGGGAGTGGCAAAGACTGTTGCAGGAAAGCATGTGCAAACCTATCAGGCATTGTGGGAAACGAAATAGTTTATGATATGGTCTGGAGCTCCATCCGTCTTGCTAAAGACCTCGTAATCTAGGTAGGTATAATTACAGTCCACAAGCGACTGACGTCATACTCAATCAGAATGGGAAATACTAACAGTGACACAAACAAAAAGTGCAGGGAGGTAGATATTAGTGACATGTTGGAACAACACTTGAGTTTCTGTGCGCCTTTATCTCGAACTCGTCTTGATATTTAAGAGCTTTGCTGTTTCTGAGAGGCCTAAAAAAAAGATATCAAGATATATGGAACACCCTACAGACCCGAAAAAATAAGAAAAAAATCCTGAGTTCACATTGGTATTAATTCTTAGTCATCTATGTTTGGGAACTAGGAACTATAGTTTTATACATCCATCTTGGAATTGCTTTTTCGAATATAAATCTCTAATATCTTCTTATTTCCTGGCGTAGACACCTCTCACGCTGTTATAGTCAGTGATTTCTTCTTGTCGGTTGAATGGATACCTTTCTCATCCTTGTAGGGTCTGACATTGTTGTTTGTGTTAATGCTGGTTCCAAGATAGGTATACTAAAATATTTACGACTTTAAAAGCTTAAACATCTGGACCACTACGATTTTGAGAGACGAAATTCAGCTCCTTTACGCCTTATGAAATGATTTTGAATCGGACTTAATAGGGGTAATACGGAGTATTAAGATAGCTTCAACAATCAATCAAGCTCTCTCGGCATTCATATGTCAGAGAATAGCTAAAATTCATTTTAAATTTTTCCATATTTCTCCATAAACGTTCCACTGTGCCCAAGTCAAAGATAAGGACATCTTAAGGATATGTAACAGTATCATATTATACTTAAAGCCATGTTTGTTGCTTTGTTTCTCATTCACATATCCTTAACACATGCAACATGATGCAATTGTGCAGTACTGAGAGAAATACAGCTGTATAGCTATGAAAACTCGCTTCCACTCAATGTGTGGCGTCACGTCAGCCCGTAATGGCTCGTTTATCAGCAGCAGCGTCAAAAAAAAGGAAAGAACAGAAACAATTCAAGGCAATGCATCCTCCTTGCAACTGATAGTAATCATCGGTATGCTGCAACGCGTTACATTTAAGCGCCAGTGTTTGTTGAAAGCGAGTTGCAAGTGCAACTGTCTCAACTTGTTTCAACGTTTCGACAAGTGCAAGAGTGGAAATTGGCAGTCGGAGAAGAGTTTTCGACTTTTTCACTGTAAACTTCAATTGTTTTAGTCTTTAGATTTTTTATTTAATTTTTTAATGTTTTTGTTTTTTCGTTTCAAGGTTTCTGTTTTGTTCTCATTTCGGATCGCCATTATTATTGTTTCAATTTTAGTGACACTTTACTGCGCTCCTATATATTTATACACAGCGGATTTTATTTAGGTATTTATTATCCTTATTTACTTTGTGTTTTCCAGCTGTGTATGTCCTTTGAGGCAGTGCTGCAACACAGTAATACGCTTATTCTAGTAGTGCAGTGTGTTTGTGTAAGTGTTCTATTCTTTTGTATGAAAGTCAGCTAGTCAGCGATAAGCAATCAATTGGCGCCAAGCGTCTTGTGTAATGTTTTAGTAGCTGTTTAAATTATATTGCTCTTTTTTAGTATTTACTATTTTCATTTGTCCTTTTTCTCATACTTTATTGCTCTGTTGTGTCGTTTGTCAGGCGTAATCGAAGTAATTGATCTTAGTTGAAGTCTTTGGTTACTGTTATATTTGGATTGCTTATTTCATTGGAAGATTTATTGCACAGATCGGCTTCGTTAGTTTACAGAAATAATTTTTTATACATAGAATTTGCTCAGAAACTCTTGGCAGAAATGTCTTTTGGTTACACCCTTTTGGTGGGAAACAAAGTAGAAGTTTTCTGATATTTTTTCATAGAACAATTCGAGACAAAATGTTCCCAAATGCAAGGATTGTTGAATAAACTCCACCAAACATAAGATGGAATCCTCATCTTAGTTAAGACTAACAGGTTAATTGAGTCTGATAATAGATTACAACTACTACAACTTCGTTTCGAAACGAAATATATCTTTAAAGAAATTTTCGGGAACAACTTGCTTAGAAATCTGCAGTTTAGGCCCCTTTCCAGTAAATTTGTATTACTTCATTCCAACAAGAGCCATTTGGACCGAGTGTGAAAATGTTGAGACGAATCTTTATTTCAACGAAATCTGTTTCAAAGTAAGTAAAGCAACAACCTCGCATCATTTATGGTTGCAGAGCTATATTCACTTTCCATATGCACGTCCAAGTTATAAGAGTTCTGGCCGAGCTTCTCCTGAGGTTTGTGGTGTGCGACGGTATGTAAGGCCCCTCTGTAGGGGTGATAGATTTTAATGAGGAACTTTTTATTTAAAGTCAGAAAAGCACACGGAGCTTTTGACTTTATTTGCCAAGCTTTGCATTTACCTCCATTTTTTTTAAATTTTTAATTTTGTTCTGACCAAAGTTCGAACCAGTAACCCTCCTCCGGCAAAAAGACAAGATAGTGTCCTCCAATTTTGTAAAAGACCTCGACTAAAGACGATGGCCGGTTCTTTGATTGAGAATGGTATGCTGGTGTTCCTGAATTTAGACTAAAATAACTGACATGCAAGAAAAAAGGGGAAATGGACAAGACAGGAGAAGGAAGATTATAGTGACATCGACTACAGCGACTCTATAATGGAGCGAGAATTAAGGAATGGGATATGTGGTACAGAGTATTCCAAAAAGATTTGTCATTTTGATATTCAAAGAAAATGTTGTTTTTTGAGATAAATGAGAGGTTGTTTATTACAATGTAGTGTGAAAAATAAGCCAATAATAATGGAAAACAACATCAGCCAAATGGCCGCCAGGGCTACACTTACATTACCGTATCCTTTGTATGAAATTTTCCATTACCGAATAGCAAAGTGACTGCTATACTCCCTCAAAAGCTCCACGAATTCCTTTTTTGAGTTTTTGAGTCGACACTGCCCCCATGGCGTAGACCTTATATTTCACGTGGCCCTAAAGGAAGAAGTCGTAAGGTGTTAAATCACAAGATCTCCGTGATAAATTTCGATCACCTCTTCGAGAGATGAGGCGGTCCAAAAACTTTTCCCTTAAAAGATTGATCATTTCGTTGCTTGCGTCGTACGTAGCGCCCTCTTCTTGAAAGTAAACGTTGTCCAGATCAATACCATCTGATTCCGGCCATAAAAAAATCATTAATCATCTCTCGTTAGCACAATCTATTCAACGTAACTTTTGCTTCAGCCTCATACCCGAAAAAGTGAGGTCCAATGACTTCGTCGGACCATAAACCGAAACAGTTACACTTTGAGGATGGAGAGGCTTTTCAATAATAAATCTTTGGTTTTCCGAGCCTCATATGCAGCAGGTTTAACGTCTAGGTCGAGTCAAGATGATTTTTCGATGAAATTTCATGCTCTTTAAGTACCCAATCAGCAAAGACACGACGTTGTTGACTTAATTTTTTGTGCTAACTGCACTTTATGAGCCTTAAGACTCAAGTCTTTGTGCGAAATATTATATAATGCCCAATTCGTTGGGGTAACTTGTCCCAAAAGTTATACTTTTTCTACCGATTTCTTTATTGCGGTCCAAAGAACCAACTTGTCTGACGACGACCGAAGAGTGTGTTAGTTTTATAAACCGTGTCTGACAGGTTTTCACCATTTTATTAAGTTCAATGCGTTGTTTAGGCGTGTATCGTTCTTTTTTTTTTGTTACTGGCGTTGGTTTTGCGGATTAGCAGGATATTCAAAATAACACATATTATTGGAACACGCTTTAGAAGAGCGACTTTTCGACCAATTATTATATATTTGTTGATTTTTAATATTACCCAAATTGACTTCTTGTACGAAATATTGCCAGAATGATAATCTTTAGCCGTGTAGAAGTTTGAGTCCCTACCTTATAAAGGCCCGCCTGTCGCCTATTGGATTTTAGACGACTCTTATGATGGGCAAGACTTACCGCGGGTAAACATTTGAACTTCTAGGACACAGGAAGAACTTTCATTCACTCCGGTGTATGAACTTTTAGCCTACTCTATCGGGGAAGATAAGGGAACGCTAGTTTTGATATTGGTTTCGTGGTTGGAAGAAGATTCTGCCACTCAGTACTATCTTGCTCAATCCGTCACATAAACGAAGGACGACGGGGCTCAGGATACATTCTACTAACACTTAGAAAGCACTTATAACTGCTGGATTCGCAAAACGATCAAAATTTACCCCTGCGGAGAACAAGGTAAAACAGTGGGATGGCTTAGAATCCAAGATGAGAGCTTCCAAAATGGGCGGAAACCGATTGATTTCTCTAAGTTGTGAATTATTCTTGCCTGTAGATTTGATTCAAACACAAAACCAGCTACTTAGCTTTCAATTGACAGAATGACTCTGGATTACAATATATTAGGTAAAGTAAAAAGTTCATTCGGTTTTTTTTATGCAAATGGTTCCAAACGGTTTTCTGGCTTTTTTTTGGTTCCTCAACAATTAAATAAGTGCTCACGTGACGGTCTGTTTCCACTATTTCCTTGATTTTATCGCAATTTTCGACGACAGGCCGCCCGACGCGTGGTGCATCTTTGACATCGAAATTACCGGATCGGAACCTAGCACACCACTTTTGTGCTACACGTTCGTTTACAATATCGGGCCCATGAACTAAATTAATTTTTTCAGCCGCTTTGGCTGCTTTTTCGCCTTGATCGAAGAAAAATTGTAAAATATAGCGAATTTTCTCTTTGCTGGTGTCCGTCTTTGATGAGCGCTCACAACGTACTGAGTCAATCAATCGAAAAACTGTTAAAGACAAACTTTTAGCGCGAATAAACATGTTTTCAGCGCGTGACGTGATGCGGCACGTAACACTAGTACTATGGACAATAACGCCATCTCTTTACCTAATATTAAGTAGAATATGTGGAATGAGAGAGATTCTCACCCTGGTAACTGAACTTTAATACTACTCCTCTAAAGAGAGATCTTAGAAAGCTTCTCTAGCGGACTGAAACTAACCGACCTCTAGGAGGCGCGAAATTTGTTTGCCTGTTGATTAGATATAAATTCTTAAAATACTCTAAGTTACCTAACGTAAGACCCGTAACGAAATGGAGCAACCAGTGCTAAACAGAAGACGTCAAAAGTTCAGGTAATGAGCCTTGCTTCACTTGCTTAAAACGGAAACGGCAAGTACAGGTTTGCTATTGCTCACTCGACTAAGACTGCTCAATCAGTGCCTATGTATGGTAAATTAATAAGAGTCGGTTGCTCCTACTTTCTTTGTAAAAGGACTATTCGCAGTCTCTCTGAGTGTAGGAGTAAATCCACCATTGGTTTTGGAAGAAGAAAAAAGGTGTTTTAAAGACATTCTTTATCTTGTGACTAACAAAAGTCCACTACTTTTCGTTGACATATTTGTGTATGAACATAAGCGCACGTGATGTCATTTCTTGTGTAACTTAAATTTCGGTTCCACGAAATTTATTGCATACAAATCGAAATTAAGGCAATAAGTCTCGCTCCTTTTCTTTCTCTCTCTCTCTCTTTCTGATGCACTCTAGCACCAAATCATCATTTTGTTTGCCAAATTGCAGAGGCGTAAATACATGAACCCGATTAAGAGTTCTTTGTTTTTTTTTTGTTAGTGAGAAGCGTCTATAAATTAATCACCAAGATACAAGCGCGTAAATTCCGGCATTTCAAGATAAAGTTCAACAGCAGCAGGCAGCAAATCCAAACAAAAAAAAAAAAAATATATTAACTCAACACTAAAATACACCAAAAAATGTCGAAAAGCATGGACATCAGACATCCATTTGCTCGTGGTCGTGGTGCAGTACATCGAAGTGCGAAAAAATAACAAAGCACAGTGACCGAAGAATTCCAATGAATTGCACGAAAATCACCAGCGCACCCAGTTGTTGTTGTAAGTGCAGGCACACGAGATGCAGCGTCGAGCTGACTGCCTGCCTGGCAAGTGCAGTAGCAGCGCCGCGCGCGAAATGAAACTTCGCACAACGCACGTCACACACTTCACTGGCATAAACACACACACGCGCACACATTCACAACCACATATAGCGGTAATTAATTTTAGCATTAAGTGCTAATTTCACGACATGGCGATTATTATTATTTTTTATGGCGCACAAGGAGTTGCCAGCCTCCACCGTGGAGTATCGAGTGCGAAGTGCAATGTTGCATCCATGTGTGAGTGTTCGACGTGTCATGTCGTTGGTGGGCACGTGCAAATGCGCTGTGAAAATGTGTACAAATATATTTTACACTTCTTTGTTGTTGCGTTTGTTTAGCAGCTCATTGCGTGCTGGAAGTTGGCGTTGCGTGATTTTATGTCTTTATACCCACAGATTGGCACGCAATTGCGAAAATGGCAAGTGCAGTTTCGTTTTTTTTTTTGTTTTTTTTTTAATAAAATAATTTAATTCACTGTATTTTATTTAGTCACAGTCAAGACAATCTTAATGAACTCCTTTGTTTTGGTTTTAAGTCTATAATCCATTGCTTACGTCTTTCGAGAAACTGGAGATATTGACTATATTTCAAAGTTAAAGGCGAAAGAGGTGTGTTTTCCGACTATAAATATTTTAGAAAACACTCTTACATTTTCTTTTTCTTTCTGATAATCCCATCCTTGGAAAAAAGTCAAATTATTTAAAATCTCCCTTAGCTATAATGAAAAACAATTGTTCTCTAAAACGCCTCTCTATTTGTTGGTTGATTGATTCAAAAGAGAGGTTTTCTGACCGCAGGCCATTGAGCAGACTCATTACAATTCCCCGATTATCGCAATCGTTCTCTTGTCAACGAGCTCTCTTGAATTTTTGAGTTCTTTAACCTTCCATAAGACCGAAGTACAGTAGGTGCTTTACAGTTTCAATTGGCTAAAGGCTGAGTGTTCACAAAGCTTTGCGCGAGCGGTTTGTTCTCCTCTGCACACGCTGTAGAATCTGCCGGTTCTATTTAACGTAGCTTGTGGAAATGATACCCTTGATACCCTTGGTGAAATAGTTACCACAGATCCGTTCTCTAATCCTTCAAGATTAACTCCATCGCTATCACGGTCACCCTTCGCCTGATAAAGATATGTCTTTTAAGAGGCTTAGGACCATCTTCGTCCGGTTGTTCGTTGTTTTACAGTTTCAGAAGGTCCCTCCACCATTGAGCGGATAGCTGAAACGTCATCTACAAATTTTATCTTCAATCAAAATACTCTCTTTTCGAATCAAGCTGTACGAATATCATCCTTAATAACAGACAACTCTGAAGATTACGTAAAAATAAGGTCCATAAAAATATCAGTATACCCACAAATATATTAAAATCTGCTGTTGAAATTATTTACTCAAGCCTAGCATCTACATAAACTGACATAGTTAAAGACAAGGTCCGCAGGCATATAACCTTCAGTCACGCACTGCACCTCCAGTAGCTACGCTCCCGATTGTTGATACAACAGGGATTCTCACGACCTTCATGAAAGGAATGAGTTCTCTGTTGGTCTGCCTCCTCAGGAGTCGGAAGCTGTTTTCTGGTTTCGTGTGGGTTTACATGGGGTTAGCCACTTTAACAGTGTCCTGCCGGGGGCGTAGTGTTCAATTCACCTTCTTTGCCTAAACGGACTGTAGACTGGACGACAAAAGGTGTGTAATATAGCATTGCGTTCTTCCAATCTAAGGGTTAGGGTTGGAGTCCTGGTAAAAAATATGCAAAAATTATAGAAACTAAATTTTTCTAATTGCGATCGCCCCTCCAGAAGCTTCTCAAAAAAATCCATCGGCCATTCGATGCCTCCATTCGCAGAAAAAACAGCAAGACACACACCACAAATAGGAGGAGAAGCTCGGCCGAAAATCGCTATAGCGGTTAGCCAATTATATATGTACATTAAAACAGATCTACAGTGCATATTGCCAATGAACGTTGCAGTTTGCATACCATATATGCATTTTATTAATTTCAAAGTTTACAACGCTATTCACACAGACACTCAATTAACTATTAACCAATAATTGTGACAAAATCAGCATCATAATTACTCAAACAAGTAGCTCGAAATTCTGCAAAGAGTGTAAATAATGATCTGTTTAGAGGAAAAACAAATACCGTAAAGAAAATTGTTAGACATACAAAGTTACATTGAAGAAAGTACTAACAGAATTCTAAGAAAACTATTTTTTTTTTAATAAAATAGATTTTAATTATCAAAATTGTTAAGAACAAAAGGTGAGTCACCGATTCACATTCCTGAAAAAAATAAACAAAATAAAAATAATAACAATAAATACTAATTGTATATCAATTTAAAACTTAATTATTTCCGCTTATTGCCCTGTTCAAACGTACACTATAAAAAATATTAAAAAAATCAACAAGGAATGGATATGAAATGGTAGTAATATTAAAATTATATTCTTATTGTAACCTTGTATATTCCTTATCTCTACTAACTAGTAGCAATGAACTAGTATAGAACTAATTGCGTACAGTATTAATAAATACTAGTCTCCAAAATATGAACCAATGCAGTTCGTCCTACAGCTAGTACCTCCGTCGGCAATATTTTGAAATAATTAAGCCCTTTATGAAACATCCAATACCTTGGCTGCAAGTCAATAATGTTGCAATAAAAACATAAAATTGCTATAAATTTAATTCAGTATTATAAATTGTGGATTTTCGCTGATAAATGGTCAATTAAGAAATCACTTTTCATTTATTTCGCAAACTCTATTGCAATATTTTTTATTTTCACTTCTTTGCTGGATTTTAAAATCCACGTATCTACGAGTATATACAATATATTATATATCTATTGTAAATTCCATGTTGACTACAAATCTACTGCATCTAGTGCTTAAAATTCAATTTTAAACTAAATTTAAATACTTGTTTGTATGAATAGATACATATTTATAACAGCATAATTCTCCCTTACTTAAGTGTTTCAAAACATTTTGTTGAGGAATTTTTAATTGCTTTGTACCAAATCACAAATCACTTGTGAAGTGTCAACTAAATAGTGAACCCAAAATAAATTATTATCCAAGTGACGTTGAGTGGAGTTCATAAATTAAGTAAAAGCAATTAAATGCATATACAAAAATCTCAACAAAAAAAAAAATTGAACGCGGGCAGATGTTGAGAAATCATAGAAAGAGCTTAATTAAAAAATACCAATAGAAATTTTGTGAAAATTAAAGAATATAGAAATTATAGATTGAAAATAAAATAATAGCGAAGAAAAGGCGACATTACATAAAATAATATAAAATTTAGACTACTCAGAGCATCATCAGATAGGTGGGTATGCAATTTAAGAGAATGGCTTGAGGACATATTGTGGTCTAAATATTATCTCACTACAAAATTAGAAGAAATTATATCGAATTTATTTCTTGTTGATATATTTTAACTTTAGAAAAAATACCTGTTAATTTTTAAAACATCGACAAAAAAGGTGTCTGAGAGCACATCTATGTACATCAGAGCTCTAGATACCCCGGTATTGAGCAGTGCGAGCAGCACGATTCCCGTGCGTTACTCAACTGCTCAAATATTTGTTGGAAATTTTTAAATTCTCAATTTTGTTTGTCAAAATTTACCTTTGCATAAAAAATTTAGAATAAGTTGTCAGAAAAAAGTCAACATTTTTGCCCAAAATACTCGAATAAGCTCAAATTGCTCGAGTTCATGCTCGAAAACTATGGAGAAATGAGTTAGTATGGGAGTATTCGTTGCTCAAATGCTCGGGCTACTCGAAAATATTCGCACAAAATCTTGGTCTCTAACGTATACCCATTTTGAAACCAAAATAAATTAGAATGAATTTGTAGATATCAATATTTAAAGATGTCTCAGAGTTTGTGTGAAGTTAGGCAAAGCGGGTCCAGCAGAGGGATTTGGGGTACAGGAAAAAGTGAGATCTTTGAAGGAAAATTGTCTAATAGAAGAAATTTTACACTTTGCATTCGAGTCTGATCTCTTTTCGATGTGCGGATCGTGTGTATTTGGGATTTAATTTTAATTTTAATTTTTTTATGCTTTTTTTCTCTACCTTAAGATTTGGATCTTAGAAAATTAACTATGCCGTGAAGAAAAAACAGGAAAAAAGTCCGCTTCACTGGAGGAAATTGCCAAATCGTTAGCCGCTTCAGTAGGACCAACCCAGACACAAAACCCTGCACGGTTCAGTACCAATCTCTATGTCTGCGTCGTCCAATACTGTCTTTAGATCGGGAACACTATCCGTCACATATGCACCAGTCAGCAGCTCTGATAGTTGATTGAAGGCCACAAATTTTGAAAGAACAGAAAACCAGAAAAGGGAAAAAAATTCTCAATGGTAGAGAAAAGTGAGAAGGGAAACGGATCGAGGACTCGAAATTCCACCTTTAAAAGATCTACATCGCTGGGACTCAATGCAAGTGGATGCAAGAGACAAATCGCACCCCATCACGAATCTGCTGACCAAACTCCAATACCATTAAGTGAGGTCCGCAAAGAACAGTGCATTCGAGGAGTCGCAAATGTGGGGTGCCAGCTAACTGAAAAACACTACCAATTGGATTTTATAGCGTATATAAATGTAAAATTTAGTTACATCATGGCTGCACCGGCAGTAATCGGCGAGAGGTGACTCAAGGGACGGCAAAAATCTTTTAGCAGACCCTGCAATGAACGGACCTAACCAAATGGTATAAGAATGTGGCAAATTTGGTGACTGCACATAGCCACAAGATCTCTAGCAAAATACGAGCATGGTCTTGAAAGCCAGCAGAGATCATCAAAAGTTGTTACACTATGAGAAACTACTCATTTCTTGCTTGGGTAGCAGTCCTATTTGGCGTTGCCAAAGAGAAGTAGCATTTTAGAAGAATCGGTTATAAATAATACTTTCTTCCCAACTCTTGTGGTTTGTAGGGGAATTATTTGCCATGGTTTTTACTACATCACCAAGAAAATTCACAAAAATGGTGAAGCTAGGATATAACGCCATGAGTACCGACCCGATATACTTCAAGGAGATAACCTCTACACACGCGGACAATCCCTCGAGCGAGATATGTGTTGCAGCTCTATTTACATAAAGAAATATAAGGTCCAATGACGAAAACACCAACGGATCAGGGCTGGCTGATTCAGCAGATGTATCTATTACTAAATCGAACGCTAAAAGAGACACGATATATTACTGAAAATATTTTTTGTAAAGCTGCCATCTAATAGAACATTACATAAAATGTTACAAAAAGGTTATAAAACTGAAAACGTTTTAAGAAAAATTAAAAATGTTGAAATTATTTTCCGGTAGAGTTGCCACTTATTTTAAAATATTAATTGGAAAAAAAAATTCGTAAACTTACTAAATATTAAAATATGGGTATCAAACTGAAATTGCTTTATAAAAAAAATGTTTAAATATTTTGCATAGAGTTGCCACCTATTAGAAAAATTTAATCTAAAATTAAATTGAAATAATTATTTTAATATTACAATGTGAGTAGAAGAGTTGAACACAAGAAAAGCGCACACGGAGTAAATATTTATGACAATAGTTGCCACCTGTTACAAATTTTTAGCTAAAGAAAAAGCTTAGAAGAAATAAGTTACAACAATATGGATGTCAAATTAAGAAGATTTAAAGGAATTTCAACATGAAAAAAAATATTTTTAATAAAATATTTGTCGAGTGATAAAAAAAAACATAACACAAATTGAAGTTAAGTATTTATATAATACTGGGGATAGTTTAGTGAAAAATGTTGGAAGCTAAATCATTTTGAAGGAGTCATATTTGCATACACATATGTACATATGTATCAAAAATATACTTCTCACCAATACCAAGTGACAATCTCACAGTTTCTCAGCCAATTTCCGCTTCATGTTTCGCATTAAACATTTTCGACAGCCAACAATCAACACAATCAATAACCAAAGTGGCTGATGCATAAAGGTGATGGGGCACACAACCATACTTACATACATATCTACAATAAGCGAACATGCTGCAAATCTCTGAAATTTATATAGAAGCTCTTGCTTCTAGGAAAAAAGTATTTTACTTTTGCGTTAAAAATAAAACAACCACAACAAATGTGTCGCCCTCAACTTGTATACCGCAATATGGGCGCCAAACGCATTAATGACATTTTTTTCGTAGCGACAAATCGCCAAAGTGAATGACTGGGCTGGGGGAATTCTTAAAATGCCGCATACCCTACGCACCTACCGATCGCATGTATGTAGAAAAAAATACCTCTTCTGTTCCTTTTCGTTTGTGCTTTGTGTACACTTTTAAAAATTTTCTGATTTTTTCATTTTCTTTTTCTTTTTTTTTTTGCTGCTACACATTATTTGTTGTTATTTTTCGCTTTTGACTTCTCTGCATGTCGACACAATTAGCTTTGGCAGCAAGCGTTGACATGCAAAATTTAAATGAAGAAAAAGATATTTTTTGTGCGTAAAAATACTTATGTGAATATATATATATATGTACAAACATACATATGTATACCGCCATATATCTTGCCTCCACCGAAAGTGTTGAATAATGAGTTAATCTACGTTGATTAACTGCGCAACTGATTAACTCAATACTTTTCCGTGCCTGACATGATGCGTTGCGGAAAATATATTTTTTAGTAAAATGGAAATGTGGAATAATGAAAATTATAAATGCATACGTTATTTAGTGTAATCTCAAAATAATTTGTTTCTTCATTTTATATTTGAAATGTCAAAAAAAGTGTGAGAGACGTTCCCAACTAATTGATTGGTCACGCCTGAGCAATTTCTCTCAACCCAAAATATTTTTTCCATTTTCCGGAGCCTCAGATTGGCTATGAAAGCTTTAACGGTGAACACCTCAAATAAGAAGAAGAGAAGAGCCTTAGAGCTTTAAGCTCTTTACTAGCAATTACATCGGCGCTTTCGAACTTAACTCTATCAGAAAATATTACATGATACTAGGTGTAGTAAAAAGTAATCCATTATTGGAAATCCATAGTTGCAGTTATCCAATTTATCTCCAAAATGCAACGTTTTGCTCGAAATATATTGCCATTTTGGTGGTACTATCATTATACCCCTCTGAAAGAAACTTTTAACCTAATTGGCAAAAAATTGAGACAAAAGATGTTCACAAGTTTCTCTTGAGACCAATTTTCCGCCAGCCAAATCATTCGCCATAAAAAGGAACAGATGGTAATCACTTGGTGCGAGGTTTGGGCAATAAGGTGGATACATAGCAACCTCCCAACCAAGTTCTCGGAGCTTCTGGAGAGTTACTATCGATGTGTGTGGTTTGACGTTGTCCTGATGAAACCTAATTCCCCTTCCGTTGGCCAAAACTGGACGCTTCTAGTCCAATTGCTGACAGTGTAGGTCTGAATTTAGAGTTTGACTGCAGGGGAGCAGCTTTTGTGGACGATTCCTTCCCATTCCTACCGAATGCGTAACAAACCCTTCCTGGTCGTCAATTCTGGCTAGAATAGCATTTGTGCCGGTTTACTGCCCATCCACCTCGACCTTTTCTATTTGACGTCACTGTAAGGGATCCACTTTTCATTACCAGTCAGCATTCGTTTCGGGAATGAGTTCGGGAATGGGTCGGTTGTTGTTACGATTCAGCAGCGATTCGCAAATAAAAATTCGATCCAAAAGCGAAATGGACTTCATTTTACAAGACCTTATAAATATATAAATTCCGATATTGATATGTTTTCCAAAAATACAAAAGCTCATTATTTTAACCCAACATCGAATTGGGGATGGATTTTCGGAAAGGTTTTTTCCAATCAGGTATTATTCTCGGGGGTCATTCCGATACAAAACGTGCTTTGCTTTGCACACGGCTAGTTGAAAGACCTGAACACTTCAAAAGAAATCGTTCTGAAAAGTTGGAAAGTAGAGATTACATTGGATCCCAGTACTCATGAATGCTGTTTAGTAAAAAACTCGTCTGGAAACAAGCTGAATTCTCTGCCATAAAAAGCATAAGAAGCTGTGATAATCTGAACAGTTCAACCCGGACTACTAGGAGCTTTTGGAAGCGAGCGCGGAAGCCTTTTTCTTAGGCCGTTGATACGAGTATACGCTAGCCCTAGAGTCCCACCCTGAACTTCAGCCTTCTTTCTAATTATATACAAGTACTAGCTGTATCCTACAACGTTTCGCTGTCGCAATCATGGGATATCATTTTATCATGAATTTATTTACTCAATACTTGTGGGAATACAAAATTTTTGGTTTTACCACTGACATTGGTCCACTTCCCGGAGAAACGAATAATCCGGCTTTGTGAAAATGCCAGTCACGGTCCACTTCCCGGCCACCTATGTACCGAATTTCTAGTAAATATAATCATAAATAAACTTTTTTCGAATAGGTCAGTGCCTGGTCCACTTTCAGGAGAGAAGTGTAGTCTTCCTGTTAATCTAAGCAAAAAGCCACCGATGTTCCAAATTTCAATTAAACCTTATGGTTCGATTTTATTTTTGTATTATTTCTTCGAAAAGGTCAGTCCCTGGTCCACTTCCCGAAATTTTGTTTTCTTAAAAATCGACTGCGACAACTATCTTGTGGGGGCCTAGATATGGATCAAGCTCTGAGCAGCAAAGCCATAAGTATGTAAGGTTCGACGTCGAAAAACTTCAATCATAACAGAAAGTTAAGCACATTTCTTTTGGACTCCTGCTATCTGAGCACACCCTTCAACAGATATAAACAGATTGAAGTTGAAAGGGATGAGTCTGAAGAGCTTGAGCAACTGGTCGATGCCACAAAAATTCTATGAAAAGATGCGGCCATGTACAGAAGGAGTAAAGACCGGAGTTTCTTCCTATAACAAAGAGAAAGAAGATCTGGCGAATGTTGTGTTTATGGAGGAAACACTTCCCTAACCAAGCTTGGTAACGACAAATCCGAGACCCCGATCGACGCCGAAGGGTATAGACGTTCCTGCACCCGACTAAGATTAAAGTCGAGGAACGATTGTCCGCATGAAGAATGTCATGGATGATTACTGAAACTAGAATGAAGAGCTGATAAGTTACATACATGAGTTTCTCCGTAATATAATTATATGGTCAGGCAAATCATTCCAGAGGACAGTATATGCTCTGCCCAATCTATAATAAGATGAACCCAAAAGTCTACCCCATTTTTCTTGAGACTAGCCTTTTCAATATCATATTATTATCATATAAAAGATTTCAATCTACCATTAGCGTCTTAATCAACCATATCAGTGGGGTTTAGACTTGGTAAGTCAACCATTTACCAGATAGTCACAATGCGGCAATTCCTGGAAAACATGGTTAGTATTACGTACTGCCATTCGCAAGGCCGGGGTCCAAGTCCTGTGTGTTTCTGACATGAAATAAAAGCTCCTCATAAAAAAAACCATCAGCCGATATCAGGCGCTTAGTATAAAATGTAGGTCGATCCATACGTTGGAAAAACAAGCTTGAGCTTGGTCGAAAATCGCTTCAGAGGTTACAAAATTTATAGCACATTACAGAAATTTTGAAGGAACCCTCCGTGTAATTTTGTATTTATACCTAAGTACAAAGCTCTACTCGTTGTTCAAAATTTTTCGGAAGATCTATGGCTCTTTATGTATAGCCTACGACGAATACTGCAGACGATGGAACGATGAAACATTCACTAGTGTGACTATGCGGGCTGGACACGTAGTCCAATTGACGAAAACACAACAGCTCTGAAAGAACTTGATCCAGTTTCCGTGGCGGAGGAAGAAGATTATCACGCCGTGAAATCTTAAGGCGACACTGAAGGCGACACTGAACAAGAAGAAGATGAAGATGCAACAGCTTTAAGAGACCATCACTACCCACAAAGGATAGAGATAAAGGGAGGGTATATCCAAAATGAATGTAATTTTTATTTATTTATTATATTTGCAAAAATAAAGCTCCATACTGCTCAATCAATGCTTCTTCCAAGGAAATAACCTGACAACATAAATTTATATACCGTCACTACATACGTGTACTTCCAGCTTCATTCTTCAGGTGTTTAATAATTTATTTATATTATTTTTATTTATTTTATTTTTTCTTAATTTTTTATGTGTTTTTTTTACATTTTTCTTATCTCTCTTGCGCCTTTGTCGTTATCTTTATACGCATATCAAATAAAAAAATGCGGGATTATGTGAAATTTCCACATAATGAGACCACACCGCAACACAACAACTCGCGGTGCTTGCTGCCTGCTTCTCCAACATCTTCACAGATTTCTACGCTCCGCCATTCGCACTCACTCAAACACGCTTTGCGACCGGCTTTCATGCGTGTTGTTGTTTTTTTTATAGTTTTTTTTTTTCCTTTGTGGATTACCTTACATTACCAGTATTTCGTTGCGCGCTACGCGTTGCCCGACCCGCATTTAGATGCTTATCATTGACACCTGAAAATGTTAAAATGTAATCCACTCAACTCGGAGTCGGCGGCCACACGGCGTCCACCGCATTTCAATGCTAAACACCTGAAAGAGCCTGCAGCGGCTGCGACGGTGACGGTGGTTTTAGCATTCGCCTCGGCTGGAATCTCAGCGCAGCTCCCCATCAAGAGCATCACCTCACCGCCATCAGCGTTTGAGACGCGCTTGTCAACAGCAGCGCGCTGTATTGCCCTAAAAGAGATTTGCTCGCATTCAGCTCAGTGTGGTTTAGCTCAGCTGGTACGCGGTTGTTTTTGTTGTTTCGGCTCATTTTTCGTTTTATTTATTTTTATTTCTACTCTGCTCTAATTTTATTTATTTATTTTATTTTTTTGAAATTCTACGCTTTTTATCACTACAAACGTTTACCTGTTTTGCATTCGGTTTTTGTTTCGTTTTGATTGTTGTTATTGTTGTTGTTTTTCTTTTTATTGCTTTTATTTATTGTTTTTTGAAATGCCGTTGCTCTTCAGCGGTTTTCATCGCAGACTTAACTGCTTTTCTTTCTCCACTCGCACTCATTTCAGTTCACTTCCATTTCCGCTACGCCTGGCTCTTTGTCTATCATATTCATTTCTGTTGTGGATCCGTGGTCTATGTTGCTCGTTGACCTAATTTATGAACTTGTTCACCACTCTTCTCTGTGCGGTAATATAATATCGGTTAATTTCATTTACAGGTCGCTTGACTCTTCATATGGGCAGGTCCACTCAGGCTAAGAGCGGTAGTTGGTTATCTGATATTTTTTCTTCGAGTGATCTTCATATGTTCTTCTTTCACAATAGATGGTTAGAAGATACTCACATTTCTCATGCTCTAAATAAATATTTTCGAAGGTGTATCTTCTCTGCTGTTGCGCACAGTTAGTGCAAGATCGTAGATAAGAGATTTATGAGCGAAATTGTTGACATGAGGAAATGCAATATTTTTTTTGGGAAATTTTCTGTTTTTCTTTTGAAAGAGTATACAATAAAATTTCCTTAATTTTATGAGATAATAAAAACTTGAATTTTATTAGCAATTATATTTATAAATGATTGTGGGTGTGGGCGCTTTGGTGAAGTCATTTCGAATTTAGTTCATTAGTTTAGTTGAAATATTTGAAGGTTCGAAGGCAAGACGCATGTGAAGATAATAAAAGAGAGAAGTTCCGACAAGGGTATTATTCGAAAATTCTACGAAAAAATGCGGCGGTTTTCAGAAGGTTTCAATACCGGAGCAGACTCTTGTATGACACAAAGAGGTGATCTAGCCACCGATGCCCAGAGCATATTAAATTTATGAAGGGAACACTTCGCCAGCCTGCTGAATGGCAGTGAAAATGGAACATCAGGAGATGGCAAACCCGTAACCCTAATCGATGACAATGGAAAAGACGTTCCACCACCCGACTATGAAGAACTTTGAAAAGCAATCCGCCGCTTGCAAAACAACGGTTGAGGCCAATGGATTGCCGGGTGAGTTATTCACGGCGCCAAAGAACGACTAAGGTGGACGCTTCAAAAGCTTTGCTGAAAGAATGCTAGACGACTGGAACCTAATTACACTGTGCCCAAAACCATAAACAGGGCGATCCCATAGAATGAAGCCCACTGTCAACAAACAGTGAAGCTTTAGACCTGGTAAGTCAATCATTGACCAGATATTCACCATGCGCAAAGTTTTAGAAAATACCAGTGAAAAAAGGTTCGACCCAAAACACCTCTCTTTAGGGTTTTAAAGCCGCTTTCGACAGTATGAAAAGTATACGACTGTTTAAACTGTTGTTAAGCAGTATCAAAAGCTCCGACGGGATGCGGGAAGGATCTTTTCGATCCGTTCGTTACCAAGTGGGGTTTCAGACTAAGCAAATAATAGGAGCTGTAGAGTTGAGTAGAGATGGTACATGCACTAATTCGTGCGGTTTTTTTTTGAAAATTAAGACTTTATTGTGAAAAAATTGTTATACATTTAATGTTCAAAGTATTGCCCATCGGAAGCTACGATGTTTGCCCATCTTTCTGGCAGTTTGTAGATCCCATCCGAAAAGAACTTCTCCGGCTTGTAGGTCAAGAAAGAATCGAGCCAATTTCTGATACCCTGTTCTGAAGTGAAGCGTACTCCGGTGAGGGCATTCTGCATTGATCTGAACAAGTGGTGATCGGAAGGTGGTATGTCTGGGCTATAAGGGGAGAGAGGTAGAACTTCCCACCCAAAGTTTTCCAAATAGTTTTTAACTGGCCTTGCAAAATGTGGCCGAGCGTTGTCATGATGAAAAATTATTGATTCGTGTCTGGTCTGGTCGCATATTCTGGTCGTTTTTCCGCGATGGCCTTTTCCAAACGAATCAATTGTTTTCGGTAGAGGTCCCCATTGATCGTCCGACCCGATTTCAATAGCTCATAATAGAGCACACCCTTGTGGTCCCACCAAATACATAGCACACCTTGGCACCATGGATATTTGGCTTTGCCGTGGATGTCGATTTTTGGCTGGGCTTCACATACGATCTCTTGCGCTTTGGGTTATCATAATGAATCAATTTTTCATCGCCAGTGACAATCCGATGCAAAAATGACTTCTTTTGGTGGCGTTGAAACAACATTTCCGACATGCAGAATCGACGTTCGACGTCCCTTGGCTTTAATTCATAAGGCACCCAATTTCCAGGATTCTGGATGAATCCTAATAATTTTAGTCTGCGTCGAGCAATGTCTCCAATTCTTCGTCTTGAAATTTTTTGGCTGTTCGGGTTGTTTTCCGTCGTCTGGAAATCCAACGCAGAATCACTCTTGCTAACAGGTGCTCATTTGAACTGAGTATGAAATAAAAAAGAAAATATCTCTCTCGACGAGTAAAGACCAAACTCTAGAAGTCGCTTATCGTTTTCGTCCTGCTATATGGTGCGGAGGCATGAACGATGGTATTTCCAAAAAGGAGAGAATTGAAGTTATGAGTGATGCACCGCCTCCGAACGGCTGATGGTTTTTTTTACGAGGAGCCTTTATTTCATGTCCGAAATACACTCGGAGGGGTGGACATTCCCTGCCGAGGGACGACCGCAATTAGAAAATTTAACAAAAAATTTTTATTTAAATTAATTTTCCATAACTTTTGGATGTTGGTGGCAGCGGGATATACATGTATATATACATATGTCTTCATAAAAAATAAAAGTAAACCGCAGTCTTTCCGTCTTTAGTTTGCCAAACCGCAATATTTCAGCTTGATGCCTCACAAAGACACTACCCAAGCGATGGATGCCACACACAATTTGACCGCTGTCAACAACCAACACCCAACACCCAACTGCCATGCTGCCAAGCTGCCAAAATGCAAAAGGGATGAGTCACTCTCAGTGAACAAGCGTATTGAAGATGCGCCAAAATGTCGACGCAACGTGACAATTTTCTGCTTTTAATTCACGACATTTGAACACATTACCGAGCAAATAAATATTTTTATACTCTTAGTTGCTTACGCTTGGTAAAAACGCACTTTGGCTAATTCAAATGAAATGCCAGTGCAACATTTGTCGGCGAAAAGTGAAAAAAAAAATTCGAAGAAAAAGTCACTGAATTTTGTGAAATACTGAAATAAGCTGACAATTACAATAAACCACAGAAAATGCGTAAATACGCAACTAATACCCTTGTAGTTGTTGTTATTGTTGCAGTTGGCTGTCGTGCGCTTTGTGCAGGTATTCTTGTGCTCCTCTTCATTTGCACTCAATGTGGCTACTTGCTACTTTTGTGGCATATTGATGGGTGTGCCGTGTGTGTGTATCGCCAAAAACATGCTACAAGCTGACAAATGCGTATGCGTACAAACAACAAATGCAAAAATAATTAAGCATTTAGATGCTAGTATGTAGGTATATACAGTATATGTACATATATATCCCATGCATACATATGTTTCTCCTACATTTTTTCCTACAATTTTAAGGCGGCAACTGCCAAGTATTTTTATCCGCCTCGGCACTTATCGACACCCTGCACTGTAATGCCTCAGCTGCACCTATGCAATGAGACGAAGACATTCATACACACATACACATGCACTTGCGTTTTAATGCCTCGGTACTTTGAATGCTTTGTTGCACGCATATTTTTATTTACGCTCGCACTTACTGCATTTTGTTGCAAATTAGTTGTTGCGGAATTAGCGCAGAAATAATTGTCGGTTTTTGCCTGGCAAAGCATTTGCATCTATCTTTTTTTTGTTTTTTTTTTTTTTTGAAGAAAATCCCCAGCGGTTCGAGAGTTTATTGACACAGTTTTTTTCCTAAGAATTTGAAATGACTTAAAATAAAATTTAAAAAAATTACATGCTATTTGGTAAAAAAAAAATACGAACAAATTTTTCAACGCAGAATAATCAATTGAAACCGAGCGCTCAACGAAAAGCACTCCCTAAATAAACGATGTTCTTAATTAACGCAAAATTTAAATTATGAAGTAAAGTGCTGACAACTGTAAAAAAAAGAAAAACAAATCGATAGCTGACAGTTTAGACTAAAAAAACCCAGCGTTACACGTTAGAACAAGGTGTTTTCATTATTAATCATTATTTCAAAAATAATGAAAGCTTTGTGGTTGCAGTTCAAAAATTTTATACAAAATACAGATAAATAATGCCATCTATTGGGAAAATAATAGATATCTTCTTACTACACATAATAAATAATAAATAATAAATAATAAATAGCAAAAAATAAATAATAAATAATAAATAATAAATAATAAATAATAAATTATAAATAATAAATATCTAATCCACCCTATCAGACTATATTTATTTATATTTTAGTTGTCAATAAAGTATTCAAATAGGAGTAAATATGGGCAAAAACCTGCTCAACCTGATAATCTTCCTAAAACATGCCATCTCTTGGTTCGAACATTCGCTTGTAATAGTAATACATGACCGAAAAGCTAAAGTTATCAATCTACCTCAATATTCTGATAATGCCAAACTAGATCCATGTAAAACTTATTCCAAGTAAATTGATAATTTTCTTCCATTCATTCTTCTCCTCCACACTTTCGTCCTTGAGGCTAGCAATTGTAGTCTCGTCAATAATTATTGGGTTGCCCCAAAAGAAACCGGCGATTTTTTAAAAGAAAGTAAATACATTTTTTTTTTTTTTTAATTTTATAATGAACTTTAATCAATTATGTAATTTCCATTTTTGGATGACCTTTTACCATCTTTCCGGCCTTTATCTCCAAAAAATTTTTCGAAAGTTTTACTATTTAAAGAGTTTTGCAAAGATCGAAACAAAAAAGGTAGTCTGACGGTGCAAGGTCAGGGCTATATGGTGGATGCATCAACAGTTTCCAGCCAAGCTCTCGCAGTTTTTAGGAGGTGACCAAAGATGTGTGCTCTAGCATTGTCCTGGTGGAATATGACACCTTTACGATTGGCCCATTCTGGTTGCTTCTCTTTGATGGATGTATTCAATTTGTCCAGTTGTTCACAGTAGACATCCGAATTAACCGTTTGGTTCCTTGGAAGCAGCTCAAATTATACCACATCCTTCCAATCTCACCAAATTGACAGCATAATCTTCTTTTGGTGAATATCAGCCTTTCTTCATGCTTGGACCATAATCGTTTTCATTTGATGCTATTGTAAAGAATCCATTTTTCATCTCCAGTTATGATTTGTTTCAAAAACGGATCATATTCATTTCGTTTAAGATGCATATCACAAGCGTTGAAGCGGCTTGTTAAATGAATTTCTTTCAACTCATGTGGAACCAAAAATCAAGTCTTCTTTACCAGTACAAGACGTTGTTTATGATTATGGACGGTTGATTTTGGCATACTTAACTTCTCTCCAATCTCACGCTCAGTTACATGACGATCGGATTCGATTAAAGCCTTGATATCGTCATCATCAACTTTACTTGGCCGACCTGAACGTGGCTTATCTTTGAGTGAAAAATCTCCCGAACGGCATTTGACAAACCAACTGCGACACTGTGTTTCTTTTAAGGCAAAAATATTCTTTTATGGAACAGCTTATATGTAGCTGTCAAAAAAAAAAAAAAAAATACAATTAAATAGTCACAAGCTGTTCAAAAAAATTGCCAACGCCGTGTGGATGAAAAATCGCCAGTTTCTTTCGGGACAACCCAATACATACCATTAGTTTCTTTGGTATTTCCCTGCACGGTCCATCTCCACCCGATTATGTTTTAACAAAGTGAGCCAGTTTTGGTCGATGATTTTCTAACGAATATTTTCCAAATATCTACGCCTCGAGACTAAATGGTCAGTAGTAGATCTTCAGGCCTAAGCCACCCTCACAAGGCTCTATAACTTCGTTGACTGTGGGGTTAAGTTCCTCAAAATCTTAATATGCGATACTGAGAAAGCTTATCCTACGAAAATTTGGCGTAGATAGTGGGGTCACCTTTTTGATGGATTGGGCAGAGCAAACTTAAATTCCCGTCGTCAACTATGTAACCACCAGAGCCCCCCTGCAAAGAAGCTAATCAGAACATGATTCAACGGCGAAGATTTCCAGTTAGCTTGCTAAATCATGGTCGTTTTGATCCAAGAATACTTTGGATCTCCTTTGTTTCAACATTTGATTAAGTTTGTATAGGAGTACCAGTAGTCTTCCCACTATTGGTTTGAGAACTTGAACCTTAAAACTCCGTTTTAACTGACTTTTCACCTACAGCTACAGTGTGTGTGTAGTTATTTACAAGAGCTCCTTGCTCTCTTTAGCCCCACGAGCACTTACCATAAGTGTTTTTCTATCCGCTATCAGTTAAATGATTATCTTTGCCGCCGATGAGTGAAAAAGGTGTGCAACTCACCACACTTAAAGGTTAAAAGTCATAAAGACAAACTTATGCACATAAATATGAGCCAGAAATATTCTTGTGCCTATAGCAATATTCAGAAAACATTGAAATACCAACCCTTATCAGAGAAGACATTGAAAAATGAATTGAATAAAAATGAAAATTTACAAAAAAAAAAGAAATATTGAAGCAAATGCTTCGGAGAAGAAAACAAAAAAAAAATAAACAAAAAAAAATAAAAGTAAAAACAATTTAAATCCCTAAAAATATGGTTGATAAAACGACGAAAGATACGAATAAACGATGAGCGTACAATGCGTGGACCAGCTGGAGAATTGTCATTGTTATCTGCTGACAAAAACAATTTACAATAGAGTAATAAACAAGTGAAGTTGGGGCGACATCTTTGCACCGGCGAGGCAACCAAATGCACTTGCACTGGCAATCGAAGAAGAAACGTACAAAAACCATAAAAAAGGAAGGAAGAAGAAAATAATATAATAAACAACGGCAACAACAACAAAGCACGCACAGCACCAAGCCTGCAGGCACACCGTCAGTCAAGGGTCGTCTTGTCGCAAAGGCGTCGATAAAACCATAGGGGGCCATAAATTCTCTAGCGATACAGCAGGCGGCCGTGTTGTTTGCCACAAACGGTGTTGCAAGCAAGCAACCGCGCTGTGTTTGTTGGCGCAGAAATCAATGATTGCCAAAAGCCACGCTGCGCAGTGGGGTTGGCAGGAGTTTGTTCGGAGTGGCCTTAGTGCAATCTTAATACAAATTCGATTAAAAATCTCGCCGTTGCGTCTACACTTTTTCTAATAAAATTAGAAGTGTCAGTTGATGCGTCGAGGAGTTTGTGTGTTTGGAGCTTCGGAGGCCTATCGCAGTCACACACACACACACACATTCTGGCTGCGACACTTTGTCTGTACGTTGTCTGTAGGTGTTGTACGTAGTTGTTTTTGTTGTGATTGCTGCGTTCTCAAAACATTTTTTTACATTGGCGTACATTCATAACTGTCAGTAGGGCTTGTTGTTACGTTGGTTGACTCTGCTGCGGTGTTTGGTGTTGGAGGCGATAGCTCTGTCACTTGCTTTTGGCATTAGAAATCTTTTATTTTTTTTGTATTTTTTCTTTCAATTTTTGTTTATTGATAAATTTGGTAGTGAAAGAGAAGGGTTATTTTGTTTACATATCTTTGAAAATATTACAAAAAATTACAGGGTTACCCATTTTGTGGTTTCGAAAACTTTTTAAGATGCGTAGGGGTCAGGATACGTCTCCAAGAAAATTAAGAGAAATACAAGCGCTTTTACTGCACTCCACACATTCCCAAAGGGACTTAGCAAATATTTACCATAGATTATCTATTGAGGCGAATCGGGTAGGAAATTGTGGCAGGAAAAGGAGCACAACACATCGTAATGATCGACAAATAAGAAATATCTGCTTTGAAAAAACAATGAGGGCATAAAGATTTCGGTAAGGTCAATGCGTAGGCGGTTGGTCGAAGAGAAACTGATGAGACGTCGGCCTACCAAAAAAAAAAAAAAACACGCCTAACCACCAGTATCCAGAAGAAACAACTATGATGGGCTAGAAAGCATAAAATATTATTGTTGCTGACTGGAATGACTGGTGAACAATTCCACGCTGATTGCCCTGTAGAGAGGCTTAAATACCAGGAAATTTACCAGGTAAGAATCCCATAGACTACATGTGGGGGCTCACCATAAGGGCGATTTCGATTTTCTGTGCTCCAAATGCGAAAATTTTGCTTAGTTACGTATGCCCCGAGTGAGAAATGTGCCTCGTTTCTAAAGAATTTTTTTTTTTTGAAAAATCGAAGTACTCTTCTTGTTGTTCAAGGACATCGACATATGTACGCCTCTTAAAAAGGTGAGCTGTCCACAGTTGTTGTGTGAGGTGGACTATATATAAGAAAGTGGTTGTAAGTCCAAGTACGAATTACGCTAGAATGTGTCGCAAAAAAGTCCGAACTCTTGAGAAGGTCGAAAAGTAGACACATTCGGGTCCTCGGCTACACTTTCCTTTATAGCAATGTTATTTGAGGTGGAACGAGCAAAACGATGATGTACAGGCATTACAATTTCTGTAACCGATTCAGTCTATTTGAATTTTTTTTTAATTAACCGATTTCTTGAGGAGTTAGACGATTACGTGCACTATAATCTGCTCTTAAGGCACAGATGTTAAAATACGGCCCTGTATTTTTGAAACCATGAAATGTATAACCCTTTATATACGAATGTATTCTGTCCGATATGTATATACATATATGTACTCCTATGCCTACAAGTTGAATAAGAAAAAACCGAAGAATTGTCATTGACTTTGATGCATGTTTTTATTATCTGCGCTGATTGAGGCCTCTATTCCTCCCAGCCCATCACCTTTGTTAGTTTCAATTTTTTTATTTCTTTATTTATTTTTCCAATATTCATTTTGTGTTTTTTGGTTTTGTTTATTTGTGTCAATTGCTTTGAGTAATGTTTTTCTTCGTATTCAATAGATAATGCTTTATTAATAGATTTATGTTGGTCATTAGAGTTATCGTAATTGTATTTAGCGAAGAAAGGAATTAAATGAGTTGAGATTTGAAAAATTCACTGAAGATTGATTTATTGGAAATGAATGAGACTAAAAATAAAAAAAAAAAAAAAATAAAAAGTTAAATACACAACTTAGAAAAAAAGTCACTCAGGTCAAATATGTATGGTATAATTACTACTTTGTAGTAACTATTCGACTATTCTTATTCTTCTTCGTTGCTAGTGTAACATTTTCAAGTGGTTTGCGGCAGAATTCTTCCTCTAATATGTAAAGCGTGATGTTTTTCTAAACAAATTTTGGGACGTGCAATTCAGTCTAAGCCGCCTAGGAGTGATGAATTTTTTTTTAAGTCTTTTTTTTATGTCAAAAATTCACTCGAATTTCTCTCTGTGCTCGTCACGTACAATTATACAATAGTTTTCCATAACTTTTAATGATAGTCTGGCATAGACTCGAATTAGTAACTACTCGGCCACTGTGGCCGCGTGAATTTTTTAGTACGAAACACCGATAGACTGCTAGCTCTATACACCCGCGCACAGAGCGTTAAGAACGTTTGAAGACTGTTCCTTGACTCGTTCGGAAATCCATTGTTCTTTACTTTTACTCAAGTACTAAAATATTTCTCAAAATTTATAGTTTTTGTAAATAGGGGCAGTTTTTTTGTAATTAGGTTACACTGATGGCGAACGCACTTAATGTTGAGGCCTCAAGAGAGGCCTGTGAAAATTGGCTCTCCGAGTTATTTGCCAATAGGGATGCAGCCTTCTACGAGAGGGGTATAAGGAGGTTGGCAACAAGTTTATGAACAAAACGGCGCATATTTTACTTAAATCGGACAAATGTACACAAAGTTATCATATTTTGAAACATCAATAAAAAAAACCAAATGAACTTTTTACTTGACCTACATTATGATCTTTAATTTACCTCTTTGAATAAAAAATTTTCCAAGCATATTCAAAGCTCCAAAAGTACTCTAAAAAAGATTCGAATCTTTCTCAAGGCTTCACTAAACCCTTTCATCCTTGACTCAAGGCTCCACACTTGTTAATTCGACATTCCTCACGAAGAGTTGTCTACTGCAAAAAAAGGAAAGGAGCTTTTTTGAAAAACCAAAATGTATTACACCTTACAAATCATCTCACAATACCAACAACAGCAATTTAACTACCATATCCAACAACACATTTACATATACATATGACAGTCATATCAATAGGCAATAAATTTTGCTTTACCAATTACAAAGGGCTTCCATGAAATCACTCATTATGAGTAATAAAAATTTTCAAATATGTGCGAACATAAAAGTTTGAATTATTGACGCTCATACAAGCCGCATTGCATAGGCAATAAATGCATAAAGCTTTTAACCTCCATTATATTGTATGTAGATGTATACGTATACTACCTGCTATAGAAAAAGCCAAGAAGGGCAGTATGCGACAGCGAGGTAGCGAGGTAGCGACGAAGCCAGTAAGCCAACAATCTAAATCGTGGCTGACCTGAGGCTATGAGGCACACATGAATGTCTTAAAAAAAAAAAAAAATGTTTATGAATGTATATTCATAATTTTTTATGGCTTGTTCACATCTTTGTATGATCACACATTCATTGATTGTATGTATTCGTATGTGTGTGTGCGTGTGCGTGCCCGCAATGGATTGCCACTTTTTCATGAACCAATAAAGGGTTTCTTGGCCGCCGTATTTAATGCCGATTTATGAACTTTTATTTAAATACAAAACGCAGAAATTTATTTGCTACAAGTCATGCATACAGACGTACATATATGGGGAAATAAATATACGTGTTTATACCTACGTATGATATATTCTTTTTATATATTTTTTATTTATTTTTAATTTTTTTTTGGTTTTTTTTTCGGTGCCCTGCGCCATACTTCATTTGTTACCGTTGCACTTCAGTGATTACGAAAAACAGAGACACAAATTGAAGGTGTCTGAAGAATGGAGCTTGTAGAGCTGGCGATGGTATGCCTGCTGGTCTAGGCAGCTCTGCTTCTTCCCCTACCACTTTTCATCTGGCCGGGCAGGTCAGGTAATTCACTGCGCCAACGATTTTTAACGTTAAACTTTTTCACTTATACTTCAACTCATATTTATTATCCGATAATTTCTTACGTTTACAATTGGTTTGTTTCGTTTAAACACTTAAAAGGAGCAGACAAACAGAGAAAAACAGACAAACAGAAAAAAAAACAAATAAACAGAAGTAAGCTCATAGCTGTGTAAAAATATTATTTTTTCTTTTTTTTTAAACATTTTATGTGTGCAATAAAATTCAGCATACAACAACAATTGGCATCTCAAACCACACAGATATTCTTCTGCAGCCTGTAGTCAGGGAGAAATGAAGCTGAAAGAATGTACAAATGAAACTATGAAAAATTTCTCGTGAAAAAAAATTAAAAACAAAAAACGTTCTCAATGAAACAAAAAGGAAAAAAAAGAAAGAAAAAGAAAACTCAAAAATAAGAAAATTCAAAAATAACGATCTTAAGAAGAAGTTATGATTTTAATATTTTACGAGCCAATTTTCACAATTTAATCGATTTACGAGAGCGTGTTAATGGAATTCCATTCTGAAAAGGTGTAAGGAAGCAGCTGTTGCGTATGTGTGCGTGTGTGATTCTGCCTTGAAATATGGAGTTCGCATAAGTGTTATTCTTGCTGCCTGTTAATTAATAACTTTTACAAGCATATTGCTTTGGCATTCATATTTTATTAGTTTTTGGCTTTGGATGAGTCACTGTTTTACGTTTTCAAGCAGATTTTTTACAGAGATGTAAGTTTATTTTGATTTAAATACTTCAATGGAGATGATTTTTGAACACAATTGCACAAGTTTCGGCGCCACTTTTTCATCGCAGCTGCGGCTTATCTCCAATTTGTTGGGGTCAGATTGTCTTGGGTGCACTGAGTTCGCTACCCAGAAGGCGAGATATCGTTTACCAGGTGTGTTTGTTGAAGTGTGCCGGTAGATGTCGCTAGCAATATGTATAAATTTCTATGATTTGGCATGTATGTAATTTTTTTCTATTGACATTAACCTACAAAAATACGCAAGTCACATTCCGCCAAAATAATAGCGTCATATTTGTTTACCTCAGTAAATATGTCGAGTTTCGTTCCAAGTAAATCGCATTTGCGGCATTCGTTGCTTTTCTTATTTCATCAAAAAAAAAAGCAGCTGAAGCTCACCGGTTGCTGGTAGAAACTTATGGTGGACATGCTTCAGTGATTAGATTTCGATTTGACAGATAATGAACATCCTGGTACAGCGAGAAAGTTCGAAGACGAGGAATTGGATGTTGATCCAACCTAATCGCAACAAAAATTGGCAGAAACACTACATGTGCCAACGTTTAAAAGCCATGGGAAAGATCCAGAAGTATAGAAAATGGGTGCCACACCAGCTGAACGATAGAAAAATGGAAAATCGAAAAACCGTTTGTGAAATGCTGCTTCAACGATTCGAAAGGAAATCGTTTCTGCATCGAATTGTCACGGGGGACGAAAAATGGATTTATTTTAAGAACCCGAAGCGAAAAAAATCATGGCTTTCCCCTGGTGAAGCTGGCCCATCGACTGCAAGGCCAAATCGCTTTGGCCGTAAGACAATGCTCTGTGTTTGGTGGTTTGGTGGGACCAGTGTGGTGTGGTGTGGTGTACTACGAGTTGTTAAAATCTGGTGAAACGGTGAACACGGATCGCTACCGACAACAAATGATCAATTTGAATCATGCGTTGATCGAAAAACGGTCGGAATGAGCCCGAAGACATGGCAAAGTTATTTTACAACATGACAACGCGCCGTCTCATACCGCTAAACTGGTGAAAGACACATTAAAAACACTTAATTGGGAAATATTATTGCACCCGCCGTACTCTCCAGACCTCGCCCCGTCCGACTATTACCTTTTCGCATCGATGGGACACTCCCTTGCAGAGCAGTGCTAATTTTGAAGAAGCCTCGAAAGAGAAAAATTTTTTTTGGAATGATATCCATAATTTGCCTGAGAGATGGGCGAATTGTCAATACTTTGAATAAAAAAAATTTTGAGATTCCTCTGAAAATTAACGCACCTGGTATAAGCAGTAGGATACAAAATTTTGAAATCTTCTTGCATGCGTTTATCGGGCCGAACTTACCTGACTGATTTATTTAGGCACTTCATCAATCCTTCCTGGTTCCATTACTACTCAGCAGTATTAGCACTAGACTTTTCTTTTCAGCTCGATCTCATTCAGTTTTTAAGATTGAACAATTGGGATCTGATTATACTCTACCTAGTGTACAATATGATAATGGCATCTACAGTTCCAGTTGCAAGACTTTACCTAAATTCTAACCTTGCATCGCACAACATGGAAACATGAGCACCCACGCTTTGAGGTGCAGTAACAACCCTGTATCATGGCGCAAAGAAAGAGATCATTAGGGGCGCTATGCACCTAGAATTCACAATTGGATAAAACTCGAGCAAACAGACCACGTCCAGCACGCAGTGAGGAAAATAAAGCAGCCGTAGATGTGAGTGTACACGAAGACCGTGGAGAGTCGACTCAGCGCCATTCGCAGCAAATTGGACTGTCGTATGAAACGACTTGGCGCAATTTACGTCCAGATTTTAAATTGAAAGCGTACAGAATAAAGATTGTGTAAGAACTGAAGCCGGTCGACCTTCCCAAGCGACATCGCTGCGCTCTATGGGCTCTTGAAAATTCCGTGAAGGTCCCAAGTTTTCGAGCGAAATTTTGTTCAATGAGACCCATTTCTGGCTCAGTGGGTATGTAAACAAGCCAAAATTGCCACATTTGAGACAAAGAGCAACCTGAAGAGATTCCAGAGCTGCCATTTCTTCAAAAATGATGTCGGTGAGAACGTAACCGCTATCCGCCATGATAACCGACAATTTGATGCCTGAAGTTGAAGCTCGTGATCTCGGCGACATTTGGTTCCAACAAGACGGCGCCACTTCCCATACATCACATCAATCAATGGATTTATTGAGAGAACACTTCGGTGAGCAGATAATTTTATGTTTTCCGCCGGTCGATTGGCCTCCAAATTTGTGTGTTACCACACCGTTAGACTTTTTCCGGCGGGGATATGTAAAGTCGAACAACCCCGCTCAAATTCAGACCTTGGAGCAAAACATCACGAATATTTTTCGGCAGTTGCCTGTCGAAAACGGATGGACAATCTGATTTGAAAGAGACAATCTTCAAAAGATAAATGCCAAAGAATGTTCTTTCAAATGACAATAAACATTCCCAATTAAATTTAAATTTTCTGTGTTTTTTTTCTTCAAAAACATAGGGAACCTCGAGAGGGAACACTCGAGGGTTTTTTTGTTCGTCTTTCCATTAGAGATGCGGCTTGAAGTGACTTCAGTCTTGGCAAACATCTCACTATATAAATGTGTCCTAAATTTACATCCAGTCGCGCAGGTAGGTCCCTCGATGGTCTTGGATAAACTTCAGTTAAAAAGAAACCAAGATCCGGACGACAACTGTAAACATTTTGAGGTTCATTTTGAGGCATCTGCAATGTCCTATACAAGAAGTCCTATGGATGGAACAAGAACTGAGACAAGCACGTCCTTGTTACATGTACTAAAGCAGCCATTCGGCGCAAATTTGGTGTAGGACTCATGATGGGAGAGAGAATCAGTCGCCAAATCATGTTCTGTCGCACAACAAATCAAAGTTTTCCAACATAGCGCTGTGAACAGACATGATTTTTTTTTTTTGAATAGCAAAAAGACGAGAAGCCAAAATGTCTTAGTATTAAGAGCTTGAGGAACTGGTCGACAGAGAAATAAAGATTTCAAGGCTGGAGCATACTCTTGTAGGAACCAAAGAGATAATCTGGTTACCGGTATTCAGAGCATTTCGCAGAACATACATGACGCAAGCAGCAGCTTATGAGCCCACAACAGGAGCTTTCGAAAAGTTTGAAAAGAATTTGAAGCCCTTGTGGAGTCTGCCACTTCTAGGATATAAACTCTTCCCAGTGAAATGGATTGAAACAAAAACCCAATGGAGAGGGAACTATTTTTTCGTGTCTGTTTACTGAAAAATTAAGCTTTCTGGCACCATTTCTGTTATTCTGGTATTAGTTGAGACTTCTAGCAACTATATCGTCTTTGCCTTCTTTTTGTCTCTTATCAAATTCCCTATATATTTACCTTCAAGAAAGCAATAAATTATTCCACAGATAACTACAACACAACTTGAAAGTGAACGGTAATCATATAAATTGTTCTCCTCTATTACTTAACCTCATTTTCTTCAATCTCGTCGACCTTTCGTTTAATAATATTTATGGTTATTGGAAATATTAATTGAAATGTCGCTTAATAGCCCAACCCAAGTACAGTGCCAACGATAGGCATGATAGCGAAAATGCAAATTTATTTATATACATATATTTCTTGTATAAGTCTATAAATACAACAATAACAATCTTTTTTACGTCTGGACCGCAAGAAACGCCGCTGTCGAGTCAAGAGAAGATCAAAGTTAAATGGGACCGCATAATTTGACGCAAATGAATTACGAAAACGTTAAATAAAGTGCCACCGCAAAGAAGAGAATGAGGATGAATGAACAACTAAAAAAATAAAAATAAATAGGCTAAAGGACAGAGACCAAGCAAAGTTAAAGATGAACAAAAAAATTTATGGAATAAACAAGACGCGGTACGATTCGTGTTCCACTGACTGAGTAAAGGAAATTATTTCGAAATATTTATAGCAAAATACATATTAAACGATAATTGGGTAGACTAAAAGTGTACACGACAAAATGGCAGGAAATATACGACGTACATATATTTGTAGAGTAAAAGGATGAGCCGGCGACCGCCTTTGCGCATCGCACCATAGTTACGGCCTTAAGAACTTGGCAAGCCAACCACCAAGGCAACATAGTTTGAACATGCCACAACGGCTATCATTAAAAATATGGAGCAACCAAAAAATAATAATAAAACAAAAATAAAAAGGCAACATGCAAAGCCAACAAGTCAAGCGGCAGTACTCAGAAGAAGAAACTGAAAGGATCTAAAGTAGGAAAAAGTAAAAAAAAATGAAACTCCAAAGCTCGCTCCGCCAATGGAATCACTTAACAACTCGCCAAAATGACTGACTGAAAAAATTAGTTGTGAACGCGACGTGCTAAATGCCGCAGACGCCACCGAAGAGACAGGCACCAACGACGGTTGGTTGCAAAGGAAGACGGCACACAAAGACCGCGCCGCCGCCGGTTGCTCTAATTGTTGGCACTCCGTTGTTGAATGTATCGTGTGTATGGGAGTATTTGCTGCTGGAAACCGATTAGCGAAATTAAAACGCTCAATAAACCGATAATTTGTGAATTTATGCTACAATAATTTGTGTCTGAAATTTGAATTTTTAGAAAGAGGCAAAAATAAAATGCCTGGTAAATATCAAAAAAGGCAAAAATAAAAATAAACTAATAAAAAGATCTACTTCTGCGCAGTGCCTGTTTTAATAAATGTTACCAGCGGCTGCGCATGCGCTCTTCAGAAGCAAAGCATTGCGCTGTGGTCACGCTCGACATCAAATTCCATGCAACCGAGCCAATAACTATTTTTAGTACACTTGGAAAATGGTTCAGTTTTTACAGATGTTTGTAATTTGAGTGGTTTCAATAGTGATTGGTTTATTTTGTGGTTTGTGCTATGAAATAGGGTTACCAAATTAGTAAAAAAAATATTGAATGGATCAAATATTTTGCTTTTACTTTTGCTCGTTGTAATTTAATAATATTTTTTAGATAGACCAATAAGAAGCAATTTTTACTTCAAAGCAAAAAATGTTGAATATGTTCGCCTACAGTTGGTAGCCCTCTTTCAAGCATATATCAAATACCACACACACACTTTCAATCATCAATAATATTTCCACACACTCCACGAAATTAAATGCGCGAATGCATTTTATGGTCTCATAATTTGGTTTTGTAGTCAATTTCAATCGAGCGTAACCAAAGAGCGATTTGTCAAGGATTTTTGGGGCAAAAAGGACACGAATGCACTCACTAAAATCAAACAGATTTTGTGGGAAAAGTAAAGCATATGTGACGATTTGTTACACCAGACAGAAGGAACTGGCGACAATGACAGAAGAGTGACGGGACACTGACAGAGGTAGAGGACGAGAGACAGCTGAGAATTTCAAATTTGTATGGGAATATAGAAAATATAAGAAAATTTAAAAAAATATGTTGCAAACTTAATATTATTAACAATAAAACAAAGGAGCTATATCATTAAAAATGAACTGAATTCAACAAAATAAAATAAAATATAACAAAATAATATAAAAGAATATAAAATAAAATAAATTAAAATAAAACAAAATAACATAAAATAAAATAAACTAAAATAACAAAAATAAAATAATATAAAATTAAATAACTTAAAAGAATATAAAGTTAATAAATAAAAAATTAAAATAAAATGAAATAAAACAAAAAAAATAAAATAAAATTAAATAAAATGAAATAAAACAAAAAAAATAAAATAAAATTAAATTAAATAAAATAAAATAAATTAAAATAAAATAAAATAAAATAAAATAAAATAAAATAAAATAAAATAAAATAAAATAAAATAAAATAAAATAAAATAAAATAAAATAAAATAAAATAAAATAAAATAAAATAAAATAAAATAAAATAAAATAAAATAAAATAAATAAAATAAAATAAAATAAAATAAAATAAAATAAAATAAAATAAAATATAATAAAATAAAATATAATAAAATAAAATAAAATAAAATAAAATAAAATAAAATAAAATAAAATAAAATAAAATAAAATAAAATAAAATAAAATAAAATAAAATAAAATAAAATAAAATTAAATTAAATTAAATTAAATAAAAAAATAAAATAAAATAAAATAAATAAAATAAAATAAAATAAAATAAAATAAAATAAAATAAAATAAAATAAAATAAAATAAAATAAAATAAAATAAAATAAAATAAAATAAAATAAAATAAAATAAAATAAAATAAAATAAAATAAAATAAAATAAAATAAAATAAAATAAAATAAAATAAAAAAATAAAATAAAATAAATTTAAAAATTAAATAATATAATAGAAAATAAGATAAATTAAAGTAAAATAACACAAAATAAAATAATTTAAAATAAAATAAAAAGTAAAATAAAATAAAATAAAAAAATAAAATAAAAAAAATAAAATAAAGCAAAAGAACATAAAATAAAATAAAATATAATAAAATACAATAACTCAAAATAAAATAAAAAAATAAATTTAAATAAATCTAAATTATATTAAATTGAATTAAATAAAATAAAATAAAATAAAAAATTAAATTAAATGAAACGAAATAATATAATAAAAAAAAAAATTAAATAAAATTAAATAAAATAAAATAAAATAAAATAACATAAAATAAAATTAAATTAAAATAAATTAGATAAAATTAAAAAAAATCGAATAATATAAAATAAAATAATGTTAAATAAAGTGAAATAGATTAAAAAAATTTTAATAAAATAAAATAGAAAAACTAAAATAAAATAAAATAAAATAAAATAAATTAAGATGAAATTAAATTAAAAAAAAAAGAAAATGAATTAAATAAAATAAAGTAAACCCAAAAAAATAAAATAAAATAAAATAGAATAAAATTAGGTTAAATAAAATAAAATATAAATTATTAAAGTAAAATCAGAATAATTAAAAAATAAAATTAAAGAAAATAATATAAAATAAAACAAAGTTATGTAACATTTTCCAACAATTCCATTACTTGCTCATTACACATTTTTTTCATTTGATTAGAATGCTTTCATGTTAACGCTTGACATATTTCGTTGAAAATCAGCCATGATGAAATTTTGTTATGCCAAAAATATTGGTAAACATTCAGACTGAGTAATTAATTATAACCAGTAATTCCAAACTTTATTACTTTGTTTATGAATAATATTTTTGATTTGAAATGCGGTGTATTTCCGCCACTATAGTGTTTGCGATATAAATTACGAGTTTTCACTTAGTCAAATATTTACTATAATACCGCAAAGTGGTATATAAATCTGCATAGATAATTGCCTTTGCAACAACAAATGATGTTATAATTAGATAAACAAAAACTTTAATATAGTTTAAATGATGCTTGCATTTGTACAACATTGTACGACCACAAAATCTGACTGCACTTACGTTTATTTAAATATATTAAAATAAATAATTTTCAACAACTAATGTAATTGAAAATATTAACGGAAGTATAAAATTTGGTTTATGTAAATATTTAGAGTATTGAAAATGATAAATTTTTAATTTAAATTTAATAAAAAAATGATAAATAAAATAAAATTGATGTAAATAAACCTATGAGAAATTTCAAAAAAATTATAAGAATGATTATAAAATACTTTTTAGACTCTGTGTCAGCCCCTATGATAGCTTCAGAATTCTTTCCTTTCTCATTAAATGCTTAATAATAATCCAGCTGTTGGTGATCATCATCTGTCACACCCAACCCAAAGTTAAAAAACTACGAGCCAGTATACCTACGTACCAAAAACTCGCCTACTCCAACTCATTTGCCGTGTGAGTATGTGTGACTGTATATACACGTATGCTCTCATATCAACTCATGAATTTATGTACTTAAGTGAAATTGTAACATTACGAGCAATAAACAATAAAAATCAATTGCAATGACAGCAGGACGCATAAACGCCATACCTATGTATGTATGTACATATGTAAGAGTGTGAGCTATGCAGCAGATGTACATTATAGAATAGTAATAGGTATAAGGTACGCAGGTAGATATGTAACGAGCGAACACACCCTACATTTGTACCTGTCTGACAGCCGGGCATTTAACTGAGGTGTCACATTTATATTAAAAAGTAAAAAAAAAACAGTAAAGGCGATGTTAAAAAAACCAAAAAAAAGTTGTTGAAATATTGCTGGTGCCTGCGTGACTGGCTGGATTTTGGTTAGATGGCAAATTCGACAGCGTGCGAGCGGCGACCCACACAAACAATGGGTTGGGCTGGTAGAAGATGACACATGCGTATGTCAATTATATGTACACATGTACATAAATATATTCCAACTATATTTTGCCACATATGTAACCACAAAGTTGCCAAAGTTATCTGTTAAAAAAAAGTTTACGTAGGGTGAGCTAAAAAGCTGTTTAATTGCTGAATTATAGATCAAAAAAATATATATGTATATTATAGAATAATATTTATAGCAAACATATATATGACGAAATAATATAAAACCACACCTTTAATAGCCTAAACTCAAAAGTTTTCTAGTCACAACTGACTTGCCTACATTTTTGTTGCATGCCACAGGTCACACCACTTGCAAGTTGCAATGTCAATGTCAGCACGTGTTTTCAATTTGTTTACTTAGGTTCGATTTCAATTAGTCGACATGCCAGTCAAGAAACAATTGCACATACAAACCAAATACAGTTGTTCGGAGTTTTAAATATGACATACAAATACGAGTATACAAACAGACTGTCGTATCTCAACTTACCGCTAGGTCATTCTACAATTCCAGCAAATTTTCAGTTTCGTTGCACATTCGGTGGAAAATTAAAACGATAGCTTAGTAATGAAAAATAAATACGTACATACATACATATGTATATACGTTGCACTAATAATAATAGCCAGCAGCGGGTAAAGTTGTAATTAAAGCAATCAAAGGCGTGAAGTGTCGGCTGGATGGATGGTTGATGACGATCGACAACGACAACGACATGGCGGCGTTCGAGTTCGCCACTTCGCATTGCTGATATTATCGGCGCTGCCGGCCTCTTGATAGTGAAACCGCTGATGTTGACATTGACACCAACTCCAGTGAGCGAGAAGTGGTAATGGCAGTGCCACCGTCGACGATCATCAAAATCAGTCGGGGAAACAGCAAAAACAAAAACCTCAAAACTTCAACATCCTCAAATTAATTGTCGCCCTATACTGTTCATATCTATAATGGCATAGTGGATTATTTTGGAAATTTAAGTATTAAAATCTTATTTTTATATTAACTTCCTTTGTTTTATATTTATTTTTAATTAATTCAATTTGTTTCTTTTATTTTATTTTATTCTAATTGAATATATTATTTTTTATTATTTTCTTCATTTAATTTATAATTATAATTATTTTATAATATTTTATTTTATGTTTTTCATTTTATTTAACTTGATTTAATTTAATTTATTTTATTTTACTTTGTTTTATTTAATTTAATTTTATTTAATATTATATAATTTTATGTTATTTTAGTTTATTTTATTTTACTTTATTTTATTTTATTTTATTTTATTTTATTTTATTTTATTTATTTTGTTTTGTTTTTTCTTCCTTTTATTTTATTTTACTTGATTGTGTTTTACTTTACTTTATTTTATTATTATATTTTATTCTATTTTAATTCACTTTATTTTATTTTTCTTTATTTAATTTAATTTTATTTATTTGATTTATTTTATTATATTTTATTTTAGATTATACTATTTTATTTTACATTATGTTTTTTTGTTATTTTCATTTTATTTTAATTTACTTTATTTTATTTTATTTTATTTTATTTTATTTTATTTTATTTTATTTTATTTTATTTTATGTTATTTTATTTTAATTTATTTTATGTTATTTTATTTTATTTTATTTTATTTTATTTTATTTTATTTTATTTTATTTTATTTTATTTTATTTTATTTTATTTTATTTTATTTTATTTTATTTTATTTTATTTTATTTTATTTTATTTTATTTTATTTTATTTTATTTTATTTTATTTTATTTTATTTTATTTTATTTTATTTTATTTTATTTTATTTTATTTTATTTTATTTTATTTTATTTTATTTTATTTTATATTATTGTATTTTATTTTATTTTATTTTATTTTATTTTATTTTATTTTATTTTATTTTATTTTATTTTATTTTATTTTATTTTATTTTATTTTATTTTATTTTATTTTATTTTATTTTTTTTATTTTATTGTATTTTATTTTATTTTATTTTATATTATTTTATTTTATTTTACTTTATATTATATTATTTTATTTTATTAGGTTTTGATTTAATTTATTTCACTGTGCGCCATATTTAGTTTACTGTGCAGCAATGCGTTGCACCATTAACGCCGGTACGTCGTCTGCCGCAATTTAATTCGTTAGTGGCATTTTTTGTAGTTTTTGTTGTATTTTTAATGTAGGTTTTGTGGTTATATTTCATCGTACGGCGGTGTTGCTGTTATTTTTTTTTCCTCTTTGACGCTTTCAAATCGCCTTGATTGCTCGACACCGATAAACGCATGCGCGACCGACCAGCTATAAGTAATCGCGCGTCTCTACGCTCATCAGCCAAATATCTCAGTAGTCGTTGATTGTTTGCTCTATCTCTCTGTTTGTATATATACTCGTATATATAGCTATATGTTTGTATATAAGTAAGCAGTCGCCCGCCCGCTGTTATTATTAACGCCTCCGTAAAATTTCCGTCGAAATTCATTTTCGTTAATTTCTTTATTGTTATTTTACTTGGTTTTCGTATATGTTTTCGGTTGGCGGTTGTCGGTTGTCATTAATTTGTTAGTTTTATTTTTCAACGTTTCAAGTGCTTGTAGTGATTAATAAAGAATTAAAAAGAAATTAAGCCAATCGACGACCAAATGAATTTGTTAATTTTTTAACAAATTTTCTACAAAATCTATAAGAGATGGGGTGTGGATATGATATACCACATATTAGTCAAGGTTTATTTAGACTCAATTGGTCTAGAAGATTTGCTTTAGAGTTCTCCACCTAAATGGGGTTAAATTGCAGCACTGTTCCATTTCCATAGTTTCGCCATCTGTTAAAGTTTACCGGAGGACTTTTCTATAAAAAATATGTAAAAGTTCCGTCAAATACAACGTGAACAGTACAATTAGGCAAAAATCCTTCAGCGAATACAACGACAACAATGTGCAGACAAGTCATCAACGTCACTAGCTGACAGTTTTACATTGAAAGTGTAGTTTTGTTGCTCTTTGCATGTAATCTCCTACGCAGCATATGTTAATTGTGCAACGAAGTGGGTGTTGCATGACAAATTTTTGCATGTGGCAATAAATTGACAATGAGAAGAAAAGTGGCAGGACAAGAAATGTACTTGAAATTGTGATTTTTCATTTTTATTTTTAATTTTTTTTACCAGAGTACGTAAACTCGTTGAAGATTAAATAGTATAAAAATAATTTTGATAAGTCAGATTTATAAATTTTTTTTTTTAAATAACATACCTTTAAATTGCTAATAGTCTTATTCTCGTTTATTATTAACGGTATGCCACTTCGCTAAATTATCTGAAATAACCCAAAATGTAGGCAACGTTTTACTATGAACAATAATTTTTGGGTAATTATATTGCCTACATTTGGGAGCATGGTTATTGAGTCAAATCAAAGCGCATACTTTGTAAAAAAAATAACACAAGCACTCAGAGAAAACATTTAATTTGAAATCTGTATTGTAGAAAATAAAAAATGTCACGTGTTCATTGACCCTTAGCGAATTCTGGATTCTTAAAATTTTTACAGTGAAAGTGCTGCTTTTACTCTTTGCTTGTTAACTGGCACTTGACAATTTTTTGTATGCTTTGTTCAGCTAATACCTTTTGAAGCATTTAATCGTACAAACTCTTTTTATTCAATTTTATTTTCATTAATCTTTTTTTTTATTTATTTTATGATTTTTGATGTATTTTTGTTTATTTCCTCACCGTAGTTAAGGGTTAGTTAGACAAATGCCGTAAGTCAAGTGCTATTTGTTTTGAAAAAATCGTATATACGGTGTCTCAATTGGGGCTTAAAACATCTTCACTTGAGACAGTTGATGTGATAATTAATTTTTTTATTTTATTTTTTTTTGGAGAAAAGTCATTAAATCACGTAGCATTTAGTTATATATGTATACATAACTCATATTTAAATTTTTATTTTTTCATTTATATTTAAATTTTTAAATAATTTTTCAATTGATTTTCAAATTTCTTTTTTATTGAATGGACTTTCCACTATTTTTACGACTTTTTTCTCATTGAAAGCTGATTTTTATACACATCTTCATTTATCGTTACAATTTATGCCAACACATATGGCTTAGCTCCATTAAAAAGCTATTATTCTGACCTATTTTTTGGTATTTTCGATGCTGAAAAATGGATTTTTTTTCAACAAACCAATTTGTATGCCAATTTAATCATAATTTATGCATTTTAACACACTTTTGTTGTATGAATGTATGTATTGTAACTATACAAATTTAAAATGCATTGACAAATTGTGATAACAAAAGGAAAGCACGCATAAAAATAAAGAGAATAATTTTAAGTGGATTAAAATGAACGCTGCTGCTATTCTATGTTATTATTTATGTGAGTGTGAGATAGAGTATAAATGGGTATTTAATATGATTTTAAATATTAACATATGTGCGAGTATATATGTATTCGTCAACATAAAAAACTACATATTTGAATTTCTGAATTTATAACTTTTATTTTTCATATTTTTGAGGTTTTTTTTTAAATTTAGTTCTAGTGCTACCTTCTGGCACTAACTTCCTCCTCTAAAAAGCGATGGATTATTAAACTGTTCTAGGTTTGAACCGTAATTTGGTCCAATGTATGCTTATCTCTTTCAACGGCATTTATACATTACAATATATTTATATATATGTATTTGTTTTCAAAAGCTCAGTACGTGAAAACACTATTTAGAGTTTCAGCAATTTATTCAACGAAAGCTTTTAAGCTTCTTATTTCAAGCTTTGATGTTAACAGGTTTAAATTTTAGGTTATAAATTTTTAAAAATATTCCTTTTGAACTTTCATTGTTATCCTCATATTTTCTTATTAAAAAACTCATTAAAAACTTCTGTGGATGGAATGTGCGATAAAATCATTTAATCCCTATACACATATCTCCAAGATTGTGTGGCATCTATCCTGCTGAACTACGGGAAGAAGAAATCTCATCCCCATTTCTTGGTATAATCTATAAACTCTGTGTGCGTATAGGATGTATTATCTATGCTTCTGCCAAGACTAAAGTACTATTCAATCAAAAAGGAGGTTAAGATAAATAACGTAAATCTAAAGTCGGATCTCATTTCTCTCAAAAAACGTTGAGAGGTTTCCCGACAACCTCTCGAGGAAGCAATATGCCCACTCTGAAGGCAAATTTCTCGATACAGCGCTAAACGGCATAGTGTGGTGTATTGAAAAACTGTATGCTGTGAAAGAATTCCCCAATTAGAATTTTCTTTGACAAGACTCTTATCAACATTTTTCCTTAATCCATATTAGAAACTTGTAGAGTATCTCCTAAGGATCAGGCTCAAAAGGCACCTCTCAAGGAGGAGTGTTATCCCTACAGCCCAATAAACACGCTTATTCGGTAACTAAAAAGCAAGGGTTGTGGTGCGGTATCATATGCCGATGATATTCCCCTAACAACGACAGGATATGACTAGACTTACTTCGGAACAACATTTGCAAATTGTGCCTTTTTATTACCAAAACAATTTTCCATACTTTTTCAAAAAGTAAAGCCGACCATAATACTATTGTCAATGGAAAACGCTATGGAGCCATAAATAATGAATTTTTCATAACTTAATGGGAGTATGGTGATCTGGACGACTTTTGGTTTCACCAAGACAGCGTCAAATGCCATGCAGCCAACAAAAACATCAATTTATTGAAAGAAACTTTTACAAAGCGCTTAAGTTCGCGTCGTGGGCCTGTTACGTGGCTTCCAAAACCGCTGGACTATATTTTTGTGATGATTATATTAGGTCAAGTAAAGAGTTCATTCGGTTTTTATCTAAGAGATGGCGTTATTGTTCATAGTACTAGTATTACTTGTGGCATCATGTCTCTATACGGCGCTGAAAACGTGTTTATTCTCGCCAAAAGTTTGTCTTTGACAGTTTTTCGATTGATTGACTCAGTACGTTGTGATCGCTCGTCAAAGATGGACACCAGCAAAGAGAAAATTCGCTATAATTTACAATTTTTCTTCGATCAAGGCGAAAAAGCAGCCAAAGCGGCTGAAAAAATTAATTTAGTTTATGGGCCCGATACTGTAAACCAAAGTGTATCACAAAAGTGGTTTGCTAGGTTCCGTTCCGGTAATTTCGATGTAAAAGATGCACCACGCGTCGGTAGGCCTGTCGTTGAAAATTGCGATAAAATCTTGGAAATAGTGGAAATAGACTGTCACGTGAGCATTTATTTAATTGCTGAGGAACTAAGGATAAGCCAAAAAACCGTTTGGAACCATTTGCATAAAAAAACCGAACGAACTTTTTACTTTACCTAATATTTCCCATAGGCCTTTTCGATTACGCGCGACCGCTTGAAGTTTAAAAATTTAAATTTTTGGTCATAACACTCATTTATAGAAAGAGACTTTCTTGAAAATTTTATATCTGAAAAGAACACCTTTATTGTTATAATAAAGGTCCATGCGTGATCGCTAACACTTCAAGTTTACTGAAACCACTCTTTCCTGTTATTCAAAGCTTTAGTTCGAGTGATAAGCTTTCACCAAAAACTAATTAATATTAGACCAAAATTTATGTCTTTAATTCTCAAGCTTTTAAAAAGTCTTCAAAGACAGTTAAGTATTTTCATATATAAATTTGGAGATATAATAGTTTGTTAAACATAAATTCATAAATACTTAAGTGTGGCAGACACAATTAACTTTTTGATTTTTGTTTAAATTTTTTTTTACTAAATATTATAAGCATTTTTGTTTTATTTCCTTTTTTTTGTTTTGTTAATTATTCTTTAAGTCTCTAATCAAATAAATGTGTCCCATTAGCATAAATCACGTTAAGCATGATGATAGTTTTACACTTTTCACTTTCCATGCGTTTTTAAGTGTAATTTGAAAAATAAATTGAAAAAAAAGTAATGAATGCAGCGAAAATCAGGTGACAAAAAAATTTAAGATAATATAATAATGAAAAAAACCTAGTAGAGTTGTAGTTGTATTCGTTAAATGTGAGTTTTCTTAATGGATATTATGAAAGTGTAAAAAAGTGTAAGAAGATAGCTTAAAGAGAATGAAAACCATAAAATTTTCAAAGCATTTTTAGAGAATTAATTGAGGATGTACATACATATATATATCTACATTTCTCCATAGCCACAGGTCACTTTTTGATTTTTCCCACAAAGCAAGTAGAATACAAAAATCGAAAAATTGATGATTTTGAGTCAAAATCTAAACGATAAATGTAATGAATACTCGAAAATACAAAAAAAAAAAAAATCGAAGAAACCTACTTTAACACGTTAAAGAATGGAAAAAAATTATATCCCAAAAGAAATCGTCAATTTCATCAAATACTCCACGAAGCGTGTGTAAAATATTAAAGAAATAAGAAAATAAAATACAATGAGTGAAAAGTAAAAAGATTTTGAGTAGGAGGATCCAGTGTAAAAAAGAAAACATTTCACGCATGTGCGAAGCTGTTTAGAATTATAAGTGTGGCTAGATTACAAACATACATACCCATACACATACACAGTATATGGTATATGCCATTATCCGGTTAGTGCTATAGAAAGGGAGGATGTGCTTAGGTATAATAAAAATAGTTTAAAGACAAGTAATAAGTAAATGATGGTGATTATGATGATAGCAAGGAAGAAGAAAATTACAAAAAGAAAAAAAAAGAAAAATGAAAACAAAAAGTCAGCTGAACCCTTGACACAGGCATACATACATATTCCTACAAATACATGTGTATATACTTTCACACACTAACACTTTCACAGTGCTGTTAAGTAGTAAGGAAGGTAGCAGGAAAACATTGAGGCAGGTAAGCAATCGGTTTCTTTGAGCTGAATAGAACTGGTTCCTTTGTATGTTCATGTCTATATATGTACGAGTATACACATATGAGTATGGAAAGGCGAATAGGCAGGTGTGTTTTATGAGAAATACACATCCAACATACATACATATTCATACATAGACATATGCATAGGCTTCTAATTTTGAGCATCTTCTTCTTATTTGCACTTCATTGTTTGTTATTGGCAATTTCACATATCTTTTTGCTATTTCATCAGAGTCGGAATTCCAATGCTTATTAGCTATTTATTTGTGTATGTGGATGCTGTTTTACTTTTAAATGTCAGTAACTGACTTGTAGATATGTATTATGGCATATATACAATTGTACACCAGGTTTCCTTGTTTTTATATTTGCTTTTCTCTAGTTATTTGTATGTCACTAATTTGAGAAGAAAAAACATTTTTTTACTATATCTGCGTATATTCTCCAGCAGTCTGATGAGAAATTTTGCAGATCTTTTGAATCTTGCAGCACTTCTTGCGAGCTCGAGGTGAAAAGTGGCAACATTGCATTAAATATTAAATTTTTATGTGTCTTGGAGCCGCCATCTTCAAAGGATTCCCATTAGAGTTTGTGGACTTATGCCAGTGCGGATTTCAATCTTCGATACTCTTCTCAAATTCGACTTTTGAGATAGCCTTGTTAACTACGGCTGTAAAAAATTCCCTCCTCAGCACCACAGGTTCTACGTCGGAGTGATTTTGCGTTGGATTTTTTAGCTGACATTGTTGTTGGTGTTTAACCTTGTTCCAAAATAATTATTAATATAATAATTATTTATTGCATCTACGACTCAAAGTTATGACTATCAAGAGGACATGAGCGCAAAGTCGCGAAGGTGATGAGTGTGTGTCTGATTGAAATGGATGTTTTGTCTTACCCTCATTCACTATTAGACTCATAAGCGTTGCTTCCTTATTCAATCTGAAGAAAGCAATACTCATGGCGCTGTTTCTGAGGCCAATGATGTCAATATCATTGGCAATACCCTGCAGTTGTACACTTTCAGAGAAGATTGTACGTTTCTATTTTCGAAATAGTTTCTCCAGCAATAAATTAAGGATGTTTTAAATTCAAATGATTCGTTATAGAATCACTAGAATTTGAAACATCGTATGATATCGAAATGCTCGGAGAAGTCCTTCCCGTTCCTGATAAAGCTTCTGGTGTTGCTTAACATCACCATAGGAGACAATTTCTTTTCTCATTCGTCTTTACCAAGTGCTGGTGCATGGTGAATATCTGGTCAATCGTAGATTTACCAGGTCCATCAGCCACACTGATAAGGTTCAATAAGCTTGTTGACAGTTGGACTTAGTCTTTCACACAATACGCTCGATAAAACCACATACACGTATGTGATATTACGGGGGCTTATCTCATGATAGTTGGTGCAGATTGAGGCATCCCTTTTTTAGAAGGTGCCATATTTGAATACATCGACCGGCAATCCATTGATGGCAGTCACTTTGTTGTTCTTCAAACGGGCAATCGCGTTTCGAAACATTTGTTCCAGCGTCAACGATTAGGTAATCAGGCTTGACAACTGCTGGTGTTCCATTTTCACTGCCATTCAGTAGGCTGGAGAAGTCAATAGATCACTTCTGGCGTCCAGCTAGTCAAGGTTTTCACACTCAGGCTCTAGGCTCCTTTTCTTATTTTTTCTACAAATCCGTCTTGTTTTATTTTATTTTATTTTTATTTTCTTATTTTATTTTATTTTTTTTAATTTAATTTTATTTTATTTTACTTTACTTTATTTAATTTAGTTTAATTTTATTTTATTTTGTATTATTTATTTTATTTTATTTTATTTTATTTTGTTTTATTTTATTTTATTTTATTTTATTTTATTTTATTTTATTTTATTTTATTTTATTTTATTTTATTTTATTTTATTTTATTTTATTTTATTTTATTTTATTTTATTTTATTTTATTTTATTTTATTTTATTTTATTTTATTTTATTTTATTTTATTTTATTTTATTTTATTTTATTTTATTTTATTTTATTTTATTTTATTTTATTTTATTTTATTTTATTTTATTTTATTTTATTTTATTTTATTTTATTTTATTTTATTTTATTTTATTTTATTTTATTTTATTTTATTTTATTTTATTTTATTTTATTTTATTTTATTTTATTTTATTTTATTTTATTTTATTTTATTTTATTTTATATTATTGTATTTTATTTTATTTTATTTTATTTTATTTTATTTTATTTTATTTTATTTTATTTTATTTTATTTTATTTTATTTTATTTTATTTTATTTTATTTTATTTTATTTTATTTTATTTTATTTTATTTTATTTTATTTTATTTTATTTTATTTTATTTTATTTTATTTTATTTTATTTTATTTTATTTTAATTTATCTTATTTTATTTTATTTTATTTTATTTTGTTTTAATTTATTTCATTTTATTTGGATTAATTTTATAATATTTTATTTTATGTTACATTTTTCATTTTTTTTATTTATTTTATTTTGTTTTATTTTATTTTAATTTATTTTAATGTATTTTATTTTATTTTATTTTACTTCATTTTATTTTATTTTTATTTATTATATTTTATATTATTTTGTTTTATATTAATTTATTTTATTTTATTTCAATTAATTTTATTTTATGTTATTTTATTTGATTTTATTTAATTTTCGTAATTTTATATTTTTGTACTTAATTTTATGATATTTTTTATTATTATAGTTATCTGAAAGTAAGTAAAATATGACACCACCCGTAAAATGTATTGCCCTACCTGTGGGTGCTTTTAAGCTCATTTTATGATTAACTGATAATAACGGTTGGTTGAAAGTAGAAATTAGCAATAATGTATATGTATATGTATAAATATGTAAAATATTTTGTTTAGTGATAGTGATTAAATTATATCAAGGGTTTTCAGTCGAAAGTCTAAACAAATATGATAAATGACTATTGATTATTATAGATTAATTTCTGTTTAATAATTACTAAACACTTTGTACATAAATAATAATCAAAATATTTGCACAAACTTAAATAAAATATTGATTAAGTGATAATTTTAAAACCGTGTACATGAAATTGTCAAACATCATTGTCAGGTCATCTGTTATTTGTTAAGTACTTAAACCAATGAAATGGAAATAAATACAAAAAGTGTGTAATTTCTCCATATATAAAAAGTGCAAATTTCTGTGCAAAAACAGTTGCAAATTAAATTCTGCAAAGGAAGGTACTCAAAATGAAACAATTTTACGGTAAATTAGTGATTTTGTGCGTAGCCCTATTGGGAATAAGTCAAGCTACACCTTTGGTTGAGGACAAGGAGCTCTTCTTCGGCGATTGGCCGGGAAGTTTAAGTGACAATACCGATTACTATGTGAGCAGTAAGAAGGTGAGTTCGAAATTCATTCTCGTATAAGTGTTATTTGGAGCACAGTGAGCTTACTCAAAGGCTTATGTGCCGCCGCTTGCGGTCAGATCCTCAAACTGCTCATTCAACCCACTAATTAAGAAAACAATTATAACAATAATTATAAAAATAAAATAATATTCATAAAACATAATATTTAGGTCTCCTGGTTTGCTGCTAACTACTATTGCTTCTCCAAAGGCTGGGAGTTGGTATCGCCTGAAAATTTCCAAGCACTCACATTACTGAAAGGTTTTCGCGAATTATATGGTAGGTTGCAGTTTAAAATGGATTATAAAAATAATTTCCTTTATTAAAAAAAAATCCCTACCAAAGATGTCACCGACGCCACGTACTGGTCTTCTGGTAATCGTTTGGATGGCAGCAGCTGGGTTTGGGGACTTAATGATGGCGGTTCAAAGTTCTCCATAACCAATTGGAGTTCCAATGAACCAAATGGCAATTACAGTGATAAATGCTTATTGATTGATAGTTCTGCCGAGTCTTTGTGGACCAATGCTAATTGCGCTGCTAAATACAAGTTTATCTGTCAGAAGTACAAGGCAACCACAACAACTACGAAATGCAAGAAGAGCATTTTCTAAGCGCATAAAATTATTAAATAACAAAATAAATAACACAGCTCTTGTGCAACTGTTTATGATAAAGGACGTAATTTGGGAGAGTTTAACTTTTTTATTATTTTTTTTGTTACAATTTTTAAACTGTAAATATTAAAAATTTACCGTTTTTCTTTTTAAAATCTTAAGCCAATGTGTTTTCTTTTCATGAAAAAAAAAAACAGTCATACTGATCTACTTTAAATGAAAACAGTTTTGATATCATTTTCTACTAGTCGTTAACTAGTTTCTAACTAGTTACCATACAGTTGTGAAGTAATAATGTTGCTGAAATTTTTATTCTTTGATAGTAAGTAAGTAAGTACGAAGTATTTAGGTAAGGTGGTTGGTCATTAGAGTCATATAGAGATAGTTAGTTTAACTTGATAGAACGGTCTTCTCGAAGAAACTTCATATCGAAGAGAATGATATTGTGATATATAATATGTATAGAAATATCGTTTGCTTTCTTTAAAAAAATAACTATAAAGATACTGGCTTGGAAGCTTGAGTATTCTGCGAGTCTGAGGCTTTCTGTAGAATGATGTAGCCCTCACTCCCTTGTCATTGTGTTGCGGATGGTACAAATCTTAGTATTTGCTAGTCGAAAACTCGTCCTCATTCGGCGAACTTCACCTGACTGATGCCACATCAAAAAATCTGTGCTTGCCATTGGCCAGAGGAAGATCTAATTGGTAGTGTTGAGTGAAAACCCGCTGGCAGTTTTACTACCAGCATTCAGCGCATGCGGAGATGTAATGGAGGTTCAAAATAATAATCTTCTAAGTATACTCCCTCCGCTATTTCTTTCAATACTCATTTCTTCAAAATCCTCTTACGGAAAAAGCATTTAACCAGGTTCTAAGCGTAAAATAGGATGTCCATTTAGAAGTCCCAAATCTTACTCTCAACCAGAAAAGGTTCGCCTTGTTATTTTAGCTGACCTCCAAACGGATATTTGTTGTTGTTTTCACAGAAGATGTGTGCCATGAGATGGAAGTCACTTGTGACAGAATTATTCCAACCACTCTCAGATGAATGGCAGCTTTCCTCGCTTTTGTCGATTTCTACACATGAGACCATTCTCCATATCTGTCACTTAAGGCTTTTTCTAGCTTTATATGAAAGCTCAAAATCCATCGTCAACGAAATGAGCGTACGCAAGATGATCTAGCAGAATTAGGAGGGACCTCCCTAACTTCGTATGCCGATGATTGAAGGATATTGTCGTCTGGCCAGGGTTTTGTTAACCTATGTTCTAAAGTGAACTGCTACTTTGCCGATCTTTCTCACTTCTTCACTGCAAGACAATTAAAAATACAACCGACTAAATCCTCGGCTACCCTCTGGACGATGGAGTAGAAGCTTGAATTAGATGTGGAGGTCGATGACATAAAAATTTCGACTATAAACAACCCAGAGAAATTGGGAGTCACATTCGACAGCCTGCACTCCTTCGCTCCGCAGACGACCACATTGGCCGCAAAACTCCAGGGTCACAACAAAATACTCAAATCGCTAGCCGGTAAAAACAAAGAAACCTTGCTGGCTACCTACAAAGCTATTAGACGGCCGGTCGTAAACTATGCTGCACCGATCTGGGCGCCGGAGACGCACGAAACGCAGTTGAAGAAGTTACAGCCCTGTCAAAACATCGCCCTTAGGATCGCGGCAGGAAATCTTCTGATGTCGCTGGAGCATCACTTGCACAGCGAAGCATCTATGCTACCGTAGGGAGCACCCCAATAGGCACCTTATTGGAGCCGAACCTCTACCCAGGCACATCAGAAAGAGAGTACTAGATATGAAGAGCACCATCCAGCAACATGTGCAACAACCGCTGGACAGGACGGCGTACAGACAAGCACTGAACGCCATTCACCAGGAGTCCGTCAACACCTTCAAAGACTCCCTTCCCGTGAATGTCGTGCTCGTAGTTAAACCTCCACCTATTGCAGACAACGAACTCGAGCTCCCTCGAGAGATCCGCGTGTCCCTGACACAACTAAGGTCTGGATATTGTAGCAGGTTAAACTCCTACTTATCCCGACTCGATCCCAGCATACCCAACGTATGCCTTGCATGTGAAGAGTATCCGCCCGACACTAACCACCTCTTCACACACTCCCTTAAATCGACTCATCTAACCCCCCTCTCCCTTTTGTCCAATCCCGTCGAAACAGCACGTTTCCTGGACCTCCCTTTAGATGCCCACGGCGACTTTGATTGATTAAGCCTGTTCTAAGCGGGGTTAAGGAACTGCTAAAATAACAACAGCAAGGACCTCTATGAACTGTTCGGTACCAAAGAGATTTCATTGTGGGAGACCTCTGACCTGGAAAAAATAATAAGAACTAGATATCTAAATTGAAAGAGTACAGCCCACCACAAGAGCATCGGCGAATTCTGCAGACGATTCCACGATGGGACGTGCGTGATATACGGCGACATTGGCACGTCATCCGAATGGGTCAACAGCACTCCAACTTTGAAAGTATTCGACGCAGTAACCGTGGGTAGAAGCAGATTAAGAGGAAGACCTCCCCTCACTTAGAAGGATCAGGTAGAGGAGCAATGAGTGGCACTCTAAACTTTGAACGGCTAAGCGGTGCCAAGCCAATGAAGAAAAAGAAAAATCAGTTATTTTTAAAAAATCAAAATTTAAATTTTTCTTCATTACTGGACTAGTTACTCTTCGAAAATTTTTAACTGGTATAATACTAGTATATTGCTGACCGAAAACTTCCAATCACATACGTACATATGTATGTATGTATATGTATAGCTTTCATCTAGTTCATTCGACTTTAGGGTACTTATCCAGCAACATGACGTCTTGCAACATTATTCGCTTGGCCATGTTGAGATTCTGCAAACAAATGCCTTGCAACATTTATTGCGAGCGGGAATCATGAAAAAAAACGAAGTGTAAACAAAACACAAGAAACTCACAACACAAATACAAATGCAGAAATGAAAGCAAAACAAAGCACATGCACACAGCCAGAGAGAAACCCAAACAAAATTACAATCCACCACATGCGCGTTCCAATTCCATTTTGGATCACAATAAAAATGAAACAAAGAAAATTGACTCACTAACTTCCCGGCTGAGATGCAACAAGCGTTTGCCGCCACCCGCACGCCAACAACAAAATACGTAAACCAAAAAGAACACACATTAACAAAGATACAAATACAATCCACAAAATGCCAATTTGTACCTACCACCACCAACGGCATTGAAAACAAAATGGAATTGCTGAAACGCGACGTCACAACGACGACAGCAAGTGTGGATTGTATCCGATAGATACGCGCACGAATTTAGCGGCGTCGTTTCGTTTCTCCTCGGCTGGCTGATTGACTTGACTGCTATGCCTGCCTGCGATGCAGTTTCCACCGTTTGCTCGATTCAGTTGCTAATCGTTTGCCGGCCTTTTTGGATGTCGAAAATCGTCATTAATGTAGCGTTCGTTGTTGGCGTACGGTTGCGATCGTCGTACACAATTCGTCGTTGATTTACGTGCGGTCGTTTTTTTTCCCCCAGCTACCTGGCTTATTGTCGTTGCAGTCGCTGTCTTTTGTTTGTAAAGAAAAGCGGAAATCGACAAGACAAGCCTGTAGTAAGCCTGGCTACTTGCTGGCTGCAATAGAAGTGTTGGTAGACGCGGGTGTTTTTTTTAAGTACATACATACGAGTATATATATATGTGTGTGTGCGCGCGTAGAATTTTTTCACAAAAACCAAAAACGGACAATAGATTTTCATGATGGATCGGCTACCTTTGTGTTTTTCGTTGGAGAAGAAGTGAAACTGTGTAAAATTAATGCATGAAATACATACATATGTACCTACATATGCACATTTTCAAATTGTGTAAGTTACAACAAAAAATATATTGTCTATGCATATAAAACTACAACTCATGTATTTTTGAGTTTTTTTCTAATTGGTTTTGGTGTATGGATGTTTAAGAAAAATATTTTTAAGTGACTAAAGGAATTAGCTATGCACAAAAATTATGTAAAATGAAATGGAAGGATGTGAAAGAAACAAAAAAAAAAAACAAATTCTTTTAAATATGGGAAAATTACTTTGTGTTCTAAAAATTTAAATGTATTTTAAAATTAAAAAAACAAATATGGCGCATAAAAAACAAAAATGAAATAATTTATAAATGAACCCATTCACATTCAAGCTAAATAATCTAGCGAAGGAATTATGTGAGAACAAATTTGAGCTAAAAGTGATGTATTCAAAACAATCATTTAAAAAAAAAATTTTTAATTAATTTTAAAGTCTTTTTATTAAAAATTTAAAATTATACAAAATTTAACAGAACTGTAGGCGACTTAATTAAACGTTTAAAAATGTGATATAAGCATTTAATAAACAATAAAATAAATAATATACAATCATGTTTATTAAATTGTGCTCCAAATATAAAAATAACAAATTTTCATAATAAAAACTTACCAAGAGGTTTGCAGAGACTCTATTTACTCATTAAATATACTAAAATGATATTTAATAATAATGAAAAAACTTGAAATGAAAAAATTTCAAATACAAAAATTTAAAACAATAAAAAAAGTTATTTAAAATTTTGAATATTATAAAAATAAAAATAAATATAGAAAAATAAAACAAAGTATTGGATATTAAAAAAACCGGAAAAATGTTCATTCATGTATCATCATCTAAAAAGAATTTGGAAAAAGGGTTTCGAGCAAACACTCTTACATGAAATCCTGGATTGACTTCATAAAGAAAGTGGGAACGCTCTTTTATTCTGAAAGGGTGTACCCATAAGTTTATTTCCTTAGAACAACTTTTTTGTGACTGAAGTGAAGAAAAATTATTGTAAATAAATAAATATTTATTGTTTCAAAACGCAAAGCTAAATACTAATATTTCATTTAAAAAAGTGTTGGAAATAAAGAATATGAAAACTGTGAACTATTTAATGAAAAATTAAGAAAAACTTTGAAATTAAAAAAATAATATTGAATTAAATTAAAATTAAATTATTAATAAATGAAATAAAAAATGAGAAAAAAATATTGATAATTTAAAAACTCAATTGTAATTGGAATTGAATATCCACCTAAAAAAAATTATAATAATTTAAATTAAAAAAAAAAAATCAACATACGAATATCAATGGAAATTTAGCATAAATAAAGGGTTTTCCCATAAGAGGTCTTATTTTGAATAGCCTGTAGTAGATATCTGTTTTGCCAGTAGATGCCACTTTGGAAGCTATAATTTTTTGAAATTTGACAAGTAAAAACTACGTCAGTAATAAAATTGAACGATACTCGCTTCTATAATGCATTGAAGTTATTGAAATTCATCATAAAAATTGCATCGAAAAATCATCTTGAATGATGAGGCCCATCTCTGCCTTGACAACTACGTCGATAAGCAAAATTTTAGCATATGGAGCTCGGAAAACCCAAGAATATATTGTTGAAACGCCTCTTCGTCCTGAACGTGTAACTATTTGGTGCGGTTTATGGTCCGGCGGGGTCATTGGTCCTTACCTTTTTGAAAATGCGCTAACGAGAGTTAACATTTTTCATGGCCGTAATTGGATGGTATTGCTATGGACAACCTTTACTTTCAACAAGACGGCGCTACGTACCACACAAGCGATAAAACGATCGTTCTTTTAAGAAAAAACTTTCTTTGAATATCAAAATAACACCTCTTATTGGAAACTCCTTTATTGGCATACATAAATTGGGCTAAAAAGTGCCGGGTTTTTCTTCAGTTCAATTCAGTTTAGAGATTTCAATACCACATTTGTAAAGAGCTTTATGATTATCAAAATATGTCCCAGTTTCACGGATAACGCCTTCATTCTAACGAAATTTCTTAGCTGAGAGCATTTTCTTTGAGGTCTGCGAGCAGCCAGTAATCACTGAGAGTTAAATCTGCGTCACTTGTTGCTTTATTGATTGACTGGTGAAGTAGAGTTTTAACTTGACGAAAAAAAAATTGTCAAATGCCGATCTTTCTTTGTAATTTCGATCTTCAAATGTTCCAATAATGATATGCAATATTCGGTATTGATTTTGTTCCCTTCTCAGGATAGTGGATAAACCAAGCACAATCCTAAATACCGATTCTATAACCTTTCCCACATGGATCGGTGTGTTTTCGGGCACTTTGGACGAGGCTCTACAGTAGTTACCCTTTCAGGCGAGGATCCTTTTTTATTCAGGAGTGAAATATTGGATCCATGTTTCAACAATTGTAACGTATCAATGTAAAAATTTCGGCTTCTTACTTTTAAACATGACCAAACACTGCTCAAAAACATCAACACATTAGCAACGCGGCACCCTCCGTGAACGGAGCTTTCTCATAAAAATCTTAACGATGATATAAAATTGACGCGTTCTCACTTTCCGATTATTCGAAGTGATTTACGAGGATTTCTTATATATTTTCTAGTGTTAGCGTTTCTGCCACATTTGAACGTCCTCTACATCCTACATCATGGGGGTCTCTACGACCACATTGGAAGTCAATATAGTAAACCAAAGTTTTATTGTTATTTCACAAGGAGCTGAGTCCTTATAACACTTCTCAGGCTATTAGCTTTGCTTGAAGAAAGAAATAAAATAAAAATAAAAAAATATATAAAATTGGTTTTGATCTATTATTTTCGAAGATAACAAAAGAATGATACTTCTCTCTTAGCACAACACTCATATTTATATTTCGAATTTTTTGAATTTTTAACAATCTTTTTTCTAAAGGTTAAACAACTAGTGTTATTTATGTGTTAGTCCCAAGCCTTTTCAGTCCTTGTATAAACCCAATAACGAAAAATTATTACGATTTTTATGGGGAAAAATGCTTTGTAACTCTGTTTTATTATAAAAAAAATATTTACAAATTAAATTTTTAAACTAAAATTCGTGAAGAACTAATTTTTATAAACGAAAAAAAATAATAATTATGTAATGAAAAGTGTAGAAATTAATATAGAATATTTTTCTACTTAAAAATTAAATAATCTGAAATTCTTTCTTGCAGCTTAGCAACTACTGGAATTAACAACCGGTTACTATGAACAAAAGCAACAATAAAATTAGCAATAATTTTACTAAAACTGTACATTCATCGCTTAGGGATAAAAAGTGATTAAATCAAAATTTAAAAATTAATAAAAAAATTATTAAATAAATAAAAAATAAAAATTTTAAAACTGAAATATGGGCAAACATCACACAGTGCAAAATTTTCCGGTAAATAAATATGCTTTAGTATGTATACTGATATGCTATATGATCGCAAGTAACTAAAAATGCAACAAAAAAATAAATAAAAAAAATAATAATTAGTGTAACTAATTTCTTTTAGCAAACTAAAACACACTTGCAAAAAAGCAAAAATTAAATTGCTGAAATACTAAACCACGCACAAACAACAAGTAAAACCAAGTGCAAAATGAGAAAAAGTGTTAAATAAAATAAACAAAAAAAGAAAAATTAAATCTTTTAAATAATTGACAAAGCACAAGTGTTTTATAAGCGACCAGTGAGTGCGTATACACATACATACATACCTACAGCTGGAAGACAGCCAAGTGTAAAGCAAAAAAAAAAAAATAAATAAATATAAATAAATAACAAAAAAAAAAACAAAAAAATATTTCTCTACAAAAATTGCAACGCAACAAATCAAATACGCACATTGAGCCTCAATAAATAAAGCGACAAAAGATTTTTTATAACAAATTTACAACTAAGCGCTGGTGTGTACATACATACATACATATAGTGAGTGCTAAAGTGTATATGCAACAAAGTGCCGCCGACGGCAACACACTACATATGGATATAAAGTGGTGGATGATGGCGATGAAGCAGCAGAGGCAGAGGCAGACGCGGCCAACTGTCGCCGCCACACAGCCAATGCTAAAAATACATACAAATGCTGCGTCATTACTTCGACGCGCCAGCGAGATGCTGTTTTTGTTGCTACTAACAGTCGGCGACAGCAGATTAACTGGATTGCAGCATGTTGCAGCGCTTAAGGGTGAGTTTTTTTGTTTTTCTATACACACACAAAAAAAAAAAAAACGCAGAAAAATAAAAATAATAATAGATTGAGAAAAGAAATAAGCGAAAAAGTTAGAGAAATAGTGAAAAAAAGAAATGAAAATTTTAAAAATAAATTGTTGCTACTTGCAACATTATAGAGCGCCACTTAATGACATTTGTGGCATGGACTTTTACTTGCCGCATATGTACATAAGTTTTACAATGCATTTTCCGGCACGAAAAAACGCCGAAAATCTTACTAAAATTGTCACAAAACAAATATAAAATGCACGCAGAGAACTATACAAACGCTTGTGCCGCTAGTTGTTGTTGCGTAGGCGTGTCTCTTGTCTTTTTTTCGCTGGCGATAAGGCATAAATCGAATTCTAATATCTATTAATTTCCTTTTTCTACTGCTCCATGTGGCAACTTGTGCGCTATCAGTTCACAATTGGTTGAACAAACCATCCAGCGCGTCTACAAGCGCATGGAAACATCTAAATAGATATGTGCTTGTGTCTTTATGTCTACATTTTGTCACAGTTAGGTATCTATTTATATTTAGAAATCTTCACTTCCCAGCCACACATTTGTATGCACGCGCTACTGAGATTTATTATTTATGTTGCATGTGTTTGCATTCGCTGCAGCTGAGTTCCATACAGCAGTCGGCATGTCAATAGCTCATCAACATGGCGGGCTTAACGGCGACTTTTCAATTGCTGGCTGCCAGTACTAGTATTTTGTTTAAGACTATATACATACATATTAATTTTTGTTGCTTTGTTGCTGTTGTTTATAATAAAATACGTTCTTCACCCTCTTTCCCCACACCATTGTCAACTCTATATATCTCTCCATTTGGCCTACAATTAGTGCGGTTGAACTTTTGTTAAGCTCTCCTTTGACTAACTTTGATTTATATATACGAGTATCTCGAAAGTTATGCATTTGTTGTTGTTTTTGCTTTTGTGTGTGCGGCATTAAATCATCAAAAATATTTAATATCACTATTTATTGTAGATAAATCTGTGTACATACATACATATAAAGAGATATGTCATCAAGTTTGTGTGTGTGTAAATTCCTGTCTAAAGCTTATTTTCCACATTATCTCGTATACATATGTATTCGTATGTAGCTTGTGCCCCTAGATTTTCTCTATTCTCTAGTATCAAGTAGATTAGTATGTAAATCCCTTTATAATATTTTGTTCTCGTAAATAAATAGTTGGTGTACGCTGCCTTTTATGTTTACTCTACTTTAAATTTCCTTTATCATACCTTTGGGAGGTGTTAAGTCAAAATGTTAAGTGCTTTGTGTGGTGCACCGGTGCTGTTGGTGTGCAACATAGTGTAGACAACATGCAACATGGAGTATAGTACTTTGAAAAGTGATATGATTTTCTACATTACACTACTTGTTATTTTATATATGTACATACCATATGCATACTCTTTCTAAGAATATTTGAACACTAGCTTTAAAATGTGATTTAAGACAAGGTTCCTCTACTAATTTAAAAAAAAAAATCGAAATTTTTTTTTTGCTGTGAATTGCTAGAAACTAGTCTTAGAAATAATATTGAAATAGTACCGAAGTTCCGCAAGACCAAGAAGTAGGTATAGAAGAGGGGAGAGCGGAGCGCGCCAAGCGATAAATCCGAGCGCTCGAGTACTTTAATCACCTTTTTCTCAAGGGTGACACTCTTATTCAGAACCTATTGAACCTATCAATATGAACTAAATGGCATTTTACTCCTAAAATGTCTCTCTATGGGCGGTACTACAACCAAAAATATTCTTCTTTATTTAAAAAATATATAAACAATTAAATTTAAAAAAGGGGGAAAAAATTAAAAAGTCCGCCATTTATTTTTTTTTTTTTGTGAAAAAGTTGCATTGTAGTTCCGGTCATAGCCAATGTGATACAGAATAAGAAACCATTTTGATTTTTGCTTTCAGATGATTCGTTTTACAGTTAACGTGTCACTCACCAACCAAAGGGACGTGTTTCAGCAGCAATTTTGAAAAAATTAATTTTTTTTAATTAATATTTATTTTATATGTACAATATATATTTTTTTATCAATATTTTTAAGCGTCTACTTAACTACAAAAACTATGATTTATAAATATTTTTTTTTTTAATAAATTTTGTTTGAATAAAAACACGTTTTTTGGAGGAACCTGTCCTAAGGTGTTTTAGAACCACTATCTCCTCAACCAAGTTTTGCTTCTCACACTAAGAAATATTATACTAAATCTTACGATAGTACTGACTATTGTTTTCACAAAAAATTTTGTAATTTCTTCAACGGTAATAAGTAGTAAGAGCTCATTTCATCAGTAAGTTCTTTATATATTTTTTTAGGAAATTTTTTTGGAAGAGTAAAAAGGTGGTACAAAACAGGTTTTAAACACATTTTCATATTATCTTTTTATTCGCATTTAATATAATAATCAAAAAAAAAAAGAAAAAAAAATTAGTTCAAAATAATAAACTTGTCTGCTGATGCTCTATCGCGTTACAAAATCCTTGAGTTTCCTTGCCATTAATCTAAATATAATTTTTTTCAAACGCCGCATAACACTCCTGACTTTCTGACAATAATTCTGAATAATTCTACTCTCGGTTCTCTTTCGATAGATTGTATTATTTTATGTTTGGTTGAAAATCGCTTCAACGGTTACAAAGCGCCAATTATATAGGTACATACAGATATGATTTTATGTACAGAGAATTTATAATTAAATCAATTCAAAATTCACATATGAAATTTCTCATATAAGCCAATTCTTTGAATTATCGGTCTCGCAAGGTTAATATCGCCTATTAAAATATGTTTTCTTTCTTGTTTTGGGACTGTCAAAAGGCCAATTTCATTAAATTTTTATTTGCGTACTTTTTGAATAGCTCATGCTCAGAATTTATAGAATTTCCGCCATACACTTTTATTAAAATGTGATAAATTTGTTTCATGAAAGTTTCTTTCATACACCTTCTAAATTTTTTTTGCGTCGTCGCAACCCATCTGCTGTTCAACTGACCTAAGGGCGTGCCTGAAGGATAATAGAAAAATCCAACAGACCGGTGACCTCAAACCAGTGATAGATCGTACTATCTTGAACACTTGCCTCTTCCACTAAACAGCTACGGTTTTGCTATCAACTAAACTATATGGAAAAGGGAGAAGGAAATTACTTAGTTATTATATTTAAAGCTCTCAGTAAGTAGGCTTTCATGGAGAAAATAAAGTCAGAGCAATCAATGCTGGCGGAATGAAAATTAAAATCGTTGCGCAAACACCTAAAAATCACCAGCATTTCTAATATGTTGCTGCATATAGACAATGAAAGGGACCTAAAGTGTCTAGATAATCTTAAACGGATGTTAGAGTTAAGCTTGGTAAGTAGGAATTAAAATTGGATTAGAAAATTCCAGTATTTGCCAAAAAGCAACTTCATGGGGATATTTAAAAAAATTTTAATGCGTAAAATTAATTAATTTTATTAAATAAATATTTATTTTTTTAGTTATATTATTTTATTTTTTATTTATTATTACCTCAATTGTTAGTTATTATTTTTAGTTATTTCAACACGTATAAATATTGTTCCTGCGATTATGCAATATAGTTTTACAAAAATTAAAAAGCAAGTAAACCTGTTCATATTTCTCGCAATTGTAACAATTTTAGTTGGCTGACACAGTGAGACAATTAGATTACTTTAGTTTTAATATCTTCATAATTATATTCGTATTTTTCGTTTAAATATGGTAATAGCAACACATTTTGCACAAAATATCAAGTAATATATGTATGTAGCTCAACCAGTCAAAAACATACCGACTCAGCTGATGCGATCTACCTTATGAGTACATAAAACATTACCAACGCTTCGCGCTGCTGCTACGAAACCAGAGTAATTTGTTTTGTTTGAAAAACCAACTCAGCTGTTTGCTTACTATTTCATAAAACTGCCAGTATAGACACAAACTTTTTACCAAATACTATAACTGAAATCGTAATTCATTACTTACTACTCTGAAGTTCAAGCATGTTTGATTGGCCTTTATATTTTGATAAAAAATATATGAAGTTCGATGATAAAATTGTAAATTTATTCAAAAGTACATAGGTATGTAAGGCATTTCGTAACATTTCATCGTTGCCATCTACGGGCGTTGTGTATGACAATATTTTCTCTTACAGTCGGTAGGTATAGACAGGGTACGTTTGATGGCTAGTTGAGCTAATAAATTGAAGTTTATGTATTGAAAGAGAGAATATTGTTATGACAAAATGTAAAGGGTTCTCTTTACTAACCATTGACAGTAAATTTTCAATTGAAAAAAATTAAAAACTCTCTGATCGGCTAATGAAGATTGTCGCTATTGTGAACTTCGTTCTTTTTGCAGTGTTCACAATAGCATATTTCTCTGAGGTAATGCTAAGCGGCGGCCGCAATAGCCAAAGGTTAGCAAAGCGGAAAGCCAAATCGAGTCCTGGTCAGACTAGGACTAATATCCCAAAATTATAGAAAATTAAGTTTTCCAATTGTCGTCGCTCCTCGGCAGGGAATCTCAAGCCCTCCGAGTGCATTTCTGACATGAAAAAAAGTCCATCGGTTATTCTAAGGCGGTTTAAAATAAACAGTGGGTTTCAACATTTGTTAGAAAAAATATTAAGATGGGCACAAAAAATGAGAGATGAAGTGGGTGGAAAATCGTGTCAGCGGATTCAAAGCTACAATTATAAAAAATGAATAGAAAAAAATTAGTTCGATAATTTCGGTAATAATAACTAATATAATAAATTCAAGTTGGGTACGTAAACGTTACGGCTCAACATTCGTCCGATTAATGACTGCACAAACTGTCAAAACTGTGGAACAAATTTCTTTTGAAAATAGAATAATTTTTTTGAGCTAAAAATTGGTTTTCTCATTTAATGCTTTTTGCTCACGCTTGAGGTAATGAAAATTCTGTTTTAAATTATTTAAAATAATGTATATCTACATTTTAGTATTCTTACTCTTTGCAACAATTTTAGATGATTTTAATCTATAATTATAATAATTAAAGAAAATGGCTTCGTACACTCAGTAAAACAAATAAACAATTATATGAAATAATCTTTTATTTCCATTCATCTACATATCTACATAGACCTACACACATACATATATAAGTCTATAATTCTCCAACTTTAGTGGCAGACAAAAACCAATGCAATTGTAAAAACATACAAAAAATAAAATTTCCATATGCAATCACCTTAATATTATGCGCTTCAAATTTTCAACTGTAAGCGTCTACAAATATACACACATACATATATGTACATACCTACATAAAAATATATGCATGCCTGCATTTATTTCAATTACATATCCGAATATGCAGTCTAAAACAAATTGTTTTGTGAAAATTGCTTGCGCAGATTCGCATAGAAGATTAGTTGTAAGTCAAAACACACAAATAAATACACCTGCACACACACACTCACATGAATATATAAGCCTTACAAAAGAGCTGCAAGAAAATTGCCTACCAAAAATGACCTACATTCAGGCTTAATTTGACGGGCATATGTACATGAACATGAGTGGAATCTACAGCTCAGTTCATATAAGTATATATGTTTGTATATACCTATGTATGTATGTGAAGTATGTGAATTTGCGCACAGATGCTGGCAATAACTAATCAAAAAAATGAAGGAAACTTGGCAACAGTTGAAGGCATAAAAAATATAAATATGAAAAAAATTATAATAAAAAATGCATAAAATCCACGCGGCAACAGGAAAGTAAGTGGAAAGGCAGAATGAACTTAAGTAAGCGAAAATTCGTAGAAGTATGTATTGTATGTAGGTATATACATACATATGTAGGTATATAACAATAATAAATAGCTCAGTGCGAATTTAGTGCAAGAGAAGAAAAAAGCAATTGGATTTATGTCTAGAACATCAACAGTACAGCCGCTCTGGGTGCTACGTTGACCTGTGAACAAAACAAAAAAAAAAAACAAAAAACAGCAACAAAGCTTACGCGCACATTTACAAGTTATTCCTCAGCCCACTCTCAACAGCCTTGGGAAGTTTTCTGCCCGGAAAGTAGCAATTACTTACTTTGTTGTTATGTGCTACACATTTAGTTTTTCGCTCCAAATTTTTTTCCCCTACCCAATATCTAGTACTACTTTTTCTACTACCTTTTTTACTACTTTTTCTACTACCTTTTCTACTACTTTTTCTACTACCATTTCTACTACTTTTATACTACCTTATCTACTACTTTCTACTACCTTTTCTACTACCCTTTCTACTACTTTTTTACTAAATTTTTTTACCATTTTTTTTACTTAGATTTTTACATTTTTTCTATTCGCCCCACTTAAATTACATGCCACATCGCCTCTTCCATATAACACAACACAAAGGAAGGTCTCTTGCGGCCGTTGCTCGTTCGCACGCTGCACTAACCGCTGCGCAAACACATGCCCTCCAAACTATTTGTTGCCTACTTGTAGTAGTTAGTAATGCAACAAATGTTAACTATGAATTGCTTTTGCAATTGTTGCAGTTAAAAGTTGCAAGCATCTACAAACAAATGCGGGCTAAAAAAAAACAAAAATCCTCATAGCAAAAAATTATAACACAGCGTGCGGCAAGTAGTGGCGCTGGTTGTAACACCAACTCTTTAGCTGTGCGGCAGGCAACAAGACAAATGGTCCCATGGGTGACATTACCCTTTTTTTGTTACAAGGACACACACAGGCAGGCAGCGTTGCGAGTTCGTTATTTGCTTGTGCATTTATTACTATTGTTGTTGTTGTTGCTGTTGTTGCAGCCACTAGTGGTTGTTTGCTTGAGTTTCACATATTGTTGTTGCTTAAAAATAAGCACACCATTTTACCCTAGTGACGCAAACAAGGATATGTGCTACTGATAGCAGTACAACTTGCAACATGGCTTAGCCAATGTCCCTGATAAAGGGGCACCAGTGTCGGTGTACATTGCGAACGGGTGAGTGTGCGAAGTGACGCATATCATCAGACATGCGTGTCGTTTAGTGCAAGATAATTTTTATTATTGCCCAGCGCGTACAGGGATTTAATAGTTTTTTATTCAGCATGTCACAAAGTTGCACTTGCTACCACGTCAGTGACACTGGTGGTGTTGGTGGTGCGTTGCAAGTTGCTAAATTGTATACACAACACACACATTTCTCTATACAAATATGCGTAGCGTGGTGCATTTAGCCTTTGATCCTTCGTAGTGAGTAGTATATTGTAAGGAGGGTCAGTAGGTAAACCGATTCTTAAAAATTAGAGAGAATTAAATCAAATCAAATTAAATTTAAATTAACTACATACAGATTAGTTATAAAATAGTGTCCAAGTAATTAGTTTAAGACCAGTCGTTAAAATATTTAAAATTGACTTTAAAATAAAAAAAAATAATTTTAAAAAATTTATTATTTTATAAGCAAACTAGTCCCAAAGTAGTTACATTTGCACCAGCTGGGTTTCTATAATTGAAATAAGGTGTTTTGAAAATCAATTGCAAAAATTGCCCATAATAATATGCTTTTTTAAAGCAATCAGTAGTAGAAAATTGTCCACTCTCGCCAAAGCATCCCTTCAAACTCCATTTTGTTCCTACAGGACACTACACACACACACACACCCAAGCAATTGTCAGCGCACTTGCATGTGCGTGTGAAGGTGTTGCATGGAAAATTATGTGCAATTTATTGGATTGCGTGTCACACTTGGCGCACGTCAACGCCTGTTAAGAGAATTGAACAACGACAGCCGTCGCTGCAATAGCGTTGGCAGAAGGCGAGCAAAACGACCAGCAGACTGTCGACGACGATCACGTGCGATAGAGCGTTCGAACAAACAACGAAGCAATAGCTGGGAAAACAAGCACAACAAGTAGGAAAGTAGGAAGGTAGGATGGTAGGAAGGAAGGAATGAAAGAAAATAAATGACCACACCAAGCTCTATTGGCGGTGCTTAGCAGCAAACTCAAGCTTTGGTACATGATCCCAAGCAAATGACAACAATCTGTGCAGCATTGGCAAAGGCACACAAATATAATATATGTACATATGTTTGTATGTATGTACAAGTATGCTTAATAACATAAACGTTGGCTTCACCTATCTCGGCTCCAGCTGGAATGCAATTTTCATATCGCGTGTTTGGAGCTCTTTGCTGGTTTGCCAGTACACCGGGCTGCTGTGCTGCTGTTGCTGCTGCTGCTATCAAGGGGGTTTCGACGAAAAAAAAAAAAAATTTTTATATATTATTTTTTTATTTATTTTTATTTTGTTGTTGTTAATTATAAACACATGCCTGTCTTGTACGCCGTATTCTTATCATATTTTCCTAAAAGGTATTTAATAAGCGTTTAACTGACGATTACTTTGGGACACGCACTCTCATAAGGGAATTGATTGGACTGAGCAAAGTAGTAGCTTTCGCTTACATATTCACACTAACGAATATAAAATAAAATATATATTTATGTTCAAATAAATATATGCTTAACGAGTGTTGAATGCCCAGTGTATACTCTGGAGTATTCTTGTAATTAAAAATTCAATTAAAGTTTTTTACAATAGGTGATGAAATTGGAAGTTGTAAGAACGCCTGAAATGAACCAGCTGAATACTAATTTATTACAAACTAGTTTTAAACCAGTGTGTCTTAAACTAGTTGCACACTAATGCTTTGTAAACTAGTTTATTGCAAACAAGCTCAAAATTAATCTATTGCAAATTAGTTACAAAGTTATTTATATAAAACTACCTACAGACTAGTTTAGTTGAAACTAGTTGAATACTTTTTGCCTAAAAACCAGTTTTTTTTTAATATAATTAGAAATTGGTTGATTCTAAGCTGTAGTCATGATGACCGAAAAAATGTTCAGTTTTCGAACGGGGTCTAGCAGGTTTTCACCATTTTTATAACAAAATTTTGATAAGTGAAATGAGTTGGTGGAGCGTGAATCCTTCCATTTTTATTACTTCTTATTGGAAATGCCAAATATGCACCGAGTTAGCTGAGACTTACCTTATCTGCCATGCATTCGACAATATTACAACCAGGTACAGAGCAGTTGCAGATTCAATTACAATGTAACTAGTATGGAACTGGTATTATTTTAACCAGTAAAAATTTGTGTTTGTAGCGAAAATTAATAAAAAAAAATTTAGCGAAATTAAAAAAAAAAAAATTTAGCGAAAATTAAAAAAAAAAATATTTTTTTAGCGAAAATTAACAAAAAAAAAATTTTAGCGAAAATTAAAAAAAATAATTTTATTATTGAGAACTGCACTGAAGCCTTTTTTTATAATTTTTTCCTACTTCTGCTTAATTCTTTGGCATCAGTTTTCTTTTAATTAAACTCAAACAAACGTGAAATGCACTCTCAACCAAAACCAACCGTTGGCCAATACTGTGTAAATATGCCTCAGGACTTCCTGTCTGCGTTGCCAACTAAACCAAAAAAAAAAAAAAAACAAAGAAATTAAAAAATAGCTGAAAAAATGCGCCTGAGAATAAGAAAATTAATTTTTGTAAGCCTGCAGCTACACAAATGCATTACTTGTGTACAACAACAACAACAACAACGGCAAAATCTCATATGTAACCGAAGAAAATTTAAAAAAAAGTGCAGAAGCTGGAAAATCAAGTGGAAATACAGAGAAAGGCAATAATCATTAGAAGAAAAGAGTTTGAAAAATTGGTTAAAAAATTGCATTGTAGTTGTTTCTCAGGGATTATAAGCATAGAAATTTAGGCATTTACTCGCATACATACAAACAGATATACATATATGTATATGGAATATACACGAGTGCATTTGGTGGTGTGTAATTAAACTTCGAACGAATTTGCAGCCAACTTATAGACATGCAATTGGCAACAACAAAAAATTCATAATGATAGATGAAAATATATATATATATACATTTATGTACATATGTGCATACACTTAAGTATATATGTGCATTTACACATTTCAATTACCCGCAAAAGTCGCTGAAGAGTAACCCAACCGGCGAGATGGACAGCTAGAAGAGTTGGCAGAAAAGATTTATTCATATGCCGACATATTTGTATGTACATACATATGTACATATGTATCCATAAATTTGCTTGTCAGTTTATTAATTAACCCTGACTGCGACTAAAAAGCATTGGATTTGCATTAGCGGTTAAGAGAAATGGCGAAAGAAAAGTAATAAAAAAAATGAAATTAATTGAAAAATATTAAAAATAAAATAAAAGTAGAAAATTCTGCAATAAAATGAGAAACATGAAAGTCAAGTAATAAATGCAAATCGGCAAAGAACCGGCTACAAAGCGGTGAGCTTCCTGCATTTGCTATTTTGTGCATAAAAAATATATGAAAAAAATAAAATAATAATAAAAAAATAATAAAAAATTCTAACTTCTCTGTTCGCACACAGAGTGACCACTGAACCACTGTAGCTTACAGCAACTACAAAAAAACAACAACTACAACAAACTTTAATTACTTTTACGCGATGCACTGCCAAAGATGATGGCTAATAAAATTTTTTTAGCACTCATTGCCTTTGTTGTTTTTGTTGTTGCCCATATTGTTTTTGTTGTTACTTTTATTGACTGCTGGCAACACAGCATGACAGCGCATTTGAATAAAATTATTACTGAAGTTTCTATGTAAATAAAATAAAATATTGCGGCAAACAAGTGTGTGGCATGTTGATGCTGCCAAGGCATGACAAGAAAAATAAAAAATAAAATAAAATAAATTAAAAATTGGAAAAAAAAAAATAAAAAATATATAAAATGAAAATAAAATTTACAGCTAAAGTCCAGCGATTGCTTACAGCAGCAGTCAGCTAAAAATATATGTATGCATATGAATATGCAAATGGCAACTTGTAGCATAGAGTGTTGCAAGCATGGTCGGTTGTTGAATAGTTGTATACTCGTTTATGTATATATGTACATATGTGCCTCTACATTTGCAGTCTGCGAATTAAGCGTGGCAAATTGGTGTTAAAAACAACACACATGCATACATACTTAGACATATGCATATTGTTTTAGTTAAGAAAGTAGAGATGACTTTCAGAAACCTGTAAGCCTTCGACAAATTATGAAAATAGAAGTCTTTTTCTTTACTCTTACTAATAGTCCAGTCCGCCTAAGCTCAACTTGATTGCCGTTACTTTTGTTAAGCTGCTCTGAGGCACACATACAATATACATATCTATATATTATATATGTATATATTATATTAACATATGCAACTTGCCAACTTTTTACGCTTCTCACCAGCCTCAAGTTTCGCCGCCCACTTGATGCCGCCTCAGCACTTCCATAAACTATAAACTCCTACCTAACTGTGTGCGTAGTCGGATTGAAGCATTTCCGCGTTGCATGCTACACACTTTTATGCGTTTAGGTATACACATAAAAAATTTATTGTTTTACATGTGGCAAGTGTTGCAAGTATGTTTAATTTTGCATAATTTTTTTATTTTTATTTTTATTTTATTTTATTTTTTTTTTATAATGAACCGCTCTCATCTTGACCTGTGTAGCCGCGCATCCAGCTGAATTTGCATTTCAATGATAAGCATCTGGGTATGTTTATCTATAGGGAGTCTTGTGTGCATATGCATATACTCGTATGTTCATATATAGGTATATTGCATGAATATTATTACATATTTACATATATATATATGGATTTTTTCTCATCAAAAGTCTTTAAGGCCCCATGGCAGCCTAATATGCATATTAACATTTAAACTTAAGTGTGGATTGTGTTAATTCTTCAGCGCTCGGTGTATTAACCTTGGCTAACTGCGAGCATTAAAACTGTCGTTTCATTTAAAAAGTGCACAAAGCAGCTGAAAAGAACTTTTTTCCAAAAAAAATTAAAAAAATTTTTTTTTTTGAAGAAATATGCTTCCTTTGGGTTTGTGTCTTTTCAACTAGTCCAAAAGTAGTTTCAAAAGCCATTACACAACTATAATAATAATTCGATTTCTACACTACAAAAAAAAAACAAAATGTGCCAACTATTCTTCTCCAATTATTATTTATCATATAAAACTAGTCCTTCAGCTGTGTCAAAAGGCATTACGAAAAAAAAAATATAAAGACAAACAATAAATAACAATTTTTCTTAAAAACTTATTTTAAATTATTTATTTTTCTTTTTCTTCAACTAGTCCGATAGTAGTGTACAAAAACATTACAATAAACCCAGTTTAACGTTTTTTATTTATGAAAAAAATGTGTCCAAACTTTTGTATCAATTAAATTATAATGTATTAATTATAATGGACTAGTTAGAAACTTATTCCTCAACGCATTAGCCCATAGTTCGAGTCTCAAAACATAATAATACATATTTATTAGCATTTATTCAATACAAAATAATCTGTAACATTTATAAATCGAAAATTTATTTCTAAGTTCTTAATTTTTCCTTTTGTTCACCTAATTCTAAAAGCATTACAATGTGACCAGTTAAAAAGTTTAATTTACAAAAAAAAAACAATAAAAATTGTATGTAAACTTTTGTTATTGATGAATTTTTGCTAATAAATTTCACTACTACAATTATAAAGAGCTGGTTAAAAATTTACTTCCGCACACATTACCTGTAGGTAGTCGTTAAATAAATGATAAAAAAACTAGTGCTGAAATTTATGCTCCAGAAGGCTTGAAACGAAAAATTGAGATATTTGCTTACAAATTTCATTTTATCAAACAAAAAAAAAAAATTTTATTACCAAAAACAGTTTCAAATTAAAATCCAAGCATAAAATTATGTAAAAAATATTTAAAATATTTTCCCGTTTTTCTGCCAGAAATAAATTTAAAAATTCTTAGACTCAGTGTTAGCAAAATTTTCATGAATTTTGAATTTTGCTTAAAATAATAATAAAATAAATACAAACAAAACAAAATAAAATTATAATAAAAAATAAAATAATAATAAACATATTCCAATTTCACTATTCAAAATTTATATTACTCATTTCAGTTTTTAATTTCTATTTACAAAATCAAAATTATTAGAAGGTAACTGATTACAAGACCCTCCAATACCAGTTGATTAGGCGAGATATTTAGTTTTTATTTCAATGTTAAAATATTGGTATTATCAGTTCAGTGTCAGCTTTTGATTTTTGTTTCAAAAATCAAATTTTTGAAATTAAGACTAGTTACAAGACATATTACTATTCGAGTAGTTGACATATAGTTTTTTGTTTTAATGTTCAAAATTTGATATTATCTTTTTGGTGTCAGCTTTTAATGCCAAATCTAAAAACCAATACTTTCAGGTTGAAACTGGCTACGAAACCCAATACAAGTTGACTAGTCGAGATATAGTTCGTTTTTTTAATGTTAAAAATTTGTTATGACCTTTTTGATATCACCTTTTAAGGTCTTTTGATTCTTGTTTCGAATATCAAAATTTTTAAATGAAGACTAGTTACATATCACTTTACAATTTTAGTAGTTAAGATATAGTTTTCTTTTTATGTTAAAAATTTGTTGGTATATTTTTGGTGTCAGTTTTTAAGGTGTATTCTAAAAATCAATATTTTCTGGTTGAAACTGGTTACGACACCCAATACAAGTTGACTAGCCGAGATATAGTTTTTTAAAGTTAAAAATTTCTTATGATCCTTTTGGTATCAGCATTTAAGGTCTTTTCTAAAAATGATATTTTCTGGTACAAGACACACTAATTTGTAACTGGTCGAAATATAGTTTGCTATTTCAATGTTACAAAATTGTTATTATATTTTGGTGTCAGCTTATAAGATCTATCAATCAAATTAAATATTTTCAGAATGAAACTGGTTACGGGACACACTACTTTGTGCCTAGTCGAAATATAGTTTTCAATTTTTAAGCTTTATTCTAAAAATCAATTTTTCTGGCTGAAACTGGTTACAAAACACATTAAAATTCGGGAAAATGAGATATAGTTCGTTGTTTGTTCGTTCGTTTGTTTTATTGTTCAAAATTTTATATTTTTGTGTCAGTTTTTAATTTCACTTGCAAAAGCAATATTTGTGAACGGATGCGGGTCACGAAAGCATTACTATTTGACCAGTCGAGATATAGTTATTTTTTTTTTTTAAATAATCACAAGTGAAACATTTATTTATTAAACAATTTACACTTATCCATAAAATTATAATATCGAAAATTTAGCTTCATTTTTTTTAGCAAATTTAAATCACTTAAAATTGAAAGAAATTTAGTGCAATTTAAGGGAGTCATATTTTTTCTTAAATAACACTAAAAAATAAAGTTCTAAAAAATCTGATATATAATCTGGTATAGAAAAATTAAATCTAGATTTCATTAATAAATAAACTAGCTATTTCTTATTAAATAAATTAGCATCTATTAAAAATAGTTCATATAACAAAACTTGTACACATAATATTTTTTATTTTTTTGAGATATGATTTTTTCTATTTTTCTTAATTTTCTTCGATAATTTTTTGAATTTTTGAAGAATTGACAAATAGTTATAGTTTGCATTACGTGGTAACCAGATGCTAAGTAGTACTTACAAGGGAAAAAAAATTAGTTTTATTTTAAAAATTGCTTCGATTTCTAAATTTTTTTATATAAAAATATTTTGAGTTCAATTAATATAATTAAGAAAAAATACTCTTAAATTATTTTATACTAACCTCTTATTTTTTCTATGGTTTATATGAAAATGGCATACATATAATATAATATTTGTAAATTTTTCTGCTTATGCGCCTTTTATTTAATTATTTTCCAACAATCGCATCGGTATTTGCCAAAGTCAATATTTACGATCAAACATTCCACGTACTTTATACCAGCTTTGGCCAATCTTATCGCTTAGATATATCCAATTTCATATTTGCGAAAAAAGAAACGATTTTAAATTCGAGAAAAAGAGGAAGTATGCACTCAAATGCACTTCTGCGTAAGCAAACATACATATAGGGACCCCAAAACACTTAACTTCAGCCATAAGAGTACTCTTTTGTATGTTTATGCAACCTTAGTAGGATTGTTGTTGCTGTAAGCTGCTGCACTTGACTTGACACACACACACACACACAGGCGCACTGTAGTAGTGAAGATCAAGTGTTGCTGATTTCCTGTCGCGTTGTTGCCTTAAGCTCGCTTTTTATCAATGCTTGACATCTAATATCGCGCTTTGGAATTAAATTTAATAAACCAGCAACAACAGCAACAACAAGAATTACAATAATTACACGAACAACAAAAGTTTTACAATAACACACACATCACACTTATGTACATAGTCACAGCGGCTTAGCTGTGCATGAATATTTGTTGCGTGCAACATTTATAAGTAAAAGTGCAGCAAGTACACTTATGTATGTGTATGCATGTGCGTACGTATGTGTCTGCGTAATAGTTGCAAACATGCGCCCGACATGCTGCTAACAATGTCCAGCACTGAGCAGCAGCAGCAGCAGCAGGAGTAGTGTTTTCTTCTTGAACAGCCAGTAGGCAGACCAAACCGGCCGACCGTAGCTGTCATGTGGCAAGTGCCACAAATACGCAAACGACAATCTGTTGCAGCAATCATTGAGCTATGTATGCTCGTATGTGCACTGTCTGGTGTGAGGTGTTGAATTGCTGGTATGTTAAATTGCCGGCTGTTCGCTGCCGTAGTATGCTGTCTGTGGCGCGCATAGTTAACGTGCAACACGTCGACTTGGTAACGTTTGCTTGCTTTACTGCTTGTTGCACGGTTGCTTTATGTGAAATCTACCATAAATCTAAATGAATGTCAACCTTCAGTGACAGCAATTGCTGCTGCTGCTGCTGTCTTTCAAAGCAACTACTTCACGGCTAGTGGCAAGTATCGAGAGTGCGAGTACTTTGCAACAAAATGTTGTTATGCCGCTGTTGCCTTTGCTTGTCTACTTGCCACTTATCCAAGCGTATACATGTATATGAGTGTGTCTGTGTGTGTGTGATAAGCAGTTTGGCAGCCAATAGTGTAGGCTCAACTTGATCTTGTTGCAATATACATATGTATGTATGTATGTATACATGTATTTATTTATGTTTGCATTTCTATTTGTCTATTGCAAGTACTCGCACTTGCTACACTTCTTATTTACTACTACTACTTAAATGGTTGCTCTGTTCGACGAGAAAACCACTTGAAATTGTATCTGGTTTATCGCTTGTTTTATTGTAACTAAAAAAATAAAGCGCTGACTGAAGTGGTCATTTGGCAGTTGTTTGGTCTCATGCAAGTTGTTGTTTTAGTTCAAATTGCTGCAACTAGTTGAGCCTATGCGTAACCATAAAAATTCGCTTCGCTTTTTAGCATTCATTCCATACTTAGCATTGCGTCCAAGCATTCCTTGTTGTTGTAATTGCTGATGTGGTTTTTGGTGTTGTTGTTTCGCTCGTCTTTAGGGCAGCTTAAGTTGTTTTCGTAATGGTGTACGTAGTTTTTGCTATATCTTAAATCGTTTCAATTCTAAGTGCACTTTAAAGTGTTTTAGAGTGAAGCTTGGTTGCAGCAGCAGCAGAAGATTAGAACTGAGAAGAGAGTTTAATCTGAAATGTATATGAATTTAATTAAGAGAGTGGAAAAATCGACAATATCTCATCAGAAAATTCTTTTAATATCTATTTATTGTAAATTTAAAATTTTCCATGAAAGTACATGAAAGCTTTCGCGGAGCTTTTACTCTTAAAAGCTTTGTAAAGCTCTCCAAAATCAAAAATAAGTAGAAGAATACCTCTAAAGTATGCTCTTGAGTATTCTCACCCTCACTCATGTTAAAATTTATTAAATAAAATTCAGAAAAATTAAAAAAATTAAAAAGGGAACAAAATCAAAAGTTATAAAGGCTTTTCCGAGCTCCGAAGATTATTGATGCTTTTTTATTATATGCTTTGGAAAGCCATAAAAATAGCTAATATGTTCTTTTTGATAAACTCTGTTAAAGCTGGCAACGCTTAGCAAGGCTCTAAAAAATTTTATTTTAAAATATATATTTTAAAGGGTTTAAGATTGTTAAATAAGCTAAAACACTGATTGTAGAACTTATTTAAAGCTTTGTTGCAAGTAAAAAGCTTATAGAACCCATAATAGTAAAAAGCTCTTAAAAGCTTTAAAGATTAAAAGTAATATCTATTAGTTATAAAGTGTATTTAACGACTTTTTAGTATTAAAACTTTGTAAAATAATCAATAAAAGAGCTTTTTTTCAAATAGTCAAAGTGAAAGAAAAGCGATAAAAGAGCTTTTTTTTAATAGTCAAAGTGAAGTTTAAAGCTCTTAAAAGCTTTAAAGACTAAAAATAATATATATTAGTAATAGGGTGTATTTAACGACTTTTTTTAGTATTAAAACTTTGTAAAATAATCGATGAAAGAGCTTTTTTAAATAGTCATAGTGAAAAAAAGGATACCGGATTCACTAAAGATGTAATATGAGTCTTCCAATATAATAATAATAATTCTTAAAAAAGCTTCTTTAGAAAACGAACTCAACCCTTCATTATTATTATTATTTTTTTTTTTTAATAACGGCCCAAGAAGTAATTAGGTCTTTTGAAAGCTCACAAACCATACTTATCCAACAATTTTATTTTTTTTTATTTTTATATTTCCACTTTTTATAGCTTTACTTTAGATTAAAAGCACACTTAAAAAATATTCAAACATAAATCAGAACTTAACACATTTCTATCATCCGAAAATTCAAAATACGCAAAGCTTGAGCTTTCACTTATAATATTGGCATCGAAGCTTTGATTTCTATGCGTTGTTGTAAGCTTTTAAATTTTCTCAAATAATTTTATGTTTGACGAACAATTACTGTTAAAGCTATTATTTTTCAGATTTTTTTGGCGTATTTCTGGGTAAACTAATTAAGCATATGTTTTTTCATGCTTTAAATTTAACTAGAAAACTAAAAAATGAGAGTTCAAAGCTTTTAGAGCTTTTACACTGTCAGTATGGAATTGCTCATAATTAATTCCCATTCTGAGACATCTGGTCTGCGATGTGCCTGAAATGAAAACCTAGAGCCAAATATAGTCATATTTGTATTCTATATACGTATATATGTATGTATCGTGCGTAGAAATGTATGCATTCATATGTAAGCATAGATTCATATTGCATATTTTCCCGTCCTATCACGGCAATGTCATTCCACTTCAAAATCATAGCGCATAACCAAAAACCATTTAACCAAACTTGGTCACTTACTTGGACATTTAAGTATGTAGAATTTTATTAAATTTTTACTTAAAACAGTAATATGAGATTGCGAGCAAACGAACGGACCAGTATGCGAGATCACAGCGCCTGTTCACTAACCACTTGAAAAAAGAGGATGCTAACAAACTGTGGCTGTCATAACGGCGGCGCATTGCATATCGAGAGGACAAACAATTATGTATGTAGGTATGTGTATACTCATATACTCAGCTACATATTAGGCGTTCTGGTCAGCGTCAGTATGCATTTATGCCTTACACAGCCCAAACCAGAGCTCCAGATAGGCACACATAATACGACTAGCTGACCAACAAATATGCATGCGGCAGGTAGTCAACGAGCTGGTTGCATGCGCGCTTCATTAGTTTGTAGCATGTGTGTGACATGCCATAATCTAAGGATTGGAAAATTCCAAACCTTCACGTTCTAACGACGTTGTGTCTTAAAATAGCAAAAGCGGCAAGTATTTGAAGGAAAAAAGGCAAATGACTGAGGAAGGCACTGTATATCTATTTCAGGAAAATTCCTACGACTTTGGCTGGTAGAGAAGGATAAAGAGAGTGGTGTGGTGGGTAGATGAATGCTGCTGAAATTGAGCTGCCTTTGAAGCTGCTGCAGCTGCTTGTATTCACGTTGCAACTGCAATTCATTATGCTGCCGTAGAGTGGTTGGTGGACTTTGGAGATATGAAAATCAGGAAGCAAAATGACAATATGTGGCATGAGTTCTTGTTGCAGAAACTTTTCCTGTATATTTTAATCAAGGGTAGGGTATTGCTTTTGCATACTCGCACATATATTTATATAAATAATGTACATTAAACATACAAAAAGGCACTGTCTTACTCCAAGCTGATTGATGACTACCTCGCTTCAAAGTAATTGAGTCAGAAATCTTTACAATATTTTATGTTATTTTTTGCTACGCCTTTTACTGCTGTTATTGTTGCCTGCAGTGACATTTTGTTTATTGAAAATCGACTAAAAACGGAAATTTACATCAAAAGTCATAACAACAATTGGCTGTTGGTTGACTAAATGACTAACTGACTGCAGCGCGTACATATGTGGTCTTCCTGAATGGCTGTGAGTGCACATGTAAATTCATACGCACATTAATTTTCTGCCGCAGCTACAATTGGAGTCAACAAAGCATTACAATTTTTATGAGCCAGATTGAATTACTAGTGATGTGGCATGCAACATATTCACATGCGAGTACTCGCTTTACACAGACGACCGCTCACATTTGACGATGATGAGTAGTCAATTTAAATATTTACATAAGAATTCGTGTAAATAAACAAAGGCGTAAATAATAAAAAACAAAATACAGAAAAAACTCATAAAAAGGAATATAATAAAATGGTGTGTACGTATGTACATACTTTATGCTAATGTTTGAATGTCTGTGCCCGCGTATTTAGTCTACAGTGAGACACATTGTTTATGGAAAAATTGAATGACAACAAAAGTAAACGACAGTAAGCACATATATAGTTAACAAACATAAAAAATTAAAAAAAATCCTGATATGCTAAAGTAAACAAAACGCGCAGGAGGTCAAAAGGCACAGCGTTAAATAAATATTTTTTTTATGAAAAAATGCTGTAAAAATACCTATGCACTGAAAAATAATAGATCACGAAATAATTAAAAAATTTAATTAAACAGAAAATTATAATAAAATAAAATGAAATAATATTAAATAAAATAAAATAAAATTAAATAAAGTAAAATAAAATTAAATTAAATAAAATAGAATAAAAAAAATAAAATAAAGTAAAGTAAAATACAATAAAATGAAATAAAATAAAATAAAATTAAACTAAATTAAATTAAACTAACTTAAATTAAATTAAATCAAACTAAATTAAATTAAACTAAATTAAATTAACAACTTTAATAAAAACAACTTTAATAAATTAAACTAAATAAAATAAAATAAAATAAAATAAAATAAAATAAAATAAAATAAAATAAAATAAAATAAAATAAAATAAAATAAAATAAAATAAAATAAAATAAAATAAAATAAAATAAAATAAAATAAAATAAAATAAAATAAAATAAAATAAATAAAAATAAAATAAAATAAAATAAAATAAAATAAAATAAATTAAATTAAAATAAAATAAAATAAAATTAAATAAAATAAAATAAAATAAAATAAAATAAAATAAAATAAAATAAAATAAAATAAAATAAAATAAAATAAAATAAAATAAAATAAAATAAAATAAAATAAAATAAAATAAAATAAAATAAAATAAAATAAAATAAAATAAAATAAAATAAAATAAAATAAAATAAAATAAAATAAAATAAAATAAAATAAAATAAAATAAAATAAAATAAAATAAAATAAAATAAAATAAAATAAAATAAAATAAAATAAAATAAAATAACATAAAATGAAATAACATAAAATGAAATAAAATAAAATAAAATAAAATAAAATAAAATAAAATAAAATAAAAAAATTAAAATAAATTAAAATAAAATAAAATAAAATAAAATAAAAAAAATAAAATAAAATAAAATATTTAAAATAAAATAAAATAAAAATAACATAAAATAAAAATAAATTTAAATAAAAAAAAATCCAAATAAAATAAAAATAAATTGGAATGAGATAAAAATAAATTGAAACGAAAAAAATGAATTGAAATAAAATAACATAAAATAAAATGAATTGAAATAAAATAAAAAAACATAAAATAAAATTCAACTGAAATTAAATATTAATAAATTGAAAAAAAAATTAAATTAGACTGAAATTAAATATAAAAAAATTGAAATAAAATTAAAATGAATTGAAATAAAATGAATTAACATAAAATAAAATAAATTAAAATAAAAAAAAAATTGAAAAAAATAAAAGTGAATTGAAATAAGATTAAAATAAATTGAAATAAATATAATCAAATAAAAAAAAATAAATTGAAAAAAAAAATATATCGAAATATAATGAAATTTAATTGAAATAAAATAAAAATAAAATAAAAAATATAAAATAAAATAAAATAAATAAAATTAAGTGAAGTAAAATAAATAAAAGCAATAAAATAAGTTAAAATAATATTAAAATAGATAAAAAAAATATAAAATCAAATAAAATTAACTGAAATAAAATAAAGAGAAATAAAGCCAAATGAAATAAATGAAAATTTTCACAACAAAAAAATTTTTTTTTATTAGCATTTGTAAAACAATATTTATGTTCAATGTGTACCCACGCAGATTTAAGCAAATAGTAATTCTAGCTACGACAATACTCTGGCGTACAATTTGTGGCATGATTTCGTGGGAAAATCATAAATGTTGTTGTATTTATATATTTTTTTTTTTTTTAATATTTTTCAGTATTCTTTACACACTCACGTAATTTGAGTTGTTGAAAGGTGCGCATGCGTGCATTCACACCAACGCATGTCTGACTCATACGCGTTGCCTTTTCTTGTTGCCGCTGTTATTAGCGTGTCTAAGGGGTTTTTAATTAACACATTTGTTTTAGACGGTGTTCAGCATTAACATTTAGTGGGAAAATAGAATTTTTAAAGATTTTTGTAGGCTCTTTTTGTATACAATAAAGGAATTTATGCTTTTATGTATAAATTAAAAAATTCAATTTAACTAATTTCACGGCGAATTAAGAATAATACAGTTAAAAACGAACTTTTAGCATATTTGCAAAAAAAAAAAGAAAATGTTGAAAGTCTAGATTATATTAGGTAAATTTATTTTAAATGAGTTAAACGGTAAAATATCAGGCAAAATAAATAATTTTTTTTAACAGAGAAAAGTAAATATTTTTTCAAATCTTTTAGTCCCTTTGAGAGAAAAAATATAATTTCTGTTCAAATTGTGGGCTTAGTTCTGAATTATTTACAAATTTAATTAGTTTTCCATGTCTTTTCTAATGCTTAACTTAATATCAAAACCAAAATTTAAAACTCATCAGCAATGCCGGGCATAATTTCCGACATATTCGTTTACAATAATATTAATTGATTGCTCATTAATTTTCATCGAGCCAAAATTAATACCACCAAAATGTGCGGCGGCGCGCTTTTAGCTACGCGCGTACAAATCAAATGAAAACCTTCTTCAAAAACTCAAATAATAGCCGCCAACAAATTGCGCTACTCAAGCAGACGCATGTCAATGATTACTTCATTACTAGTGGTTGTTTTTGTTTTTATTTTTTTTTTTAATTTTTTTTCTCGAATAACAATTTTTCTAATTATATTACAAGCGTGTGTTGATTACATGCGAGGCGTGTAAAATGTATTTCAGTAATTAAAATTGAAGAAAAATATTATAAAAAATAAATATACAAAAATTAAATTAATAGCAAGAACAACAACTAAAAGGTCTGTACGTTCAAATACAACAAAAGTACAACAACTTTATTAAAATGTTCGTAACGCCTACCCAAAAATTTTAAGGTAGATAGACAGACATTTAACATGTTAAATTGTGTTTGGGCATATGAGGAGAAGAGAGAAGTGTGAAGTAAAGAGTGAAATGCTTTAAAAAAAAAACTTAAAGATTCTTAAAACACTGAAAAAAATTATATTTTCTTACAAGCTTTTATATACAATTTATTTTAATATGCTCCTGCACTCTCTCAATATATTTTACTATAAGAGACTGTGAGGCACTTAAAGAAAATACGGACACACACAACCACTTCAACATGCGGCTTGAAATATAATGAATTCCTAATTAAGCGATATTACCTTTCGCCTAATAATACTTATGTCAAGAATATTGAAAAAAAATATACATACACATTTGTATACATATATATGTACGTATGTATATGACAGCAAAGTATTTAAGCACCTAGGGCCAGAGTGATGAGAAGAAAATATAAAAAATAAAAAACTTAAATATTTAAAAAAATATAAAAAATAATATAATAAAATAAAAAAAAAATAGAAAAGAAATTAAAAAAAAAAATAAAAGAAAAAAATTAAAAAGAAATTAAAAGAAAAAAATAAATAAAAAAATTTTAAAGCCCATATGATGGGTTTGAATGATTTTTATTATTTATTTAAATGCTTAAATTTCATTTATTATTTTTATTTTTTTAATACTTTTTTTTTTAAATTAATTTTTGTCATTATTTCTTTAATTACTTTTCTTATATTTTTAATTTAATTTTAATTTATCTACTTTATTCTATTTCTATAAATTATTTTCTAATATTTTACCTTTTTTCTATACATATATTTTATATAATTTTTTGATTATTTTTTCCAATTAAAAAAATTTTTTTTCAATTTAATTTTTTGAGTTTGGTGAGAAAGAAATTGAAAAAAGGCATATGAAAAATAAAAAAAAAAAAAATATTATCAAAAAATTATAAAAAACTAAAAACAAAGATTTAAAAAAATTTTATATAAAAATAAAATTAAAAAAAAATAAAATTAAAAAAAATAAAATTAAAAAAAATTAAAAAAATGTGCATAAAATTAAAAAAAAAATATAAAAAGAATGTAAAAAAATAAAATAAAAAATAAAATTGAAAAAAAGATTTTTTATTTTATTTTTTTACATTCTTTTTATAATTTTTTTTTTAATTTTATATACATTTTTTTAAATTTTTTTTTTTGATTTTATTTTTATATAATTTTTTCTTATATCTTTTTTATAATATTTTATAATTTTTTTTTTTATTTTTTCTTTTATATTTTTCATTTGTCTTTTTTTCAATTTCTTTCTCACCAAACTCAAATAGCCATAAAATACCGGCAACTATTCCCTCACGTCAGCTAAATTTATACCAAATCATGCTGAATCAATTAGTAATCAAGTCAACATAAGAATCATAAGAAATATCAACTCATCACTTTTACACATACGGCAATAATAACAATAAAAAGAAGAGTTAAAAGGCGTATCAAAAAACTTTATTTAGTGTATGTGTGTAATATGAAAAGTTGAAATTTTAAATAAAAGAACTCAATGTGGCACCTACATACATATGTACATACCAACAGTCATGTTGCACGAACAATGGGCAGATACATACATATGTATATGTACATATACCTATGCATAGATATTACTAAAGCCCACATATGAATTTATGCTGTGGGCATGATGACTGCTGGTAAGACTACAAGAATAGTTGGCCAACAGAAGACAAACACTTAAAAAAATAAAAAAAAAATTAAAATAAAAAAATTTTTAAGACACATCTTACTTACAGCAGAACAACCACACAATGCCATAATGACTTGACGAAAAATTTTATACACGCAATATAGAAAATAGTATAGAAAATGTATAGCATACCTAAAATATAGTTCCAAGAATTCTCCATGCAGCAGCAGCATAGAGTTAAAGGTGCGTCCCGATTGAAAACAAAACAAAAAAAAAAAAAAGATAAAAAGATTGAAAATATGTCTCTAACAAGCAAGAAAATGTTCATAGAGCGCAATCTTGAATTTTGAAATACATTCTACATATGTGTGTGTGTATGTGTATGTAGTGCAATTGCATGCCTTCTATCTGTCTGTGGGCCATACAAATCACTCGTCAAATCACCGCACCGGTGTTGCGCTGCTGTTGTTGTTACCCTTCTCATGCTGGTGACTTACTATTTGATATTGAGCGCTTGTCTCAATGGCTTCCTGTATGTACATACATACTTGTACATATATTTAATATATATGCAGTGAATAGAAAATAACATGCATGATGCATAGAAAAACAGCTATAAACATAAATAGCTACTTCCATAAATATCTACCTACATATATTGCAGCTGCACAGCAGGCCACAATTGTGTACGCATTTATTTCGATTTTTTTTTATGACATAAGGATATGTGTGGGGACATTAATCGGCAGCAACAGCGATGTGATGCTTATCAGCAAAAAAATATTTATGTGCGTGAATATACGAGTATATCTGCATGTATGCCCAGTGAGCTGCATTGATAAAGATCAGCTGACTAACTTGTCTTTGAATTCTAACACATTCATGGGTGGGTGTGTTCGTTTGTGAGAGAAAATTTAACGTGACACAGCGGAGGGAAGAGCATTTCCTACACTTATGTAAGATAAGTTTTATAGCTCATTATGCAACATAAAACTTGATGAGGAAACGTAATTTTGTCATTTCGAGGTTTAGTGGCGACTTGTTTTTGTTTATTATGAAAGGAAAATATTTAATAATCGAATTTTTTCCTTATTAATATAATTTTTCTGCCTTAAATTTTACCAGATACAGAAAAAACTTGAAATGTTACATAATTTGTTTAAGCTCAAAGAGCTGTTATTGACTATTTCGTTTAAAAATTTGAAAAATATTTTTCTGAAAGAAAAGCTTTTGCGATGTAATTTGCAAATTTTGGTCATTTGTTTTCTAAAAAAAATGTATTTTAAAACAATCTGACTAGCTTTTGTAAAAACTGGGTAAATCAAAGGTCTCTCTCTATTATCGTTTGTTGTTGCTTTTTTAGCCTCTTCAACTTTACAAAAATTAGCCTTTTATCAAAATTATTTAAGTAAAGCTTTTAAAATCGTTTCAGTTAAGTAAAATTTGATTTTAATACGCTTCGAGCTTTTTGTCTTTTTTTGCTTTGACTTTATGGCTCTCTGAAATGATAAAGTTTTTATAATTTCCTTGTAGAAGCTTTTGTCTTGCTAGAGCTTTTTCGTTTTACCACGAATGTGCCTAAACAACTTTTGACAAAATTAAGCATAAGTGTGATTTATAAGTAAAGGCTTTCAGTTTTGGGTCGGCAACTTTCACTTTTTAATTACTTATTGTTCTGCTCATCTGGGTATATACAAATAGAGACTTTTACTTTTTGAACGTTTTTGAACGAACTTAAAAGCTTTAGAAGCTCATATGACTACGTGAGACATTTTTATGCAATTGCAATGCCTTTTGCGACTAAAGCTTTTACTTTAATTACATATGTTCGCAAAACTTTTCGAAAAATTAAGCATAAAAGTGATTTATAAGTGAAAGCTCACCGTTTTAAGACTGCAATTCTAGCAAAAGCTCTAATTCATTCATTTTTTTTTTGCTTAACTGAACTTTTTTAACCATTATGCACCTAATTAAAACTTTTTTTTACCTTAAATAATGCAATTTAAACTTAAAGAGCTTTTGAAAAGTTCCAAATTCTTTAAAACTTAAATTTCTTGAGTTTAATTAAAAGCTTTGATTTAACGAAGTTTCTAAAGCTTAAAGAATATCATTCTTATAGCTAATTTAATAGCTTTTGAGGTTCGGGTTAGTAGCTTCTTCTTAAAACTAGTCTACTACTCTGACCAACTCCCTTGCTAGTAACTTTTAGCAATATTTTTTATGAAAATCAGTTCTTGTTTTATTTTTATTTTTATTTTTATTTTTATTTTTATTTTTATTTTTATTTTTATTTTGAAATTATATGTTTATAAAAATTGTTCCCTGCCTAACCCAAAGAGTTGGCTTACGATCCAAAGCTTTCCATGCAGCTTTTAAAAGTTTGAAAGCACACGATTTGAATCTGAACGTGAAAGCTTTCCAAGCAGCTTTTAAAAGTTTGCTAAGCACGTGAGTTGAATTCTTTTCGGCTTAATTTTTTCGATTTACATTAGCTTAAGATTGTTTATGTGATGAAATAAAATTTTGGAAATTTTCTTGTATTTTTACACTCATAAATATTTAAGTAACCTGAAATCATTTCTTTTAATCTGATACTTTTAGTTAGTTAATATCGTTTACTCGTTTAAAATTTTGCTAAATTTCAAATGAATTTTTATAACTGGTATTGAGCTTTTGATGAGCTTTTGATGAGCCTTTGATGAGCTTTTAATGAGCTTTTAATAACTTTTTCAATGTTCGAATACTTTAAAGCTCACATTAAACTTCTAACACATTTATTCAACTTGAAAAGCTTTACAGCTTCCAAAAGGTTGCTAACACATAACTTTTAGCGAACTTATTTTTCATGATTTTTACGGAATTTGTATTTTTTCGACATTGACCGAATCAATGGAGTACAAAAAGTAGTACTGCCTGCAAATAAATGCATAGTCAATGCCACGACTAATTCTATAATGAATCAATCAATAAACTTGTGCACTTAATTCATTAACTTCTGTCTGTCTGCAGTTTATATCCAGTAATTGGCGTCGCTAGAAATAGTCGCAGCTCCTCCAACTAAACGAAAAGTGACTTGCTTTTACGCAATCAATATGACTTTGAAGTAAATATGTATTTCATATAATACTTAGTACTACAGGAAAGAATTTATAAACACAAACACCCACCGAACCTCGCATTGTAAATGAGTCTCTGCGCCTTTTCGCTTTCCTTGAACTGAGCTGAGCGAACGTCATCGTCATTAATGTTAATAAATACAACCAATTACGATCATAAGTCAACTGTGCGGATACTTGAGTTAATTAATCACTTATAGCTAGCTAGCTGCTGCTCATTTCACCCAGCTCTTGTGCGCTTGTGTGGGGAGGCAGCTGCAATGAATGAGACCGAGCAACCAAACGACCGACCGGTGCTCCTGACACCACCCTGGCCGTGGACAATGCAAACGCAGAATAATTCCTTGAATTAAGCGACGCCTGCGACGATGACGAAGACGACGGCTGGAATATTTTCTATGCCCAGCGGTGCAGCACAGCATTAATAAAGCATTTAGGCAGCGAACTTGAAAGCAAATTGCAGAAGGAAGCGGGAAGCGGAAAGTGGGTACGAAATGCCACAGCGCGACGAAATAGTAAAATACTTAAACGACACGCATGCGCAACGGCATATTTGCATATTTAAAATATGCATTACAAAGTGAATACTTGAGTAGTTGAGTGACTTGTGTAGACAAAAGAAGAAAACAAAAAGGAAAACAAACCGTTGATAAGCGCTTGGCATAAATGGAGTAAAAGTGAAGTGCATGCCCAGTCGATTGGTCAGCCGTCCATCAACAGGCATCGATACGTATACACTAGCTGAAAATAAGTTGAGTTGGCAGACCAACAGTTGGACGGACAGACGGACGGAAAGACTTGGCGCTGAGTGATCATTTGCGCGCATACTTACTTATGAGTTCCCATGCTGGACTGGATGGCGCGGATGATTGATACGTTTGCGTCTCATGTGTTGCTCACATGCGGTGCGACAGACAGCCAGCGGAGGGGGTGAGGGGTACGAAGAGGTGTACAAAAGAAAGAAAAAACTGATCGACGGCGGCAATTCAGTCAGGCACGAATAAAAGTGAAGTAGAAGTAGAAGGAGAACAAAAAACAAAAACTGACCAGTAAATATCAAATTGAAATTCAAGTGCCTCAACCGTGGCCGTGAAGTGCGTTGAACGCAGCTTGCGAGTTGCTCTCGGCTAGCGAGACAACGAAACCAGAGCGTGATCATCAATAAACCGCTGCGAGCTGTCAATAAAAATCAACGAAGAGCAGCATAATACACATGAAAGAAGTAACAAAAGCAGAATTTAAAGGAATAATTACATTTTTTTTTTTAGAAAAATATTCAAAAAGTATCCACAAGGAGGAGGAGTAGGTATTGAAATAATTCAAAAGCAGGTTGGAAATAAACTGCACGTTTTAGAGGTTAAGAAGAGAAGAAACACGCATTTTTCAAATCATACACATACAAACATTTGTACACACATACATAAATATACCTATGTAGAATACCTCGATACATCAAAATTTGATTCCATGCTGCTACCATTCAAATTTCCCCACTTGTGTAAGGTTTTCATGCGCTCATCATTCACTCGCAATGCTTCTCATTGGTCTTACAACAACAACAACAACAGTAAAAAAAACACTTGATTTCATATTTATCAACACGCATTTTAAAAGCTCACTCTGTTTCATATGTCACGACCCCCAATGGTGTTGATAATTTGTTATGTGCAACAAGTGTCTGGGCAGAGGTAGTGTAGAGAAGTTGGGACAGTAATAGAGAGAGTTTGAGAAATGAGTGCGTTAATGAGGAGTAAAGATTTCAATTTAATTTGAATTAATATATGTATACTAATTTTAAAGATGAGAAATTATGTATGATTTCTTTTCTTTTAATTTTTCTTACTTATATTACGTTTATTTTCTTTAATAAAAAATGTAAATTAATATATTTTTTCTTTTTCTTCTTTCAGGTAAGCATCTTGTTAAAAAATTTTTCCAATGTACATTGTTTATAAAATCGAAAAAGGTATGTAAATGAAAAAATAAGCTTTTCTTAAGCTTACCACAAAAAAAGCTTTCAAAAACTCAGCTTTATAATTTCAAACTTTTAATTGTTTATGATATTACAAATAATCTTCCATTGAGTTAAAATATGAAATAAATTATAATTGTCAAATAATTATGGTGAATAACCTTTAAGAGCTTTCGAGAGCTTTGGTAATAAACGAAAGCTCTTAGAGGAGCTTTTCTGTTCCTAATCAAAAAATTAAAAAGATATTTTGAGCAAAAGCTCAGTATTTTTTTGTTTAATATTAGCCTTTAAAAGCTTTTCTGCTAAAACGTTTGTTCAGAGATTATTTAAGTTCTAAATTTGTATAATTACTACTTTGAAAAATTATATTGCACCAAACAAAAATTCAATAAAAATCTTAAAAATGGATACTCTTAAACTAAAGCTATGAACAAGCCATATACTGTGAAAACCTTACCTGAAGGTCCTTACTTAAAGCCATCTAAATAACTCTTTCTGTCGACTTCAAATACTCAGGTATTATCTTAGATACCAAGCCCACCAAAAACTAACGGAATCGAAGGACTATATCATACAGCCCTCATACAACCGATTTGTTCAGATGTGAGATTTTGTGTCATAAATTTGTCAAAAGAGCTTCTAAGAGCGTAGAATTTGGTATTCTGCACACATATGAAGAAATACTTGTTGGTGTTGAAAATCAACCAAATCGGAAAACTTTATCATAGAGCCTCCTACCAACTTTTCAGATATGAAAATTAATATTTAATCCTTAACTGAAATACCAAAAATTTGATATGAAATGTGTATTTTAACATATGCAGCAACAACCGCAGAAACTATGTCCTGAAAGAAATGTTAACAGCTTTACCTACTAGTTTGAGTGTCCTTCACGGTAGAAGCCAAGCAAGCTGCTTTACTTTTCTCTTTATTTTCCTCAACTGTCTGCTACCTTTCTATCCATCTATACACACAAAACGTGGCAGTCAAACAGTCATTCGTCTGTCCGACCATTCGATTGTCACCATTATGTTGCGCGTGTTGCAAAATTGCATTATTATTTTTTCTTGCCAACAGCAGCAGAGTCACCAACTATCGCTTAAGTCCAAATAAGTTGGTAAACAATGTGGGTTGTTTGTATTGTTTTTGTCGGCGCTTTTGGTGCTTCAATGTATTTTTGTGCTGCTGTTGTTGCAAATAAGGTAACAGGGCATGTTGCAAGCTGCCTCAGCGTGTAGTTGAATTCGTTAAAAATGTTTTTTATTCGCGCTAAAATCTACACATAAGAACATACATACATACATATATATATTTATTGCAAATATATTGTGCTTACCACTTTTCCTTTTTTAATATTTTTTGTATATTTTTCCTTTCTTTTGCTTTTATTTTATTTATTTTTTTTTTAATTTTTATTTATTGAATTGTTTATGTCAACGCATTGCAACAACGCTGTCGCTGCATAGCTTGGGCCTTCTTTTTTGCCGTCTGTTGCGCTGAAATTTTGATTGAATTTTGTCTACATTATATTGTCGACTTTTTCAGCTGCTGTTTTTATTCGTTTCATTCTCTACATATTTCAAAATTGACATTTATGCGCGAACTTCTTCATTTGGCTTTTATCTTTGCTTTATTGTGAAAGGAATTGGCTAGATTGCACATTAATAATTTAAAAAATTAAATAAATTTTAAAAATAAAATAAAATAAAAAAAGAAATAAAATAAAATAAAAAAAGAAAAATAAAATAAAATAAAATAAAATAAAATAAAATAAAATAAAATAAAATAAAATAAAATAAAATAAAATAAAATAAAATAAAATAAAATAAAATAAAATAAAATAAAATAAAATAAAATAAAATAAAATAAAATAAAATAAAATAAAATAAAATAAAATAAAATAAAATAAAATAAAATAAAATAA